>JAAGEH010000143.1:2742217-2815695 GCA_011751065.1 Lasiurus cinereus
TTTATTTATTTATTTATTTATTTTGCCTATGGTGATGGGATTAAAAAATGCCTTCAAAAATTGCATTTTCAGCCCTAGCTGGTTTGGTTTGGGTGGAGAGAGCGTCGGCCTGCGGACCAAAGGGTCCGGGGTTTGCTTCCCATCAAGGGCATGTTGCAGGCTCCTCCCGAGGAGGCAACCAGCTGATGTGTTTCTCTCACATGGATGTTTCTCTCTTTTTCCCTCTCTTCCACTTTCCCCCCAAAAAAATCAATGGAAAAATATCGTCAGGTGAGGATTAACAACAACAAAATAAAAATAATAATAATTAAAAAATTATTTCACCTGGATAACCAGTTGGGCCAGCATAATTTATTAAATGGTCCTGTTGTTCAAAGCAAACAAACAAACCATGCAATACCACGTGGCAGTTAAAAGGAGCACACTATTGACACACATCACAAGTGGGATGAATTTCTGAAGAATTGGGGCTGAGTGGGGAAAAAAAAAAAAGATAAAAGCCAATCCCAAAATGTTTACATATTGTATGATTCCATATGTATAAAACATTCTAGGTTATGAATCTAAAAGGCAACAATACAGGTCATTAGGGTGATAGAATCGTTCTGTATCCTCACGGTATCGGTGTCAATAACCGGGTTGTAATCATGTACGTACTATAGTTTTGCAGGACACTTATTGGGGGACACTAGGTAAAGGGTACATTGGATCTCTTTGTATTTTTACCTAAAGTCCATGTAAATCTATGATTATCTCAAAATAAAAAGGTTACAAACACATACCAATATCAATTTATTTCCTATACACCAAGACAACCAGTTGTATTATTTAAAATGTTTCCACTTATTTGAATGTTACTGGTTGGAAATCTTTTCGTCCAGGTAGCATTTTGTTCTATTTCTTCCGATAGAACAGTGGTTCTCAACATGTGGGTCGCGACCCCTTTGGGGGTTGAATGACCTTTTCACAGGGGTCCCCTAAGACTCTTGGAAAACACCTATTTCCCATGGTCTTAGGAACCAACCCACCGCTCCTCGGTGTAGCAAAGTGTAGCCATGTAGTTTACTGTTGTCATAGGAAGACTGTTATCCATGCTACACCACGATTCAAGATGAAATTTCATTTATTTGTAATTAGAGATAAATATTTCACAATATATAATTACATATTGTTTTTGTGATTAATCACTATGCTTTAATGATATTCAATTTGTAACAATGAAAATACATCCTGCATATCAGATATTTACATTACAGTTCATAACAGTAGCAAGATTACAGTGATGAAGTAACAACGGAAATAATTTTATGGTTGAGGGTCACCACCACATGAGGAGCTGTCTCAAAGGGTTGAGACATTAGGAAGGTTGAGAACCACTGTGATAGAGCCTTTGCCCATTTTTCTATTCAGTTGCCCTTTTCTTATTGACAGAGGAACTCTTTATATCATGGTCATTATTGAATTGTATATGCTATTTAGATGGCCCTAAGATGAAAGCTGATTTTCAAATTCTATTAATCAAATTTCAAAAATCTCAGCAAGTGAGTTTGGTTTCATCAACATAGGCCCAGATATGTGCATAGACCACCTTAACTTTGCTTGATCACTCCACTTGAATCCTAGAGAAGGCAAGTAACTGAATTCAGATCTGAACTACAATCTGTCTAATACCAACCCCATGAAATATTATTTTTAATGTGTTATATTACTTTCAATACCATGTATGCTAACTGCATATACAGATGTTTGCATAGGCTCAACATTGGTCTTATAAATAATAGTGACCATAGCTAATTTATTGGCCAATCCAAGTAAATACTACATACATTATCACATACATACATGGAAACCATTTAATCCTCACCAGAACTCTAAGAAATGGGGACATTATAATTATCACCATTTTGTGAATGAGGAAACAGAAGTGTAAATCAGTTAAATAACTTGTCCAAGGTCACAGAGCTAATAAATGACGAGATTTGCTGCCTGAGCACCAAAACGCTATGAAAATGTTAGGTTTCAAGAAATACTGCGGGACTTGCTACAGATTAGGACTCTTAATGAACAAAAATTGGTTTAAGGTCGCATACCCGGAGGAGCTGAAATTGCAATTAAGTCTTGGTTTGCTGTGATGGGGACAAGGGACTCCACTTTGAGTCTGTTGTTTCTTTTTGAACAGAACTCTCATTCTAACCAACTGTTTTACAACTAAGTCTTATCTCAACACTCTCACCGAAACACTATGCTCACTACTTGGTGTGGACTGGGCATTTTCCCCAGCCCTGATAACTGCCAGGAGGTGGGAAATTCAATGAAGGGATAATTACAAAGCCCTTCACACGAGCAAGAGAGATACAGACATTTCTAATGTCAGCAGGTTCATTGAAAACCTCAAAATAACTTTATTTCCAGATAACATCAGAGCAGAAATAAAAATAGCTATGAAGCACATAAAGGTTAATTTATGCACTTTTCTTCAGGGAAGGAGAGACGGTAGGTAGGGGATTTTAAACTTATAATAAATTTTTATTTTTATCCCAGTAATATATGCAAAAAATTGAACAGTGGTAAACATCTATATATATAACGAGGTAGTATGCTAATTGGTCCTAACATGGTCACAGTCACCACCGCCAAGGAGAAGGCTGCCTGCCTGCACGCACATGGCAGGGCGTTGCTCCTGGAGAAGGGGTAGAGGCGGGGAGGTGCCTGGAGGTGGCCGGTGCCCTGGAGGGTGGGAGTGAGAGCCCGTAGCGCCCCCCTCACCAGTCCTTTGCCACCCACTGCTCGCATTTAGAGCGCCCCACCGCTCACCTGCCTGGGTAAGGAGCACAGGTGCAGTAGGCAAGAGGTTTCCAGCACCATGATGGGGCGGAAGTGGAGAGGCAGGACCAGTCTGAGGCAACTCAAGGGACTGAGGGCGGCCTTGAAGGGGCCAGAAAAGGCCAGATGGGCCGGGGGTCTGGGCCAGGCATGCTGGAGCTCTGGTGAAGAGGTTCGGGTGTCAAGGCAGAATGGCGGGTGGGTGGGCAGGCCCCACAACTTCACGTGCTGGGCTCCTAGTATATAATAAAATATAGCTGTTTCTTGTTCCCAAAGACCAGACTTGGACTGGATGATGACAGTTCCTCTGAGATGGAAACCAAACATAGTGGCCGCCCTTGGTGAGGTGGAGGGCACAAGGTGTGGGAACCTACCAGACCTGGCTTCTAGTCCTACTTGGGTACTTACCACATGGGTGACCTTGGGCAAGTGGCTTCCCCTGCCAAGATGGTGTTATGCTCCATATGTATGTGTGACTGTGGGCCCTCTGGGACTATGATGGGGAATGATGATAAAGTAATTAAGTGCCTAGCTCAGGGAGGATGCTGAGCAAATAGCCACTTCTTCTCTAATTGTGCAGGCAGTCAGACAATCATTTGCTGGGAATTGATGGTGGTGGCATTGGCGGTGGATGAAGACAGTTCCCACCCTCATGATGTTTCAGTGTGGTGGGAAGGCAGACAAGAAGGTGGTGATGAAGTGTGATCGCCTCTATGAAGAAGAAATATTGAAACCATACTCAGGTGTGAGCACCTCTGGCATGTGACTGAAACCTGTGCAAGGGGTCATTCTCTCAGAGCTGTGGTTTCAATATGATAATGTCTAGAGCTGCCCTGTCTAATACAGTCAACCTGGCCAGGTATGGCTAGTCTCAATAGCGAAGTGACGTAAGTGCAAAATACCAGATTTAAAAACCATTAGTATGAAAAAGGAAATTTAATATCTCCATTTTTTGTTAATTCAAGGTTGAGATGATAATAATTTGGAAGCATTGGGTTTAATAAAATTAGGACGCCCTTTTTGACCAATCAGTTCCAAAATGACTAGTTAGTCCCAAAGCCTAGTTAAGTGTCTGACTTAAATGTTCCATTTAAGCTTTTTTTTTTTTAAATTTGTTTTTATTGATTTTAGAGAGAGGAAGGGAGAGGGATAGACAGAAACATCAATGAGAAAGAAACATCGATGGGGTGTCTCCTGCACGCCCTTTACTGGGGATCAAGCCTGCAACCACAGGCATGTGCCCTGACTGGGAACCAAACCAGCGAAGCTTACAGGCCAATAGGCTGAAGATCAAATGAGTCCCTGACTATGGCATGTCTATGGCACAGGGCCAGGACCTTGCTGCCTGCTATCTCAGTCCACGTCTAGACTAGCAGTTCCTGTGACAGCCACACAAGGGCGCCCCAAAGCTTTCATTGAAGAAAAGGTTCCTCTAACCAACAACCCCAGTCATTCCAGTTTGCCTTGCCTGCTTGCTGCTCAACCATAATCTGGAGGGAAACTCTTTAGGAAGGAGTGATGGCTGCCCACCCTAAGTCTACCCAGAAAGCATCTGCTCTAGGTTTGGTAACCTGGAGAGAAACAGTAGACACTTCAGATAGGTAAATTTCTGACCTGGGGTGGTCTCTGCCCAACTGCTGATTGGCCTCAAGTTACTCTTCTGACTTCCCGAGCCTCCATTTCCTTACTGAAAGGAAGCCTGTGGGAGTGCCTGTACATCGTGGTCTGAGCTGCACATGCACGTCAAGACTTAGCTATCCATTTTTCTCACCTCCTAGCCCCTGACAACCATCACTGTACTTCGTTTCTCCGAGTTCCATATTTTTAGATTCCACATGTAAGTGAGATCATACAGTGTTCATCTTTCACATATGAATCACAGATGGATTTCACATACAATAAAAACACACACTAGCCCTAGCTGGTTTGGCTCAGTGGGTTTGATTCCAGCCAAGGGCACATGCCCAGGTTGCGGGCTCGGTCCCCAGTAGGGGGCATGCAGGAGACAACTGGTCAATGATTCTCATCATTGATGTTTCTCTCTCTCTCTCTCCCACTCCCTTCCTCTCTAAAATTAATAAAAATATATTTTAAAAAAATAACAACAACAACACACACACGCACACATACATTCTCGCCTATCTGGCATGGCTCACTGGTTGAGATTTGACCTATGAACCAGGAGGTCATGATTCATTTCCCAGTTAGGGCACATGCCTGGATTGCAGGCTCAATCCCCAGTGAGGGGCATGCAGGAGGCAGTGATCAATGATTCGCTCTCATCACTGATGTTTCTATCTCTCTCTTTCCCTTCCTCTCTGAAATCAATAAAAGTATATTTTTTAAAAACCACACGCACTAATGACCCACACAGGTGAGCTTTAGAATATGACAAATGTTGCCTAACTCACAGGCTAAATTCTTCATGTGAAAAGATGTCTCTATTCAGGAATTATGGCCATGTCACTCAATATATAACTTCAACAAATGTGAGCTTCTTTGTGAAATACAGACATATACTTAAACTACAGGATATAGTCTGGCTTCAAGGAAATATATACCCTTTCAGCCTCCTTTGCAAGCAGTTTCAATTGACTTGACATTGTTGATTTACTAAATCTGAATCATTAATCTAAACACTTTTGAAAAGGGAATTTTAAGCAAATGTTCCATTTAAGCTTTTCAAAATATGAAAAGATATGCCTCCTTGTGCCCAATTCAGATTTGAGAATATTCCCAATTTGTCGGAAGTGAAAGTTCCAACGGCACTGAAATAATCTAAGGTCTGTTTACCACATGGAATGTTGGAAACTTTGAAGTAAGCCTGGCATCAGTATGTGGCTCTTTCAAAGCTGAAATGTTCCAGCTGGTTCCATCATCAGCACTGCTCCCCAGATGCTAAGCACTCCCTTCTTGCTAATTTGTCACTGAAGGACCAATCCTTTTATCAATTATGTCTGCAGGACAGTGAACAGTCAGATGCCTTTAGCCTCATATGGAGCCAGATCATTACCTTCAGACATGGTAGAACTGTGGCTGTGATTCACTCCGCACCAATTCTTTGAGCAGCTGGTTCAAGCAGAAAGAAATATTGACATTCTGTTTTAGAGTTGAGTAGATTATAAGCTAGCACTGAATCATTCTTTTTGTTTGTTGATATAATAAAGAACCTAAGAAGAGGGCTTCTCCCTGTTAAAGAGAATGACTGTCCTTTAAGCTGGTTTGCTGGTTAATATTCATTTGTAGCTACAGCCACAATTTCATATTGTCTAAGTTTTCAATGACAAAAGCAGCCAAACCTATGAATTTCTGATATTCTGCATGCTAAGAAATTAGATGGTCCAATATTTCTTTCACAGCCTTTGCACCTTAAATGTATTTTTGAAACAAGTGTCAGTCATGTGAAATTATTGGTTCTGAAGCATTAAAAAGTATACATGAGTGGTCTAAAGTCTAGGCTCAAGTTCATTTAACTGAGGAAGTTGATTAGGAGCTAATTTGGCTGCACTAGACCCTCAGTAACATACTCTGTTGTGTGGTCCAATGACAGTCTTATATTAAACAGTGTCCACTTCAGCCCCCACAGCACAATAAGGGCCCATGACATTACCTGGTATTTGTTTTTTTTGGTCAAGTGAGCCTGGTGCTCTTGTGCAAACTAGTGCAAGGCTGCTACTGAACTCGTTCCTCCATCTTTTTTTTTTTAAATATATTTTATTGATTTTTTACAGAGAGGAAGGGAACGGGCTAAAGAGTTAGAAACATCAATGAGAGACATCCATCAGCTGCCTCTTGCACATTCCCTACTGGGAATGTGCCCGCAACCAAGGTATATGCCCTTGACTGGAATCAAACCTGGGACCTTTCAGTCTGCAGGCCGATGCTCTAGCCACTGAGCCAAACCGGTTTCGGCTCGTTCTTCTTTGTACTTCATTATGATCCTTTTTAAAAATTATTATATATTAGTTGAAATTAGTTGAGGAGTTCTATCACTTCTATTGTCAGAGATGCCACACATAAGGTTATCCGGGCTCTGGCTGATCTTTTCTTTTTAAAAAAAAATTATCTTTATTGTTGAAAGTATTACAATGTCCCCCTTTTTTTCCCCATTGACCCTCTCCACACCTACCTGCACCCAACCCAGGCCTTCACTGCATTATTACTGACAACTTATTTTCAATAGTTGGTCAATGACCAGGACCTGTGAGTTGTGATATGTTACTGCCTCTGGAGATTGAGCATTACATCCAGACAGTGACAATAAAAAAAGGTGCTTTAAAGGACATTGTTTATGAGAGATAATTATTTTTAAAATTGTCTTAAAGCAGACCCTCCAGAACATCAGAAAGCAATATAAAGATATTCTGGAAATTAATTTGAATTACTTATTAAAAGTAATAAGTAATTTATTGAACTGCATAATTTGAATGTTGTTTGAAGTATTAAAATGGAAACATTTTTATAATTCAAGTTTGTAATTTATTCAGGCTGAGCATAGAGGCTTTTGCAATTTTGCAAGTCTTGTCCCATAAGGGTGTCTCCAGCACAGAAGTTCTCCCAGCATAGACAGAGCTGATCCTCACAGCCAATTGGCCTGGAGGTCAATTCCTCCCAGTGATATCAACACGCATTTTTAAACAAACTGTTGTTTACAGTTTGTGTTGCTATCCTTTGTTCAAATAAGCTGTCTTTCTGGCACCAAAGCAAATTTGGGTTTGGTTCATGTATGAAGAGACAGCCTATGAAGAGGGTCCAAAAGGCACCTTCCACTTTTGCCTGAGAAGATGCAAAAACAGAAATAATGGGGTCTGTGCTTTGGTCACAGATGGGGTTTCAGAGGATTCTTGTGAAAGACAAGTTAAAGATGACAAGAGGGGACAAGTGTAAGGAGAGAAGGACATTAATCTGACTGGCTTTGTATCCTGCACTACTGATTCAATGGAGATTGGCCGGAGGAAATGGAAGATGGATATGGAACAAAAGATGGAAAAGAAAAGGCAGACAACTAATGCATTTTACTTATAACAAGCAATAGAAATCAAAGACTTAAAGATTAAAGACCAATCAGAATAATTTGGCAACTTTAATTCTTAGGAAGATCAAAGTTCCCTCCAAGCCTAATGTGATATTTTATTACTAAAAGCAAAGACCAGTATGGTACAGTATTACTCCAGAGGAACTGAAGGAAGATCTTCAGGGCCGTTTCACCCACATTCATTTTATGAATGGGATACCTCCCCTACCTACAAATGCTTTAGGGAGACACTGCTACCATTTCATGGTTCCTTATTAAGTTTGAAAAGTGCCTGAAAGTTTGGGCACCAGAAAGACACCCCAACGACAAGTGTCTAAGACTGCAACTTCAGGTTAATATGACTAAAGCAGTTACATTGTGAGAAGTGTTGAAGGTATGTGATGTTTTTCCCAGTACAGAAGTGGCTTTAGTTCTTCACGAGATGGTGTAGCCACCATCTGTACCACCCATGAAGAGGTTCCCTTTCTCTGAGTTATGAGGACATTAGCTCCCTGCATGACTGCAAGCTGAGCAGCATTGGGAGGGCATCCAGGAGGTGGTGGAGGAATGTTGCCAGCAGTAGCCCCAGCTCCAAATCTGGCATCTGCATCATACCCACCTTCCACCAGCACTGTTGAACCAGATGGATAGATGGGAACAACTGGATAATAAACCATGGGGATTGTGGAGCCTAAAGGTCCAACAGCCACAGACTGGGCCATAGGAAGGTACAGTGAGGCACCAGGAAATGCAGTTGACATGGGGACAGTGGCAGGCCCTGGTGCACAAAGCTCGGACAGTAGAGCTCTGAGTAGGCAGGTGGAGCATCCATATAGGGTGGAGCCTGAGGGAGATGCAAGATCGGAAGGCATCCTGGATTCCCAGGATGCTGCACAGAGCAGGCAGACTGTGTTGGATATTGACCTTTGCTGTTCATGGTGGCTGTCGGTCCAGTTCGGCTCGGCATCACCTATGGTTATTTTTTTTCGTCCTCTTCCTGTTCATAGCCACTCCTGGGTCATGTGCTGATTCATCCTCTAGCATCACCTGACACTGAGTCTGTAATTGAGTTTTGATGGATATTTTGTTCTGGAGCCTCAGGCTGGCTGACAGTGAGGCTCAACCCCAAACACAGCATGCAGGCTTCCGTGTAGGTGCTGATCACACAAAGCACACGAAGCGGACTTCACCTCAGCAAGGTTTGGTGCCTGCCAATATCTCCCTGTGGATATGCTACTTGTGAAGCTTATTGGGTTCTGCTCTGTTGTTGTCTAAAGCTGGCCACTGGGTGTATTGGTTCTGGGACTCTTTGGAAGGACTGGGTGCAGATGTCAGATGCTGTCTGTGCCAAGCCTTGAGCAATCTGTTTGGAGCTATCCATGATCCACAACTTGCGGTCCTGGGTGTGTATGGAAAGGACCAAGCTGGGCACCAAGTCTGCTTTTCCTAGCCCTAGGTCCAGGAATAGGTCAGGCAAAGACTCGAAACACCCAGAGATCTGCTTCTGCCTACAGGCTTTCTGTAGTTTCAATCATGTAGTCAGCCTCTAGCTATATGTCCTCAGCAGGCCATAAGCTCCCCAGGTATTCCAGTGGGTGAGGCTATTGCTTCCCCCCAGGCTAATGCTGGATGGACGAGAAAGGTCTGCCTGAGAAAGATTGTTTCTGCACAATGGAGAATGACTCAGCATGGGGATCCCAGCTGCAGACCTCTCAGCTCTCCCCACAGAACCACCAACTGCAGACTCTCTTCACACAGCTCTAGACCACTCACTGCTCTGCCCTTCCCTCTTCTGGAGCCCAAGGTGAGTGGCTGCAAATGCAATGTTTTGTGTTGGCTCTTTAAGAGGTTACTTGGTTTCTAGTCATCTCTCCCAGGGCAGATAGAAACCCTGCTGATTTTCACAGCTAGATATTCTGCAGGCACCGTTCCTAGTTCTGGTGCTCTGGGCTAAGGAACCCAGCTTGGTGTTTAGACCTCAGACTTCTCAGGGGAACCCCCTGCAGCTGAAATATACCTCCGGACCTTCAGCTGCTGCCTGTGGGATAGCCTCCGCACTTCCTAGCAGTCTCAACTTGGCTCCTCTTAAATCCTTGCATTGTGGGTGGCAGGAAAGGCACCAGGTATTAGACTGGTGGGACCAGACTGGAACTGGGTTCAGCAACCTCGGTATTTGAGCTCTGGCTAGGACAGAATTCAGAGCCAAGACTCCAACTCGAAAGAACATTTATTTATAAAATCACAGAGGTAGAAGAAGTAATTCGTAGAAGAAATGGGCTGAGGAAATAAGTGAGAGAGGCAAAGGAAGGGCCCTTGGATCTTGGGAGTGAGGAAGGTAATTGTGACATCTGGGGGATGTGGGAGGGGAAGAGAAAGGTGAGGGCTTGTTCGAGCGTATTGGGTCCTCCAGACTAAGGGTGTTAAGGGTGGGGATTTTAGGGGATGTCCCAGGAGAAGATCTCAATAGAATATTCAGAGCTTTCCAGGTGTGTCCTTTCAGGTTTGGGGTCTCCACTCATTGATTGGTGGGCATCGGGAAGGGATCACTATTTAATGCAGCTAGTCCTGAGGTCAGCTGTGGCATCCCTTGTCTGTTTTCCTGGGCCTGGAACTGAAATACAACTGAGGCCTAAATTATATCTCTAGGAAGGAAAGGTCAGAGGGTCCAAACCACATGACCAGTGATATACTAAGAGAGTAAAGATCACCCTAAGGATGAGGTTCCACCCTACAATTGTTCTTCGCTAGGCACCTAGGGCTTTCTGTCCTGGTGACCTTCTGTATATGGCCCATCGTCCTTGCTCTGCTCATGTCAGTCTAACTGCCTACCACACTTGGTTGTAAGGTTAGTCTTCAGTTGGTTACTCAGGAAGATTTTTCTATATTTTAGTTGTAATTCCAATTTGGTTTTGGAAGAAGGTCAGTGTAGCTTCCACCCATTCTGCCGCCATCTTGGTCAGTAAATCTTTTTAGACCTTACATCTTTAATTGCCTCTGATGAAATTTCAACAACATGGACATGGTATCCATCTGTTAATGTTCTGCATGTATAACTGTGCTTTAGACGTAAAGCACCAAACCCACTTTTTATCCCCCTTGGAGGCAATGTCACTCCCACTGAGAATGAAACGTAGATGCTAACTTCAAATCCTGGCTATGCCCACTTACGAGCTGTGTGGCCTTGTGCAAGTTCTATAACCTCTCCTTTCCTCTGTTTTCTCACCTGTAAAATGAGGTTAATAATGTTCCCTAAAAATGCTTCTGGGGTCATCAGGTTACATGAGTTCATGTGCTTTGAGAACTTAGAACATTGCCTAGCACATGGCCTTGCTGCCTAAAAGTTTGCTGTGGTCATCCCCAAGGCTCTGTAGCCTAGAGTGGGAATATGTTAGCCTGGCATTCAAAGCATGGGCATCTTCTTACCCTTCGCTGTGTCTTTCTCACAAAGCTTAACCCAAACCAAGTCTTCGCCTGCTTTGTAGGTCTGTGCCCATCACCTGCCAGGCTGGTCTCACCATCCTCACAGCCTGACCACCATGGCTTTCACCTCAAAACCAGTCTGCTAACATGGTCATCGCACCACCCAAGAGAAACCAGACCATCATTAGCAGTTACTGTTTCAATGGCAAGAGAAACTGAGGATTGTAAAGCATTCATAAACAAGAGTAGGGGAGGGAAAACAATGGTTCCCCTTCTCTGGCTCTTGCCAGTTTTCCTGGGGTTCCATCTGCAGGTTCTGAGCGAGCGAGGTGTCTCAGAGGTTCCACTGAGTCACCAGAAACTGTAGGGGAGGAAGAATAATTTTCTCTCTTCTTAGTTCTCCTTGGCTGAGACCCCTATCATAAAAGACAGATTAAAAAAGAGAAAAACAGATTATTAACATTGAGATCTCATATTTATATGGGAGATGCCCAGGGAAAAATACTCCTGGAGGTAGCTTAGAATTTAGGCTTAAATACCAGCATAATGGGGAAAGGGCAGAGGGAAAGTAAAAGATTTTTAGGGAAGCTGAATGGGCCTTTAGAAGAATAGTTGTCTGGGTGTGGTGTCTTTCTGTTGTCCCCTGTAACAAGAGGCAATCTTCATGGTTGATGAAACTCTCTGGAGGGGATTTATGACACTGAGATACCTTTGGAGGGAATGCCTTCAGGCAGACAGTAGTTTAGAGTAGGCCTCTTCCTGTGTTTGCTGTTTTTTAAGTGCCAACAGCTCAAAATCATTAATATGACGAAGTGGCATATTTGGATGGCATGTTCTGCTTCCCTTCCTAAGGAATAGCTCCGACAAAAGGTGAGGCCAGAGGGCTGAGGAACTGAGGAATGAAGACTGGGCAACACCCAGAGTTAGAGGACTGGGGAGGAGTAGACAGGGGTCCAGGGAAGAAAAGGTCCCCAGGGCAGAGACAGGGATGCTTTTGCTATGAGGCCTGAGGAGGTGTGGCGGGAGTGGGAAGGCTGCCGAGGCTCTCCTATCTAGCTGAGTGTGCCATGAGAGCAAAGCCACACCGCTCTTTCCTTGGCATTTCTTAGGCTGCAGTCTGAGGGTTGAGGTCATATCTCCCTCAGCATCAAAAACCAGGCTTGTTCACTGCTTATTATAAAATGCCACGTTCCCCAAGCCCGGAGTTCCTCTCTCATCATGCAGCCTTCTTCGCATGCAGGTATCCGTCTGGGCACCCATGTCACCCTGTGGGTTTTGAGAAAAAAGGGAACCTGCACAAATAGGCTGCTGGCTGGGTGAGAGTCATCAAGTCCTGTCTTGTGCCAGCCTTATTTGTTAGTTTCCAAGGAGAGTAAAATGGAACCCCAGCCCTGCTAGCCCCGTGAGGTAGGAAGGGAAATGCCTGCAGGAGGAGCTGGGGGTGTTTAGAGAGAGTGGTGGGAAGCTCCAAGAGGCTGGATCTCACCAAGGCCATGCTCACAAGCCGGGGACTTGAACTTTAGTGAGCAGAACCCTTGGAGGGTTAAGTCAGCAGTTTGGGTTTTAGAAAGAGGTCTCTGGCTTTGTGGTGGAGAATGGTCAGTGGGGTAAATGAAGGTGTGAAGGACATGGATGACCATTGGGGGTCATGCAGGCACCATTGGACACAGAGATGGGGGAGTGAGATCACAGATGGTCACTGACACAGAGTAGATATTATCTGGGGAGAGTGTGTGACAAGAGGAGAGAAAGTCTTGGACAGATCCCAGATAGGAGCACTCAGGAAGTAGGAGTTGGGTTGAAGGCAGGGAAAAGAGGCCTAACGTTGAGGCCAATGATAGACAAAGAGAGGAAACCAATGGTGGGCTTCTCCCAATGCCAGCAGGTCACAGAGCCTGTGGCACTGCAGTCCCAGCCCGGAGAACTGAAGAGGCACAGTGGGGAGCACACAGTAACACCCCTGACCTCAGGAGGCCACAGCAACCAGAGCTAAGGCGGTGCTGGGGTGCAGGCTGTGAGGTGGGCAAGGATGAGCCAGAGAAGGCTCTGGAGGAATCATGACATTTAATCAACAGGTACTGAGTGTCTCCCAAGGCCAGACCCTGGCTAGATCCTGGGATAGGGATGGACCAGAAATAGTGTCTGCTTTGAGCTTGAGCCAGGCAGGTAAGGACACGATGGGAAGGCAGGGAGGCCCTCGTGCTTGAGATCTGTGCTGTCCCCTTAACAAGCTGGCTGGGCGGGGGGCAGGAGTGTGCCCTGGAGGAGTTGGGTCCCAGTTGGGTGCCCCATCCAGCTGGAGCAGTGAGATAATGCTGAAAGGAGCCTGGGCAGTTTGCTTTATCATGTATGTAACTTGGGATAACTTGACAGAAGGGTGTAGGGGTCCACTACATGACTTGAAGGAAAGGGGTGCAGAAAAACATAATTATTAAGCATGTACCTAATGCCACTCACTAGGTGCTTTCTGTGCCAACGCTTCTCAAACTTAATGCTTTTACCCATCTCTGAAGAATTTCAGTCGGATTCAGTGGGTCTAGGGTGAGGTGCTGCGTTTCTAATAAGCTCCCCACTATAGCTTATTTCATCTGTACCCCAATGCTGTTCAGTGAATATAATGGGCTCCCTTTCATAGGCAGAAAAGCTGATGTTTTGTGGGTTTTCTCAGCTTGCCTAAAAATGTGCCATTAAAGAGAGTTGTACTATCCCTGCCCTCCACCCATGTTTGGGTTAAAAAAAACAGCCCCCAAATCATCACTCTCTCTAGCCCCCTCTTGGTCTGCCCTAGGAGGCTCGAGTCTTCTACATCTGTGAATTCTAATCATTTTGTGGTCAACTGGCCACCTCTGAGCCTGCTTGCAGCAGTGTTTGAAGATAGCCTACCTCACAGGAAACCAGACACTATTGGCTAACTTTGCAAATAAAGATGCCTTCTGAGGGAGGAAAAGGGAAATGCTCTCTGACAGAGTCTACGTGGAACAGAGTGGCTGATTGGCACGTTTAGAGGTTCCCTTTCCAAGCCCAGCCCAGGTAAGAGCAGAGGACTCGATCGGCACCTGTAGGCACGTGAGATAGGACATTGGGGTCAGAGGTCAAAGTGGAGTAATGAGGCTGGTTTTCTTCACATGCCAACAAGCCATTGATCTGAGGATGTTTTAGCCTAACTGTCTGAAGGGCTTGAGGAGTAGGGAGCAGTGACTGATTAGATAACTTATGATACACTCAACATGATAGAATATGATCAGAACCATTAGTGAGGGCCTGGAGAAATGCTCCATGATTTGACATTAACTTTAAAAAAAAAAAAAGCATCATTTAAAAGTGCACCTGAATGATACTGTAGAATTATTGTTAACTTTTTAAGGTAAGAAATAGTATTAAAGGTTTTTTTTTTTTTAAAGGAGTCTTTAGCCTTTTAGAGACTCACACTTAACTGTGTATGGGTGAAATGCTATGATGTCTGAATTTATTTTTAAACAATCCAGCAGGGCATGAAGTGGGGAATAGATTAAATATTGACCATAGGTGCCCTCTGTTGAAGTTGGATGATGAATGCATGGGGTTCTTTCTGCTTTTATGTATGTTTGAAAATTTTATAATAAAAGTGAACTTTTATAATAAAAATAGCACCTATATTTTAACTATAAATGTAAATATACTTAATATGCATATGCAAATATAAAATATGCATAAAGATTGGATTTAAGACGCTAAAAGCTAGTTGTGGTTGAATCTGGGAAATTAAATTGTAGATAGTTTGTATGTGTTTTTTCCCCTTTTATTTTCATGTTTTTTTGTGCAGCTACATTTTTATTGCATTTATCATGAGGACAGTTTTAATTAATAAATTGCTGGCATAATATTGCTATACATTGTTATAATCATTGTGAGAACACTCAAGTTAACAAGATTTGTGTCATTGGAAAACGTGGTCTTCAGAAAGAAATTATGAGTGGGCACAGCTAGATTTCTCCTAGCTTTCAGGCTGACCTGGTGTTTTCTCATACCCTTGGGAAAGGAGCACCTACTATGTGTCAGCCACATGCCAGCCATACTTCCCATCCCCCTCCTCCCTTCTTAACAACTGTCACTCTCTCCATGTCACAGATAGTTGTGGAGAGGGGGGAAGGTAAGACAGCTAGGCTTTGGGATGAAGCCCTGGCTCTGTATTTGACCTTGCTAAGCCTCAAGTCCTGCTTTCAAAATAAAGATGGACTGTGAATTGATCATTTTTTTTCTTAAATATACTTTATTGATGTTTTACAGAGAGGAAGGGAGAGGGATAGAGAGTTAGAAACATCGATGAGAGAGAGACATTGATCAGCCGCCTCCTGCACGGCCCCTACAGGAGATGTGCCTGCAACCAAGGTACATGTCCCTGACTGGAATTGAACCTGGGATCTTTCAGTCCGCAGGCCGATGCTCTATCCACTGAGCCAAACCACTTTCAGCTGAATTGATAATTAGTTGTGAGTTTATAATCATTGAAGCTGGGTTATGGATCCATGTTGAGTATCTGTGAGGATTAAGGTATGGTATCTAAAGTTCTGACCACACTTCCTTGCTCAAGAAACAATATATGTTGTCATTATGGGAAAATGAGGCTCAGAAAGTTTGTGTACTTCAAGATCACTGGCTACTTTCAGATGAGGTTGTGAGGGACAGGAGAGGAAGGGACAAGCCAGAGCTGACCCAGTACAGGACCACCTTCCTTTCCCTTCCCCATCCCCACACTAACTCCCAACCTCCCTGAGCTCCCCATCCACCCTGTCTGGGCTTTGGAAGGGCAGAGTGTCAGAGATTCTGGCCTCAAAGAACAGACTTTCTGAGACATTCGTCTGATGCCTCTCCAGCCCAGCCTCTGGCCTGGAATGGAGTCTTCAGCTGCCCATTTCCATCAGGTTCAAACTTTGCCCCCTTGATGATGTTCGGAACCAGCATCTGCAGTGGCTGCGCTGGACAGAGAGGGGAACGTCTACTGTCCCATAGCAGGTCCCAGCTGTGAGCCAGGTGGCACAGACCAGGTCTTCACTGACTTTTCCAAGCACTTACTCTGATTCCCAGCAGCCCATTCCGCAATCCTGAGTCTGCCCAGGAGCGCCAAGAGAAGCCTGAGGCTTCCAGCCCGATCCTGATCCTGCCTGCCCACCTTGGGGGCTCAGAACGTGCTGGCCATCAAAGGGCTGGAGTCCTCGTGGCTGTCTGGACAGAGTGGGCGCTTCAACCACCTCATCGTTGGGTCTGGCTAAAGCACAGCTATTTTGTATTTTGAGTCTCAAAAGGGAGAAAACCCATAGCACATCTCTTTAAATATCTTCCCAGACCCTTTTTGGCCTTTTCCTTAAACCTCTGTTTATTATGAAACACTCAAAGAACAGTGTGCAGATTAACGAATTATTACAAAGTGATCGCCAGGCAGTGGGAAGAACTGGGCCAGCTGCCCAGCAGTTTCCCTCTGTTTCTTCCTGACCCCAATGCCCACTGTCCCAGAAGTCACTGCCTTCCTGACTTTTAAGGTGTTTATTTCCTTGCTTGTTCTCATACTTTTACCATCCAGATGTGCCTCTCTAAACAATATGGATTATCACTGGGATCTGGGACATTTGGCTGCCTCCTCCCCTTTAGGTATGTGGATTTATGCAGTAGTCTGCCTTTTGGTCTGTATTTTTAAAAAGTACCTATGTTGAAGGAGATGTAGATGCATATAGATGGCAGCATTGTTCACGTGATCTCAGACTGAGAGACCCCCCCTCCCCCGCCAACCCCAACCCCTGAAGTGCACTGACAGTAGCATGATGACAGGCATGGAGCACTCACACAGTGGTATCCTGCACAGCAGTGAGGACAAATCACAGTCTTAGCAACAGCATGGATGAAACACTTCTAGAAATATTGAGATGGATTTATAGATAAATGTAAAACTGGTCCTTATCTGCAAGGCAATTATCGCCTGCAACTCACTGCCACAATTTCTATTGCCATGAGCAAAAATCATGGTATTTCTCTCAGCTGGTTACAGCTTAATAGTAAATTAGATTAATCAATGAAAGGCTAAGGTGGCCCTGGAGGGGGTGCTAGGTAGGACACCAGCAATATTCTTTTTTTTGGCGGGGGGACGGGGGGGCACGCTATGTCAAAGTCGTTTACAATTTGTCCTTATAGTTCCTACTTGATCTTGGCTCTCTCTGCATACTTGTTGGAGCCCTATACTCAGACTAAACCAAACTTCCCTGAATGCTCTGAGGATAAGCTAGCCTACACACACATACACCTCTTAGAATGCAGGGAGAGCTAAGGCTGAGAAGGTGGAAGAGGGGCAGATGGAGGGGCCTTGAATTCATCACATTTTACCACTTGCACCCCGTCCCCTATGCAAGAAGATGAGTGGATCTCTACTCCTGCAGTGAGTCTACTTCAACCCACTTTTTTATGGGGCCAAACACAGAGCCCAAGGCAAAAACCAGCAACAGGAGGAAACGGTGCCTGAGGTGAGGGCCCTGTGAAGGGTGAGCCACCTCTTGCAAAACCTGCCTTGTTCTGGGTTTGACATGCCTTCCCTCTCTTTTCTTCAAAGTACCTTAAGGTATTTATGTACCTCTGTCCAAGGAAATGAAAATGTTGAAAAGAAATGCTTCATGAATTTAGAAAATAGTTGCGGAAGAGGTAGAATTGTTTATTAATTAATTATTAATTAAGTCAATGTCTATTAAGTATTTTTACCATATGATAGTGTAAGCACAAATAATAATTTAAAATATGATACTTCTCCTTGTTGATGGAGAGCCGGGTGCAAAAAGTGAATTTTAAAGGGGTTAAGAAGTACAAATTGGCAGTTACAAAATAATCCCGGAAATGTAAAGTACAGCATAGTGAATATAGTCAGTAATATTTTATTAAGACCCCCTTACTTTTAAAAATTGTACTTTAATTAAGATTCTCAATTACAGTTGGTCCTCATGTCCTTCTGTTTCTAGTATATTCCCTTGCACGTTCTCTGCCTAGCCTTGAACCCAGCAGAGCTCCCCATGCTCAGATCCTCAGTACCTTTGGCTCCAAATTCCCTCGTGCCCCACCCCGCAATCCCATCTTTATCTTTGTCTACTGGAAGACCCTTCCAAGCATTAAGACTGAACTTACACCGCCCAATTCTTGGGCTTCCCATAACTTTTAAAACATTCTGTCATGAAAAAATTAAAACTCACAATATTCTTTAAACATTGAACTGCAACTCAAACCCAGTCTTCACTCAAGGGCCTAGGAAGCCATAAACAGAGACCAAGGAGGTTAAAAAACAAAGAAAAGAAGATGCACTGGAGCTAGCAAACAGTGAGCAGGACTTGAAATCAAAGGAAAGAGGGGAGGAAGCCTCTTTTTGTTTACAACCTGAAAAGGACATTGGATAGAAGAAGAAAATAGATTTGGGCCACTAATAAGGGAGGAAGTATAAGAAAGGGAAGCTGATTGGAAATGGTGGGTAATGATGATTTTAAAAAAAGAGTGGGCTTGAGAAAAGGAAGTGGACCAGAGGAAGTAGAACAAGCTGGGCAGGGTATAAGCGGGTAATTTTTTTAAAAGCAGGCCCTCCCTTCAAAATTCATGTCTACAGGGGTCTGAAATCCACATGCATTCAAAACTCAGCTTTTAGGTTCAGCTCAAACTCTCCCAGCTCAACACCTTTTAATCAAGCCTTGACATAATGGAAGAGAACGGAAGGACCCGTGAGAAGAGTCTAGAGAGTCTTGTTGTTGCTGGCTTCTGCCCTAGGCTGTGCAGTGCAGTCTTGGTTGACAGTGTCTGCATGAACTTGGTGTGCACCTTTCCGCTTGCAGCACTGTCTGGATAAACCTAGCTGAGTAGACACGGCAAAGGCTCACTTGCCTCATTGGATACTGGAGTCCTCAGGGGCCGGGAAAGCCAGTGTTCAGCCTAAGTAGAAGTTAATTAGGCTCCTGAGAGCCCCTTGACCTCCCCTGAAGACCACCCCCAACTACGGATCCTGCCCCCATTTGCTGCCAGGACGCCCTATTTTCAGTCTCATTTCCCAATCCTGGCCCCAGAAAGAAAAGGTCCACCCAGCTTGGGCCCACCCTTCCTAAAAAGGTTCCTTGATTAAGCTATTAACTCCAATAGAATAATTCAGTGATGGAGAAGCCCTACCTGCCATCAGATTTCTGATGTAAATGGTGCCCCCACATGCTCCGGGGCTGTTGTCTAACAAGGCTGGGTTTGAACTGGCTCGAGTGCCAAGACAGACTTCAAATCCCTTCCCAACCAAGTACAACCCTGGGCCACCCCGGAGTCACACAGTTGAGACAGCAGCTGGACCTTGACATTTACACAGAAGAAAGAACTGGAATTGCTCATTCTGGTGTCTGTTCCATGATCGGACATGTTCAATAGCCATGCATTAAATGTGTTGAGATGAGGGCCATATTTTCTAAGTTTTCTGGAGGATGGGCCTGTGCTTTTCTACTGGAGCTCTACCTTGGAAGGCTGATGTGTCTCTTCTCTCATTTCTCTAGGTCTTTCATTCATTCATTTACTCATTCACCCACTCATTCATTCATTCAACACACTATAGATCACTAAGCTCTTAGAGTTCAAGGGCCCCTGGCTCATGATCAGAAAGGACACCTGTATACACTGTGAGCACCTCTGGGAACAAAGCAATTAAAGGCCTGCTGTCACCATTATTCCATGGAGCTCTGGAATGAAAGTCTAGGATACAATATTAATTCTTCTATAAATATTCCTATACATTTGCTCTGTGCCAGACCTCTTCCTTTGTTGAACAGTGGTCAACAGAGCTGAAGAGAACACCCACTGTTCTCTTAGCAACCCCTAGCCTTGGGTTGGGGAAAGGGCTGTATGCAAAGTTGGGAAAAATCCACATTTGGGCCAGCTGTGTGGCCTCAAATAAGTCTCTCACCTCTCTGAGTGCATCTACGTGCCCATAAAGTAGAAATAATTCTTTATGGTACCATTAATTAAGCATGTACAACATGCTGCTATTATTATATTAGGCTATGAGGAGCTCATTGAAAGCTTTGTTTCTCTGTTCCTTTCTCTGTATCATGATGCACAATTGCTCATAGCAGGGGACTCCAACATGCTGAGTGAGTACCTACTATGTGCATAGCACTGAGCAAGTGTTGAGGCAGAGCAGTGGGAGACTGGGACAGTTCTGGGGTCTTTGCTGGTAGTGCTGAGGCACCAGGGAGCTGAATCCTCTTACCTGAGTTGACTCTCTGGATGGCAAGTAGTGGTCCCAAACTAGGATGATGCCCCTAATCAGCCATTTTACTTGTAATAAGCAATAAGGCCAAAAGTCAGGCAAAATCATCCCTCCTGGAGCATATCTGAAATCCTGTTCCATCTTGAGGATAAATCGCCACACTACTGCATTCTGTTTTTATCAAAGTCTTTGTCTTTGTGGCCTCTTTGCTGATGAGAAGCCAAGCCTCGTCAGGGCGAGATTGGGCCTGGCTGCTCTCTCCACGCGCCCCCTGCCATGCAGAGCTCAGTGCCTGTAGGACTTCATATGGTTTGTAAAATGGATGTTGAGCTCCTCCAATGAAGACCACCCCTGATATATTTGGTATCTCGATGCCAATTAGAAAAAGTATCCCTGTGTGAGTGACAGCCTTGAACTAGGGCACCCAGCAAGGATAGGGGCTGGATTTGGACCTTCCTGCCACATAGCCTGAAAGTCAGTTGTTTATTTCTAATCACTTCTGCCTTCTCCACATTCTTCTCCCAGCTTTCCCCTTCCTCTCATCAGGAATATGCCTGGAGCCATTCAGTAGGGCAGCAAATTAAACATAGGACTTCCCCTTCAGAATTGCAAAGAGTATTAAATAGATAATGATGGGGAGTATTTAGAAATGAGCCTGCAAGCTTAGTAAAAGCTCGGTAAAGTTTGGCTTCCTCCCTCTTCTCTTCCCTCTCCTCCCACCAAAAAAAAAAAAAAAAAAAAAATATGTAAAAAGGAAATTTTTTTTTTATTTGGGGGGTGGGGGAGAATGAAACAACCTTTACTGACCAAATTTTCATAACACCTAGGATAGGAGTGAAACATGAGAGTCCACAGATAGCCTGGGTGACTCCAAAGGTTGTCCAAAGTGCTTCTGCTTCCTCACACATTTATTAAGTACTTGCTGTGTGCTACACACTGTGCCAGGTGTTCTCTTCAAAACAGCATGGTGGGCAGGCATGAGAATGAACCCCAATCTTGCAGGTGAGGAATGTGAGGCCCAGAGGTTCCAAGTTCACCCAAGGTCACTGGGCCAGAGAGGGCAGGCATGGGATGCAATCTCAGGAGAGCCTGTCTGCAGCCCTCAGCCTTCCTGCCCATCTCTCTGCTCTCCCTCCTCAATGACCCAGGGACACTTACCTGGACATTTGTAGGAGGTCCCTGTGTGTAAGGCATGGTGCCCAAAGTGGCAATCAAACCCACCTCATGCAGATTTGGCAAAAGCAAGCCAACCCCAAAGCACGAAGTTCCTGAGTTTGCAGGACTGAACACAGGCACTTTATAGGCTGCAAAGTGATTTATATTAACGTTGGCCTCCTCTCAAGGTCAGCATGCCAGCTCCTTTCACTCCAGGAAAAAGAAGGGAGAGGGTAGCTAACCCCAGGATCCCTAATTATGACCCCAAGGGTTTGACTATTTGCCCTTCTATTTGCATGTCTGGGAAGATACATGTTTTCATCAAGCAACCATCACCAATGTCTTCCCCCATCAGCTTGTGCCATTTGAAACTGACACGTGTGTGGTTCTAAAATGATTGCATATTAGCCATTTTATATGGTTCAACTTAAATGTTATTGATTAAAGTCACACCCAGAGGTTCCTTTCTGAGAAAAGGGCACTGCAGTCTAAAGCAAAGAAAGTATAAGCTTTTTATAGGGATGAGAACTCCATCCCAGCCTGAGACAGCCCAGGCCAGAGCCTTGGCCTTCTTAGTTCTGGCAGAGTCTGGGTCAGATGCAGAGATGGGCCTGGACACAAGGCAGAGGCTGGGAGGGAGCACCAAAGCCCTGGCTGGGTGGGTCCCCACCCTGGCAGAAACATCATCTTAGTGAAACCAGCATGAAAAGGAAGCAGTGGGGTGTGGAAACTCCCTTGGTTAAAGAAGTGTGAACTTTGCTTTTAGTTGTGGTAGAGAGGGAGGCAGTAAGAACCAGGAGGTGTGCCCCAAATATGGTTGGGGTTTCTGAGGTACCTATCTGTGATATCACAAAGAAGAGCAGGAGGCCTCAGGGATCAGGGCACAAGGGCTCCTCTTGTGGCCTCTGGAGAGAGAGGAGGGAGTCCTGGCTGGGAGGGGGAAGGGGAGGGGAAGAGGGACAATATGAGAAAAGTATGTCTTTCCAACCTGCTCAGAAGGGTCTTTCTACTTTTGTTCAGGAGAAAACAGGAAGTAAGAAGAGTGAGGAAAGCTAGGCCAAAGTCAAGTGTGGGGCTGGTAATTCTTAAGTTAATTAGCCATTCAGGCCCAGTGCAGCAGGCTGAACACAGTCTTCCAGAGTGGATCAAGCAGCACTTTTATGGTGACACCTCCTCTTCTCTAGGAGTGGTTGGATGACCTATCATGTGGGTTTGCTCAGAAGGGAGGGATTTCTAACAAAGGAGGTTTTCAGTGCGAAAATTGGAAAAGTCTTGGGCACACCAAGACAAGGTAGTCACCATAGAGCATGTGAATCTATGTCTTATCTCTTAAGGGAAGGAAGGACTTGTTGGTTCTGAGAGGAAAAGGGAAAATCTGGCTCCCAAAAAACAAATATGAGGCTATTGGGTGTGGGTCTGCTCAGGGCTCTGGAGAGTGTCTGAGACCTCTTTCTGCAGTCTCAGCTTCTTGTAGGAGACATTAGGGGCCAGAGGGTGGAGGAAGGGGAAATAAGTGAAGTGGGCAGAGAATTGCTTTAGAAAGTTGGGACTAGAAGTGTGAATTATGACTGCACCCGTACACCATCCCACCCCCCTCATTTCCCTGCCAATGGCCCTCTCTTCCCGATCCACACATTGATAAAGCTAGCTACTTTTGGAGAAACATTAAAATATATATACATTTTTAAAGGTTTGACCTGGCTAGTGTTCAGTGGTTGAGCACTGACCTATGAACCAAGTCATTATTCAATTCCCAGTCAAGGCACATGACTGGTTTCACACTTCCATCTCCAGCAAGGGGCATGCAGGAGGTAGCCAGCCAATCAGTGATGCTTCTCTCTCATCGATGTTTCTATTTTTCTATCTTCTCTAACTTTCTAAAAATAAATAAGCATTTTTTTAAAAGAAAAAAAAAAGGTTTGTCTTGTGCTTCAAAAAACTTAGATTCAAATGCTAGCTGACCCACTGACTGGGTAGCCTTGGGTCAGTCACTCTTAGAGAACTGACTTCATCTAATGTGAAAGGGATCAGTTACAGCCTCCACAGAGATAGCCTTGGGGACAACAAGATGGCATGTCTGATATTGAGAAAGGTATTGTTTAGGCACCAACCAATGTTTGTTTCTTTTAGTCAGCCTATGTATGGGGACAGACAGAATTCCGATTTTATCCCTCTGAGAACTCATGCTGTTGCTTGTTTTCCTTTCTGATCCAGACCTTCACCATGCCTACCTCCTCCCCTGAATCAATTTCAGAAGACTTTCAGTATGATGAGAATGCAGAAGCCTGTCACATAGGGGATATTGTGGCCTTTGGAACTACCTTCCTGCCCATAGTATACTCCCTTGTCTTTGCCTTTGGCCTGGTGGGAAATTTGCTGGTGGTGTTGGCCCTCACCCATAGTCAGAAGCCCAAGAGTATCACCGACATCTATCTCCTGAACCTGGCCTTGTCCGATCTGCTTTTTGTAGCCACCTTGCCTTTCTGGATTCACTATCAGATAAGGGAACAAGGCTTTTACAACGCCACGTGCAAACTCACTACTGCCTTTTTCTTCATTGGCTTTTTTGGAGGCATATTCTTCATCACAATCATCAGCATCGATAGGTACCTGGCCATTGTCCTGGCCGCCAGCTCTATGAACAACCGGACAGTGCAGTGTGGCGTCACCATCAGCCTTGGGGTCTGGGCAGCAGCCATCTTGGTGGCAGCACCCCAGTTCATGTTCACAAAGCTTACGGAAAACCAGTGCTTCGGGGACTACCCTGAGGTCCTGCGAGATATCTGGCCTGTGCTCCGCAACATGGAAGTAAATATTCTTGGCTTCCTGCTCCCTCTGCTCATTATGAGTTACTGTTACTTCAGAATCATGCATACACTGTTTTCTTGCAAGAACAATAAGAAAGCTAAAGCTATTAAACTGGTATTTCTGGTGGTCATCATGTTTTTCCTCTTCTGGACGCCCTACCACATAATGATTTTCTTAGAGACACTCAATCTCTACAACTTCTTTCCCAAATGTGACATGAAGCGGGATCTGAAATTGGCGCTCAATGTGACTGAGACAATTGCATTTATCCACTGTTGTCTCAATCCCTTTATCTATGCATTTGCTGGAGAGAAATTCAGAAGATACCTTTACCACCTGTATAGGAAGTGCCTGGCTGTCCTGTGTGGCAGATCCGTACATGTAGGTTTCTCCTCTTCTGAATCACAAAGAAGCAGGAGGGAAAGTGTCCTGAGCAGCAACTTGACTCACTACACCAGCGATGGAGAAGCATCCGTGAATCTCTGAAGAGATCCCCAAAGCCTTGTCCCTCCAGAGAGCCTGTAGCTCCTAACTCTGACACTGCAAAATGAGGACAATTTTATTTTGTTTCTTACGTGCAAGAAATGATGGGCCCGGTGGCTCCCCAACAAAATCCCTAAGGTGTTTTTGAGATTTGTGCTCAAAACTTGAATGATTAAGGATAGGCATATCTTTTACTGCAAAAGTCAGAACTTTTTTGTTTACAAATGACAAAAGTTTGACTCCAACTAGCTTAGGCAAAAAGGAAGTGGTAAGTATTGTTCACACTGTGGCACTGACAAGTGGATGGCTGAGCCCTCAGAGTGCACGGGACCGGCGTTTGAATCAAACCAGAATTTCCTGTCTCTGATTCTCAAATCTTTGAGTGGTGACTTAGCTCCCAGACTCACATAGCACAGTTTTGTCATCAGAAAGGAACTGAGACCCATTCTTCCCTCTCTGATCTCAAGGTCAAAATTCCCAGGGAAGGGCTCTAATTGGCCAAGTTTGTATCAGATGCCCATCCTTACATCAGTTGGTGGTATTCATGGGATAGATAATACGGCAGTTTCCCCTCCAATCTCATGGCTAGCGATTCATGGAGATGTATTTCCAAGAAACTGGACAGGTGGGTGCTGTTTTGATCAGACAGAACAAGAGCTGCCTGCCAATTTTACCATGTGTCTGGCCTAGACTCCCCTCCCATCACACCAACCAGTACACACTTCTAGCCTCCTCTTTAATAAACCCATTCTCTCATCTCCCCAAACCTACAAAGGTTCCCCATTGCCAACTGCCTTAAGTCCAAACTCAAATGCTTGGCCACTGAGACCTCCAAGAGATTCCCTATTGCCTCCCCTTTTCAAAGGATCCACCCACGCTGTCACCTAGATTCCTTCCATTTGGCTTCATGTATCTCCACCTGCTTTTGGGCCCAAGGGGAATAGAAAGAACCCTGGACCAAACTGAAAATGGTTTTCAATCCCAACTCTCTATCACTTGTCCATTGGATGACCTAGGACAACTGAGCTTCAGTTTCCTCATCTGCAGAATGGAGATGATGGCACTTTTCACATTGGTAGCATTGTTTCCAGTATGAAGAACCAGCCACCAACTGTTGCAGGTTCCAACACTCATCTGGTTTCCAGATCACAACTGGCTCCCCACCTGGCATCCATGTTTAAGTGATGGTGTTGGCAGAGGCTGGAGGAACCTGCAGGTCCACTGCATGCTCTAGCCCAGACACAGAAAGCTGGTTCCTAGAATGACATTCTATGATGCTCCTGGATGTACGGATCAATAACGTGCCCTGACCCAGACCTCCAGACTGCCTTGAACATTCTCTCTCAATCATCTTGTGGCAAATTCGTGCACCTGGAGATAACCCCATCATTCATGCCACTGCCAACCTGGAGAGCCAAGGCCATAGGAGTGGCTTTCTTTATTCAGTTAACATTTGGGATGATCTAAAACTTTAAAGCTTGAAAAACAGCTATAGTGATGCTAGAGAAAATGTCACCTGTAATCCGACCACGCAGTATTCTCATTTGTCCGTCCAGATCTTGTTCATACCCTCGTCGCAATCATAATGATGTACAGACAGTTTTGTAATCTGCTTTTCTTAACATGAGGGCACATATCGCTCTCTGTTCCTCCATAGTTTTGTGATGATCACTTTAGAAGACTGCCGGAATGTGTCCTCATTAAAGGCATCTGACTTGTTGCTGTATTTCTGGTACCTCATTGGCAGTCAGTATGTTTGTTTAACCAGTGAGAGGATGAATCATGTCCCATCAAGATCATGTACTGAAATTTACTCTCCATTGCTTTGTTGATAAACATTTCACTTATTTCCGATATTTACTAAATACAAACATATGATTTCCTTTCTCCTCTTCCAGTATTGCCTTTGGATAAATTCCACATTGATGGGTCAAGGGGCATGGAAAATTTTAGCTACTGACACATAACACATGAAAGAACATCACAAAGCCTTTATTAAGCATGTTTTCTATGCAATTTGTGAGCTCAGATCCAGAGTTGTTCCAAAGATGCATCAGACCCAGCCTCTGCCCTCAATGCTTAAGCAGTGCTTACCACTGAAGCACAGAACAGAGAACTGAACAAATAAGTATAACTTGCAATAACTGGTAACACAAAGGCAGGGACTTGTGACTGAATGTGTAAGAGTAAGGGGTTCTCCAAGCAAAAAGGACGGGGTGGCATTCTAAGGCAAGTGAGTGGCATATGTAAAAGACATGAGTGAGAGCATGGGGCTCTTAAGAGAAAAGGCATTGGGAGCAGAGTGGGTGGTGGGAATCTTCTAGAGTGTTGGCTCAAAGAACCAGTGAAGGGAACTGTTCTCAGGTGTTCACAAAGTTGCCCCATTATTATATGATCCTCATTCCAGCTGTTGAATCATGAAACTTCTCATTAAATTTTAACTTATATCGTGTATTTAAAAGTTGCTAAGAGAATAGATTTTAGAAGTTTTCAACCCACCCTCCACCCCCAAAATTATAACTATGTGAAGCGATGGATGTGTTAACTAACCTTACTGTGGTGATCATTTTATTGCAAAATATATATATGTATATATATTGTATACCTTAAACTTATACATTGTCGTGTGTCAATTATGTCTCTGGAAAAAAAGAGCAGCGATCATAGGTAGGCAATGAAAATTTCCCAGAAAGGAAGTCTGCAGGTAGCTGATGTTGGCAGGAAGGGGATGCCCTGAGCACCCAGGGAGAAAATTCACATCTGGCCCCACAGGCTGACAACTACACCTGGGCCCATAGAAACCCAGCTCTGAGAGGTCCATCTTGAGTACCACCTGGCCCCCAGACGGTGTCCCATTATGCCCTGAAATTCAGGCAGTCTGTCCCAACTCACAAGCTAATTTTCTTCTCCATCTGTGCCCCACTCTCCTGGCCTATGGAACCACATCAGTTTTAACATGACTTATAATACTGTTGACTACTGAGCTAAGAACCACATTTTGGGCTACCCAAAAGTAGTATAATCTGAGAACAAATGAGAGAAGTAGGGCCTAGCAAATTTAGAAATATCTGGTTTATTTTCAAGACTCCCTCCATCCATAGGAGGGCTGAGCCATTTTTTCAGATATGCGGAGCTATGTTTCCATGTCTGTTGTTTGAGGCACGTTGTTAGGCAACAGCCGGAGTTCTTCCACAAATGCCCTAGACAACTCTAGAAACCACAACACAGGCTTGGCAGGAAAATCACTCTTACACCATAGTTCCTCATTTATTTAGGTAGAAACAATATTAAATTTTCTCACATTTCTTTAAATACTAGGTAAGGTTGTTCAATTTTCATTGTGCTTATTTTATATTATTTTTGTCTTTCTTCGGATTATAAAAGAGATGGACAGTCATAGAAAATACCTCTCGCAGTCCAGGACCCCTCGCTCCTTATCTCCCGCCTCCATTGCAGGCTGGAGAGGCTCCTGCCACCGCCATTACCCTTGCCAGCCGTGATCCCAGCTTCTGGCTGAGCAGCACTCACCCTGTGGGAGCGCACTGACCACTAGGGGGCAGCTCCTCATTGAGCATCTGCCCCTGGTGGTCAGTGCATGTCATAGCGATGGATTGTTCTGCCATTTGGTCAATTTGCATATTAGAGTTATATTATATAGGATGGGGATAGTTTCAGTTTTGCAATATGAAAAGAATTATGGAGATGGATGATGGTTATATCATAATATTAATGTACTTAAAACTATTGAACTGTATACTTAAAAATGGTTAAGATGGGCCAAAAGCGGTTTGGCTCAGTGGATAGAGCGTCAGCCTGGGGACTGAAAGGTCCCAGGTTCGATTCCAGTCAAGGGCATGTACCTTGGTTGCGGGCACATCCCCAGTAGGGGGTGTGCAGGAGGTGGCTGATAGATGTCTCTCTCTCATCAATGTTTCTGGCTTTCTATCCCTTTCCCTTCCTCTCTGTGAAAAATCAATAAAATATATATATATTTTTAAAGCGATTTAAAAAATGGTTAAGATAGTAAATTCTATATTATGTATATTTTATCACAATAAAAAAGTTGGGGTCAGGACAACAAAATCTAGGAAGAGGAGGAGACACTGATACTGACTCTGAGGAGAGAGGAGTGTCTTAGAGGGAGAAGGAGTAAAGATGAGCAGGGCACCCACAAAGTTCTATGCAATTTGCATGCTTAAAAAAGTTCACTTCTACACAAAATGTAAACAATCTGCAAAAGGCAACAAAGCTAGAATTTATTCAAGGCTTTGCACAGTTGATTTCAGAAGGTCAGCTTTCAATGCATTAAAAGCTGGATATATCATTTTGGATATACTTGGATACAGCTGTCTCAGTATAATGTAGAGCTCATTACCTGCAAAATTAAAGGATGAAAAACAAGTATGAGCAACTTAATTTCAATCTCTAGTAAATTCTTTTTGGACACATTTCACAAATTATTTATACCTTATATGAAAGTGAATTTATTAAAAATCCAAGTCACTTATGGACACCCTTTATCTTGAGCTTTTGCTGACAGAAGTGATGCTCCAATCAGCAAGGAACTC
Organism: Lasiurus cinereus; assembly: GCA_011751065.1. Classification (NCBI taxonomy): domain Eukaryota; kingdom Metazoa; phylum Chordata; class Mammalia; order Chiroptera; family Vespertilionidae; genus Lasiurus; species Lasiurus cinereus. The sequence goes on from JAAGEH010000143.1 coordinate 2,771,724, forward strand.
CGTTAGTTCTAGAACCAATTCTAAGAACTCCTTGGCATATGCAGGTAACCCCTTCTTGGGGCAAGAGTCTGGTCATCTGCCAAACTGGGAAGTCACATATTAAAAGGCTACACTTCCACGAGGAATGGATAACTGCCCATTGCACATTGACTGAGAAATATATACCAGAGAAGAATTTCCACAGACTCTCACCACCATGTCTTCCCACTACCACATCTTCCTACCTAGGTGCAGCTGTGCTCACACACTGCTGGTCTGATGAAAGAGTAGTCCCTGCTCTTATTTAAAGCCAACCTTCCAAAAAATACAAAAAATAAATAAAATAAAATAAAGCCAACCCTCCATTGTGTGCTAGATCCTAGCCATCCTGCCTCCCAAGATTGTATTTCTGCATTTGTCCCCTCTCTTTTGCACCATTCCCCTCTCTGATGGATCATTCCCAGTTAACATACAAGCAGGTCAGAATACTTCCCATTTTTAGAACTCTCCTCTTGATTCCATATCTCCTCCAGTTCTTGTCCTGAGTCTCATCTCTGTTTAGAGAGACCCAAAAAGAGTTGTCTCCAGTTCTTGTTCTCCATTCTCTTGAAGCAATCCATTTGATCTCTTTGTGCCTAGGTTTTCTCAGGTCTAAACTATACATAACATTGGTACTCAGTGTTAAGGTCATCTGAGAAGCAGATGCCAAGATGGGCAGGGACTAGATAGTCCAGCGCTGTGTTAGAATAAACAACGCTGAGGAAAATGGGAGGGGACTGGAAGAGCCTTCAGACCACCATGCAGGTGTGACCCTGGTGCTGGAGAGAGGGAAAGAACCATTTTGGCAAGGCTACTGGGTGTCACAGAGCCAAAGTCACTGCCAGAGGAGTCCCACATCTTTGGGGAATGGACCTGCCCCATTCTTCACTGGAAGGGGTGCCAACTCGGAGCACAGTAGTCAACTTCTCCCCCAGTGGGAGGTCTGAGGGTGCCTTTCAACATCACCACAGCTGTCAGAAGCACTTACAGATTTGCTTAATTCCAGAAGTACTTGGAATCTACCTGGATTGTTATTGAGCCTCCACAAACATTGTCTTCAACATCCTGCCCTCTAGATCCACCTTCTTCCCATCTCCCATCATCTGCTCAATGGCCACACTATTTTTTAATTCTTTTTTTCTTTCTTCTTTCTTTTTCCTTTCTCTTTAGAGTCCCTTCCAAGGTCTGCTCTCTAAACACAACCCCCAGCCAGAAAGGCTGCAAGGAGATGGGGTAGGGCTCAGACAGACCTATTGTGAGCCGGGAAGGCTGGAACTCACTGCCCACACTCCACCTGCTCCTCACACTGGTCCTTCAATGCAGGTAGTACACACTGGTCCTTCAATGCAGGCTGTCACCAGGATTGGGGCCACACTCACAGCTTACAGGACTACACCTGGGCCTGTCAACTAGACAGGGAAGCTTTATCAATCAGCATCCAGCCTACACCTGTCAGCCAAGAAAGGAGGAAAGCTGGGACACATTGACACCCCTGCTCTCCTCCCTCCACAATGATCTATTTCAGTTCCCATGTAGTCATCACTACCATCAATCCCCATTGTCAAGAGGAAGCTGAAAAAGCCAATACTTCCCCTTTGGGGTGAGTTGCAAAATTCTTCCTCGGTTCTCAGCATTATAAATCCTGTTTTTACTTTCACAGCTATAGGCAAAAATCCAAATAGCATCTTTCTAAAACTGAAAGAAAAAAGAAGCCACAACTTATCCTGATACGAGTTCCCAAGGCTCTCAAGGAGAGAACTAGGAGAGGCTAATTCAGCAGAGTCACCTCTGTGTTTGATGGGACACTGTGGGTGCTCTCTTCCTGCTATCAATGGGGTGTGTAGCAAAGAGATGAGAAAGCACCCAGCTTTTCAGGAAGAGGAAGTTCAAGCACATATCCCCAGTGGAAAGCTAGCTCTCTAGAATATATTGGATGACACCCAGAACTGAATTTGATGGGCTCTTATTTCATTCTCTCGCTCTCTCTCTCATCAATAAAAACATATTAAAAACAACAACATAAACGCACATGTGGACCAGCCCTTCCTCAATACCAAAGCACCTGTCAGTTGCTTTTTTACCATAACTCTTCTCCCTAAGACCACATCTGAAAAACAGGAGCTCCAGAGGGACACAGCCTGGTGCATATCCTTGCTCTTTCACCCACCAGCTATGAGACTTGGGCCAAATCTTAGCACTTGGGCCTCAAGTTTCTTCCTCCATAAAATGAGATTCACAATGACAGCTCATCTCCTAGTGCTGTAAGACTTAAATGAATTACTCTTTGTGAAGTTCTCAGACCTGCACCGGGCAGGTAACCAACATCCTATGAATGTGAGTTGTCGGGCTGGTGGTTGTCATTATTAGATATGTCACACCAGCAGAAAGTGGTCAGGCTGGGATTTCAGTACAGTACCAGGTGACCACTCAGCCAGACTCTTTCTACGAAGCTGTGGTTTTTTGTTTGTTTGTTTTGGTTAATCCTCACCTGAGGACATTTCTCCATTGATTTAAAAAAAAATTATTTTTATTGATTTCAGAGACGAAGGGAGGGGGAGAGAGAGATAAAAATATCAATGATGAGAGAGTATCATTGATTGGTTGCCTCTTGCATGCCCCTTACTGGAGACTGAGCTTACAACCCAGAAATGTGCCCTTGACTGGAATCAAACCCAGGACCCTTCAATCCGCAGGCTGACGCTCTATCCACTGAGCCAAACCAGGGAGGGCTCCGTTGATTTTTTAGAGAGTGGAAGAAAGGGGGAGAGACTCACAGAGAGAAACATCGAAGTTAGAAAGACATCAACTGGTTGCCTCCTGCACATGCCCTAACCAGGCCAGCTTGCAAATGAGATAAGTGCCCCTGACCAGAATCAAACCCATGACCTTTCAGTCTGCAGGCCAACATCTATTCACGGAGTCAAAACAAGGTAGGGCGAAGCTGATCTTAATTTGGAAATTTTCATTCCTTAATATTCAGAAGTAGGCAGGAGGAACTGAAATGAGAGGTCACCACCTCTCTCGTGTTACCAGCATGTGACCGGAAGTTTTTAAGTTATGGTAGCCTTCTCTCTAAGGCCTGTTGTGTTGCCTGGGACCAGCAGATTGAAAGCACCCAGCTCTCTCTTCTCAGACAAGAATTATCGTTCTATCTATGGGAATAGGGAGGGGATGTCAGAGGGACTCGGGAAACTCACTTCAAATTGTTTTCATTTTCAGATTTTGAAAAAGTTAAATGAACCGTTTCAAGCAGCCTAACCCTGGAACTAGATTAAGAATTAAGATCAAGAAAGTTTCCTTCATTTATTTCCCCAACTTTTATTTTGTACTTGTTATAGTTAAGAAGTTCAATGAGTACTACAATAACTACCATATAACCTTTACCTGATTCATTAATTTTAACAGTCTGCCACATTTTTTGTCTTTCTTTGTGAAGACAGAGAGGAGAGATTGAGGGAGAGGAAGAGAAAAATTGTTTTTACTTTGGCTGAATCATTTGAGGAAAAAAAAATATATATATATATATTTGGCTAATATGCAAAGTATTCCCTTGAGAGTTCAACGGGGAGACCAGGAGTTCGGTCAATTGCTATGACATGCACTGACCACCAGGGGATGTTAAGGAATGAAGGAATGAAGGAAGGCCCTGGCCAGCAGCCAGAAGGAAGGCCAAGGCCGGCAGCCAAAAGGCCCCAATCGGCCCTGATTGTTGGTGAGGCCTAGGGACGCTACCCATGCATAGATTTCATGCTCTGGGCCTCTAGTATGTTAACAGAAATCTTGATATTTAACTCCTAATCACATCAACAGTTCTAAGAGGAAGAACTCTTCCCACATAACCACAATATCGTTATTATATACACAAATTTAATATTTGATTCAATAATTTCATTTGCTTAGCCGATGTGGCTCGGTGGTTGAGCATTGACCTATGAATCAGGCAGTAGGTCATGGTTCTTTCAATTCCTGGTCAGGGCACATGCCCAGGGTTGTGGGCTTGATCCCCAGTATGGGGTGTGCAGGAGGCAGCCAATCAATGATTCTCTCTCATCACTGATGTTTATCTCTCTCTTCTTCTGCCTTCCTCTCTGAAATCAATAAAAAATATTTAAAAAACATAACTTCATTTAATATACAGTTCATACTCAAATTTTTTCCAATTGTCCCCAAATTTTTTTTAACTTTAAAAAAAAATCCAGGATCCAATTAAGCTTCAGCATTGTATTTGCAGTTAATTGTCATATCTCGTTAGTCATCTTTAATGTACAGCACAGGTTGGCAACTACTTCTCAACTTTGCTGTTGTAGGATGAAAGCAACCATAGACAAGCTGTAAACACATGGATGTGAATATGACTCAATAAAACTTCATTTATGAATACAGGGCGAGGGCCAGATTTGACCCATGAACTATAGTTTGCCAGCCCCTGATCTAAGACATTCTTATGTCCCCATTTTTTTTGTCTTTTAAGACATTGACATTTTTGATGAATCCAGGCCAATTGTCTTGAAGAATATCTCATATATTAGATTTGTCTCATTGTTTCTTCATGATTTAGATACATTGAAATGTTGGGCAAAAAATGCAAGATGGATAAAGCAGGAGGCAAATGGGTCAGTTTGTTCCGTTGTTGGTGAGATTCAGTTTGATCTCTTGGTGAAAGTGGTGTTGTCAGATATTTCCATTCTAAAGGCATTTCCCCCCCCCCCCCGCCTTGTAATTAAAAAGTGAGGAGAAACTTCCAAACTACATAAAAATTTTATCCCCAAAACCTTTCAACTAATGGTGTTAGCATTGATATCCATGCATTGATGATCTTCAGCTGGATCAACTATTACACTGAAATTTGCACAATTACGATGTTCTAATTCTATCATTGCTTCTCTACATGCTAACTGGTGTTGTGGTGGATGTTGTGGTATGCTTTCCTGGTTCCGCTTCAGGACTGGGAGACTCCTTTCTCCCGTTGCTCAGTGTGTTGCCTGCTGAAGATTCTCAGCTGAGGTCTGGCCCAGGAATTACTCTCTGTGGAAAGAAACTGCCTTCCCCAAGGTTATGGTCACTCCCCCAGGACAGTCCTCATCTCCAACAATGTAGTGGGAAGGAATACAAAGGCCCAGGCCTCTCACCCCAACTTGGTACGACTTTGATGGGTCATCCCAACTCCAGGGTCCTGGTGAAAACAGCTATTACTTCTGCTGTGATGACATCCCAGTTCACCTCCTAGCTCTACCCAATCCTGCTTTTCTAAGTTCCCCACAAGTGTTCATCCTAGAAGCCGTCCCAAATAACCCTCCTGCATACAAATCTCTATTCTCCAGTGTGTTTTCTAGGGAACTCAATCTGTGACATTTATTCTGTTATAAAAGGTGTCTTTTTCCTATACTTCCTTTTCTTCATCCCTGAGCATTACTATGGATTCATGGATTTTTCTGAAATTCAGTATGGTATAATCCATCCTAATCATTATTCTTTTTGGGTGCTCACATTCTTCCAGATTGAGTGAGTGGGACCCCTTTTCAGCTGGCTCCAGTGTCCTTTATTTTTTAAGGCATAGAGTCAGTGTTTCTCTTATCAATATGTATACTATTTATATTTTAAGACAATTAATCATGAATTTGCCAAATATTTTGGTCCAATTTTCTGTTTTCACTTTTATCATGGATATTGACATCCAAATGCTTTAATTTTTATTCAGATAAGTCTACTCATTACTTCCTTTCTGAATTCTCTTATGTCAGAAAATCAGGAAGGATTTGATATACTCTAAGCTGTCCAGAGCTCTGATGGACCCCAGTGGGAAAGCCATCATATTCCACCGTCTGATTGTAGAGGTTGGTCATAGGTAAGCACATGTTCTAGGATGGCTCAATGAGAGTCAGTTTCAGGACATGTGTGGGAACTGTTGGGAAGAAGGCTCTCACTCTCTCTCTCTCTCTCTCTCTCTCTGTTCAGGAGCCCTGACTGGTGGGATCTAGATGTGTTCATCACTCTTTTACTATCACTCGGGAAGAGTCTGCAGAGAATGAGGCCCACACAAAGAAAAGCAGAAGCAAAAGATGGTGAAAGAGAGACTGGATCCTGATGACATAACTTAATAAGCTGGATCCCATCACACCCAAACTTCTGGGCTTTTCATTACATAAGCCAGTGAATTCCCTTTGTATATTTACTTCAGTTTGGTTTTAATTTTCATCACTTGTAACCAGAAGAATTGGGTAATAAAGGTCATAGAGCATAATCTCACCCCGAGATAGTGCTTCTCTTTCAGACTAGAACTTTCCCAAACATCTTTGCCTCAGAGTGCTTTGTCCAAGCTGCACATACACACATACACCCTCAGAAGGGTTTTGTCTACTTGGGACACTGTCATTGTCCAGTCTAGCTCAGCTCTCTGATGGTCTCCTGATGAGTGTTACTTGGAGAGGGATTAAGAAGGACAGCATGACAGAGGATGCAAGGAGGAAGTGATCTAGTGTAGTAAAAAGGTCCATTTCTCCTACCCAAACCTTAGTCTTGTCTCAGCCTCTGACTCATTGTGGAGGCTCTCCATCAGATACACCAGCCTTCAAACCTTTGTTTTTTCTATGACTTGGGCATGTTTCTTAATCTCTCTGTTCTTCCAGCATTCTCAAAAGTATATACACAGCAGAGCCAACAATAAATATGTTAGAGGCCCGGTGCACAAAATTCGTGCACTTGGCCTGGGGGGATCTCTCAGCCAGTCCAGGAGTCCTGTGATAGATCGCCCACCCACTGCAGTGCCACTGGCCGTAGCCTGGGTCTGATCACCAGTGAGGTGATCAATTGTGGGGCTCTGCAGTTGATGGCCCCAAAGAGGTAGATTCCGCCCATCCAGCCAGGGGTCCACCATCAACCCACAGAGGGAGTCCCCGCCCACCTACCACAACCTGCTGGTTGGTGGCCTGGGCCTCCCTCTTTGGGGTGATTGCGGTGGCCCCCTGACCAATCACATCGCACCTGCCTTGGCTGGCCTGGCACCAGTGCATGTCATCGTGTGGTCATCCAGATGGTCGTTCTGTTGTTTGGCCGTTGGATTGATTTGCATGTTACACTTTTATGACTATAGATTTTATTTATCTCTGTTCTAATCTTCATTTTGTCCTTCCTGCTAACACTGCGTTTAGTTTTTTTTTCTAATTCTTTAAGTTATAAAATTACATTATTGACTTAAGATTTTCCTTATTTTTTAATGTGAGCAATTATAACTATAAATTTCCCCTTAGCACCCTTTTTGCTGAGTCTCATAAGTTTTGGTATATTGTGTTTCCTTTTCTACTTTAAAGTATCTTCTAATTTCCCTTTTTATTTCTATTCTGAGCTGTTGATTAAGGGGGTGTTTAATTTTCACAAATTTGTGAATTTTCCCATTTTCTGTTATTGATTTCTAACTCACTCTGTTGTGGTCGGAGAAGACACTTTTTATGGTATCTTTTGTATCTATTGACACTTAATTTGTGGCCTAACATATGGTTTACTCAGGAAAATGTCCTACATGTACTTGAGAAGAATGTATTGGGTAGAGTGTATATCTCTTAGATCTAGTAGGTTTATTGTGTTAAGTCCTATATTTCAATATCTTCTATCTGGTATAATGGTTGCTATCTATTATTGAGAGTGAACTATTGGCTCCAACTATTATTATTGTAGCACTTTTTATATCTACCTTTAATTCTGTCACTTTTTACTTAATATTTTTTGATGGTCCATTATTAGGTAAGTAAATGTTTGTGATTGTTATATCTTCTTGCTGTATCAAACCTTTTATTAATATACTGAGGCCTGATGCAGGAAATTCGTGCAAGTATAGGCCCTCGCAGCCGCCCCTGCTGCTGCCTCAGCCCTCGCAGCTCCAGCTTCATCCAGAAGGTTGTCCGGATGGTCATTCCACTATTTGGTCATTTTGTCGATTTGCATATTACACTTTTAATCTCTCTCTCTCTCTCTCTCTCTCTCTCTCTCTATATATATATATATATATATATATATATATATATATATACTGTTGGTTTTATGCATATCTATGAGAAAGAGAGATATTTCTTATAAAGAATTGGTTCATGTACTTGTAGGGACTGGCAAGTCTGAAACCTGCAGGGAGGCTAGAGATATAATTCCTTTTCCTCAGGAGATCTCAGTGTTCGCTCTTAAGGCCTTCAACTGATTGGATAAGGCTCACCCACATTATGGAGGGTAATTTGCTTTACTCAAAGTCTACTAATTTAAATGTTATTAGCATATAAAAAATCTTCAAAGTAACATCTAGACTGTTTTTTTACTAAACAACTGGATACCGTAGCCTAGCCAAGTTGACATATAAAATTAACCATCACAGCACACAAGGAATTGTAGACATTCCAATACAGATTGGTTGATTTGAAGAGGATTCAATGTATCCCCAGTAGTCCTATGGATTTCTTGAAGTTTAGCGTACTAATTCTGCAGTAATTAACAACATGGCAATTTACAGTTGCTAGAGCCCTTTTTTATATGGTGTTCCTTTGCAGAAGTCTGGGTGCCTGTGGTGTGGCAGGCAGAATTATTAGCCCCATTTTACAAATGAAAAACATGAGGTTTAGTACGAGCCAAACCCATAAACCGTTCACTAGTCTTCCGTGGCCAGTGCTCTGACCATGGTGGGCACAGGGGAGTGCCGAATCCCCCCTGCTCTGGTTTTGTTTGGTTTCAGTAAAGAAGGTTGGATATTTGGTGTATGGCCAACTCCCTTATTACTTGTCTCTTGGACTATTTTAATAATTACTTAATTAATTTTAATTTTCTTTCTGGATAAGGAATATCCCCTCTCCTTTGCTATGGAGGCCTTTACGTGGCCTAGGTGGTCCCCAAGGCCCAGAGATCCCTTATCTGACCTGCTGACCCAGATGCCAGTAAGGGCCAAGTAAGTAACTTATGGGAGTAAGGGAGCTGATTTGGTTTTCAGGACACTGAAGTAGGCATATCCCATCATCAGATGGCAACTGTGGCTCATTTTCAGAACCTGTGTTTCCAAACATTTTAATATCTGGAAATAAGTGAAATCTCTGAAATTTCCTGATGTGACTTGGCAGCCAATTCATATAGTGTTTTTAAAAAATACTGTGAGGTCCAAATAATACACATCTTCAGATAATCAACCATGCCCAGTGGTTAGAAAGTAAAATAGTCTGAGTTTGATTCCAGTCAAGGACATGTACCTTGGTTGTAGGCTCCTTCCCGGCTGAGCTCTGGTTAAGGCTCTTTCAGAAGGCAACCAATCAATGCGTTTCTCTCACATCAATGTTTCTCTCTGTCTTTCCCTTGCTCTTCTCCTCTCCCTAAAAATAAATAGAAGAATATCCTTGGGTGAGGCTTAAAAAAAAAATAGAAAAGAAAGTAAAAAAAAGCTGCCCTCCCATAACTAGCTTGACACATGTGCTATCTGTCCACTCACGAAGGAGGGAAGCAAGAATACTACATTTGCCTGTTTCTTAAGTACAAGATAAGGAGGGTCTTCCAGTGGAGATTCAGAGGCAAAGAAAATGAGGACATGGGTCCCCAACATTTCCACCAGCCCCTCCATGGCAGAGAGGGCCTATGTGTTGCCTATCTAAGAAAGGTGTGGGCACATCCCCAGGAGGGCGTGTGCAGAAGGCAGCTGATGGATGTTTCTCTCTCATTGATGTTTCGAACTCTCTATCCCTCTCTCTTCCTCTCTGTAAAAAATCAATAAAATATATTTTTAAAAAAATGAAGATCCTTAACCATCAGTTTCTCTAGGTTATCAATCACCATTGATGCCTTTTCTCCCAGGTTGTGGAACCTCACCCAGAAAGGCACATCGGTAATCATCATTTGAGCAACAGCTCAAGTTGTTCCGAGCAGGAGTCTTTGCATGCTGGAGCAAGGACACCTCACCGAGCCAGCCTCACTAACCCAGCAGAGAGGGGTGAACAGCACCCCTGCAGTGTCTGTCCTCCACTATGGGGTATTTTCCTCTCACTTCTCAGCTGAAGGAGACGCCCATGCTGCTGGGGTCTCAGCGGGTACACAGCCTTTAGCAGGAAACAGCCACTCCCTCCCTCAGCCCCTTTTTAAGAAATGTAGACCCAGACCTTTCAAAGCAGAAGGCATTGTCTTGCAGTGGCACTGAGTAGTCTGTCGGTACTTCCTGAGGTCAACAAGGTTTTTGTTTGTTGCTCATTTGTCTTCAGCACAAGTTCAGGGTTCCTCACATGCCCAGCACTTGTCTGCTGTGAGTTATAAAGAGAGAGAAAAGTTTGAGAACATGGGTGCCCCCCTCCCACTCCTGAGAGCCCCTTCCTTGAAGAGAGCCCTCTTCTCCTTCTCCAAATCCTAGACCAGAGCTCCCCCTCTCAACCTGAGGTCTCCCCCACCCCCATAAGCATGTATGTTACATAATTATTCATATGCATCACACACAGTTTGACTGAAGCCTGGAGGTGAGCTTCTGGGAGCTCACCATCTACTGGGGAAGCCATGAAAAATGACCTGTATCTGGTGTGTCACGAGTTACATCAGACTCAGCACAGTACCGGGGACGCCACTCGCCTCCCTGGGAAGAAGGCCAGAGAGCAGGAGGGGAAGAAGAGGTGCTGGCTGTTAGGAGCTTATTATAGATAAGTTAAGTTTTATTTCTTTTTTTAAAATATATATTTTACTGATTTTTTTACAGAGAGGAAGGGAGAGAGAGAGAGAGCTAGAAACATTGATGAGAGAGAGACATAGATCAGCTGCCTCCTGCACACTCCCTACTGGGAATGTGCCTGCAACCAAGGTACATGCCCTTGACCAGAATCGAACCTGGGACCTTTCAGTCCGCAGACCGACGCTCTATCCACTGAGCCAAACCGGTTTTGGCTAAAATTGATTTCTAAAAAGTGCTCCATAAAGAGACAATAAAAGAAAACAGAAACAAAGAGGAAAAAACATAAAACAAAAGATAAAATAGTAGACCTAAGTTCCTGACATATAGATATTACATTAAATGAAAATAGTCTACATAGATGAATTAAAATACAGAGATTGACAGAAGGGATTTTGTTTTATTTTTTTAACATTTTTATTGATTTCAGAGCGGTAGGGAGGAGAGAGAGAAATCAATGATGAGAATCATTGGTTGGCTGCCTCCTGCATGCCCCCTACTGGGGATCAAGCCTGCAACTTGGGCGTGGGTCCTGACCAGGAATCATAGGTCAACCACTGAGCCATGCTGGCTGGGCAACAGAAGGGATTTTAAAATATGACCAAACCACCCAGCCAGCATAGCTCAGTGGTTGAGCGTCAACTGATGAACCAGGAGGTCACTGTTGCATTTCCAGTCAGGACACATGTCCAGGTTGCAGACTCAATCCCCAGTGGGGGTGTGCAGGAAGCAGCCTATCAATGATTCTCTCTCATTATTGGTGTTTCTATCTCTCTTTGATTCTTCCTTCCTCTCTGAAATAAACATATTTTTTTAAAAAATGACTAAACTAGATGCTCTCTACAAGCAATTTACTTCAAGTCTAATCTAAATCTCAGACCTTATACAAAAATTAACTCAATATGTCACAAACCTAAATGTAAAACAGGTATAACATTTTTAGAAGAAAGAAAAAAGCCCAGGATAATATCTTTAGTATCGAAGACTAGGCAAAAAGTTCTGAGATGTAACACCAAAAGTACAATCCATAAAATGGAAAATCAATGCATTGAACATCATTAAAATTTAAAATTTTGTTCTGCGAACGAGTCTGCATAAAGAGTAGAAACACAAGCTACAGCATGGGAGAAAATATTTGCAAACTGCATATCCAACAAAGGACTAATTTTAATAATGCATTTTTTAAAAGTTTCAAAACTTAATAGTAAAAAAACCAAACATAACTCGAAAATGGGCAAAACATATAAAGAGACGGTGCACCAAAGAATATACACAGAAGGCAAATAAGCACATGAAAAGATGTTCTACATTGTTAGCCATTAGGAGAATGTGATGCCTCTATGCACAGTGAGATACAGCTATCAGAAGGGCCAAAATAAAAATAGTGGCACCACCAAATGCTGACAAGGATATGGAGAAACTGGATCACCCACATATTGCTGGTGGCACAGACACTCTGGAAAACAGTATGCAATTTCTTTAAAAACTAAACATCAACTACCATATGGCCCACTAGTTGTACTCTTGGGAATTTAGCCCAGAGAAATGAAAACTTATGTTCACACAAAATACTTGTGTACCAATGTTTATAGCAGTTTTATTTGTGACTAGAGACACAAAATTCGTGCACGGGGTGGGAGGGGGAGGGGCTCAGCCCAGCCTGCAACCTCTCCTATCCTGGACCCCTCGGGGGATGTCCGACAGCCAGTTTAGGGCTCCTAATCACTCACCTGTCTGCCAGGCTGCCTGGTTGCCCCTCACTGCCCCCTCACCTCCCTGCCTGCCTGATCGCCCCTCACTACCTCTGTGTGCTGGCCTGATTGCCCCTAACTGCCCACCTATCAGCCAGGTTGCCCCAGCCACCCCCTCCCTGCTGGCCTGGTTGCTTCCAACTGCACCCCCCCCCACACCCCGCCAGCCTGGTCTTCCCTCACGCCTTCTTCCCCCAACCCCCATTGGCCTTGTCGCCCCACGAAGCCTGCTGTTTAGTCATTTGATCATGCCTCACTAACTGCCCCCCCAACCCTGGCCTGGTCATAGGCAGCCATCTTGTGAAGGTCTGAGGGTTAATTTATTGTATAGGACAGGCCCAAACTAGAAACAACGCAGATATTTTTCAATAGATAAAATAAACTCTGCTACATCAATATCATAGAATAGTACCCAGCAATAAAAAGAAATGAGCTATTGGTAGTTCAGTGCAACCTGGATGTCGCTCCAGAGAATTATGCTGGGCATAAAACACACACACACACACACACACACACACACACACACACACACGCCAATACCAAAGACCACATACTCTATGGTTCCATTATATAATAACATCCTAAAAAGGACAAAATTACAGAAATGGGTAAGATTAGTGGTTGCTGAGGTTGGGGCAGGGGTGTGGCGCTTAAAGGGCAACATTAGGAGCCCTTGTGGTGATGAAAAGATTGCACGTTGACTCTGTTAATGTCAGTCTCTGGTTTTGACATTGGACCATAGTGTGTGAGATGTTGCCATTTGGGGAAACTAGGTAAATGTACATGGGATCTTTGTGGATTATGTTTTACAACTGCTTGTGAATCTACTATTACCTCCAAATAAAGACTAACTCAAAAATTATGTAAAAGAAAACTGACAAAAAATTATATATAAAGCATGAAATTTTTTAAATGCCCTTTACACCATTTCCTCTTTTGCGCCCACAATTCAATTTCTCTGTTCTCCTTCACAGAAAAACTTATTTTTAAAAAGTTTTCTTCTCTGCTTACTGACTCCAATTCCTTTCTTTCCGTTCTCTCTTAAATGCACCACAAGGAAATCTTTGCTTACATGGTTCACCAAAATAGCTCTGGCCAAGGTCATTTGCAACATTGCTAACCTCTGATCAATCCTCAGTTCTCTATAAACAGCATTTGACACAACTGATCAACTTCCTTCTTCTGGACACACTCTTTGCCTTGTTTCCAGAACTCCTCCTTCTCTTTGTGTTTCTCTTATTTCACTGGATGCTCTTCTGAAGTCTCCTTTTTCTGGCTCCACATCTCCCCGTCTCCTAATGTTTCAGCATCCCTGGGCTCAATCCTGGATCTTTCCACTGTTCTGTCTCTGTTCACTCCCTAGGTGTTCATCCAGACTCATGGATTTAAGTATTATTCATCTACTGATGACTCTGAAATTTTTTTTTAAATGTATTTTATTGACTTTACAGAGAGGAAGGGAGAGAGTTAGAAACATCGATGAGAGAGAAACATCAGTTAGCTGCCCCCTGCATACCCTCGACTGGGGAGGTGCCTGCAACTAAGACACATGCCCTTGATCGGAATCAAACCTACCTGGGACCTTTCAGTCCACAGGCTGATGCTCCATCCACTGAGCCAAACCGGTTTTGGTGACTCTGAAATTTATATTCCCAGTCTGGACATCTCTCCTGTAGACTTGTATGTCCAATTGTTTCCCTAACATCTCCCTCCATTTGTATGTTAATAAATACCTCAAAGTAACATGGATAAAACTGACCTCCTGACTTCCACTCAAGGATGAAGGCATCTTGCCAAAACCGGTTTGGCTCGGTGGATAGAGTGTCAGCCTGTGGACTGAAAGGTCCCAGGTTCGATTCCGGTCAAGGGCATGTATCTTGGTTGTGGGCACATCCCCAGTAGGAGGTGTGCAGGAGGTGGCTGATCAGTGTCTCTCATCGATGTTTCTAACTCCCTATCCCTCTCCCTTCCTCTCTGTAAAAAATCAATAAAATATATTTTTAAAAAAACCAAAAGGATGAAGGCATCTTAATCCTCCTAATTGCCCAGGGACCTAACCTTTGACCATCCTGGACTCCTCTCTTTCTCTCACTCTTCATACTTGTCAGCAAATCTTTCCCACTGTACCATTAAACTATGTCAAGAGTCCAACACTGTGTCATACAGCATTCAAAGTGGGACTCAGTCAGGGACCTGCTTCCTGCATCTGGATCCTTGGTGGCACTGGCCAGCCTGCACCAGGATCTGCCTGCCTGGCTATCTACCTCCCCCCATCCTATCATCTCTGTTCTTCTGGCTTCAGAGGTGCTTCAGGGATTACATGGGATCCAACCTGGGCCAAAACTATTCAGAAAACGGTCCTATCTTCCCCTAGGCGTTTGCTTGACTGACAGAACTAAAAGCTAGGGATGCCTGTAGCCATATTTGCCACAATTTGGGAAAAGCTGGCCTGGGGATGAAGGTGATTTAGAAGAAACCAGGGCCAAGGAATTCCTGGTGGCAGGGCTGGAATTCCTAGATCCAGCTGAGCCTGAAGCCTGACTAGACCCCGGACTTTTCACTTTTATGTGAGCAATTAATTCTTTCCCATCTGTAGTTTGAATGGGAAACCATATTTTGAATAGTTTCTATTCTTTGCAACGAATCCACCTCCTCTCACCTTTTTGCTCCAGAAATTTGTCAAGGCATTTTCAGTGACTGATAGAATCAAGTTGTTTATCCTAGGCCATCAGCACACAGACCCTCTCAACACACGTTGCAGCTGGAAAACTGTTAGTGTCAGAGGTCCAGGTTGTATAGAGGCAGCATCTGTTTTCAGAATCTGCATGCTGTTCTTTCTAAGTAGGCTCTTCCTTTAGTCAACCAATTATTGTAAAGCCTACCATGTGCCACATACATCTCTAGGGGTTGGGGACAAATCCATGAACAAATCAAGCAGACCTTCTTGCCTTCAGAGCTTGCATTTCAATGGTGGGAGATATTGAAAATAAATATAAGAAATTAACATAAGCAGAGCTAATGTTCAACAGGTATATACTAGTAATCCAGAGCAGCTGAAATATTTATGTCCCTCTGCCCTAACCCCCAGGCGTCCCCTACCTTCCCTGGCCCTTCCTGAGAACACCACCCTCTCCCCAGATCTCCCTCCGATCCAGCAACTAAAGGGTAAATGCTCAGCCCAGGAGGGGCCTCTATAGAATCAATATCTTTTTAAAAATATATTTTATTGATTTTTTACAGAGAGGAAGGGAGAGGGATAGAGTTAGAAACATCGATGAGAGAGAGACATATTGATCAGCTGCCTCCTGCACGTCCCCTACTGGGGATGTGCCTGCAACCAAGGTCCATGCCCTTGACCAGAATCGAACCTGGGACCTTTCAGTCCACAGACTGACGCTCTATCCACTGAGCCAAACCGGTTTCGGCAAGAATCAATATCTTATCCCATACTCTATAGTTGTAGTTTAGGTTATTAAGTATTTTGAGTACCTACTAAGAAGTGGTAAGCGGCTATGGGAGGGAAAAATGGAGCAAGACAGTGGGGTAAGAACATCATTTCTTTTCTATAGCCAAACAATATCCCATTGTAAGGATATTACCACATTTTGTTTATCCACTCATCAGTAAATGGAATGTGGGGTTGTTTTCACTTTTGGGCTGTTATGAATAATATTTTTTATAAATATCTGTATACAAATATTTATTGAACATATGTTTTTATTTCTCCTGGGTATATACCTGGACGTGGAATTGTGGGTCAAATGGTAACTGTATGTTTAACTTTTTACAAAACCTCCAGACTGTTTCCCAAAGCGGCTGCACCATTTTACACCCCCCACTCCCCTACCCCTGTCCCAGCAGCACTGTGTGAAGTTCTCTCTTCACATGCTTATTAACACTTATTACCTCATGGCTATATTCTAGTCATCACTGTGGGTGTGAAGTGTTACAGCACTGTGGTTTTGATTTCTATTTCCCTGATGACTAGTGATGTTGGGCATCTTTTCATGTACTTGGTGGCCATTTGTATATCTTCTTGGGAGAAATGTCTATTCAGATCCTTCACCTATTTGTAAGTTAGTTTATTTGCCTTTTTATTACTGCGTTATAGACATTATATATCCTAGACTTGCAAATATTTTCTTTCCATTCTATGAATTATCTTTTCAATTTATATTGATAAAGTTAGATTTATCTTTTTCTTCTGTTGCCTGTGCTTTTGGTGTCATAGCAAAGAATCCGTTGCCAAATCCAGGGTCAGATTTATACCTATGTTTTTTTAAAAAAATAATTTTTTATTGTAGAAAGTATTACATATGTCCCCTTTTGTTCCCCAGTGACCCCCTCCAGCCTGCCCCTGCCCCCACCCCGCTCACCACCCTATTGACTCTGGGCCTTGTGGTGAGCCCCAGACTCTGACAGGAGAAATATTTTCATACACATTTTACTAATTTTCTTTCATCTCTGACGCTTCTATTATAGAGAAAGGGCAAATAGCAATATTAAATTGTTTCCTCTAATTAATCCCCTTTTATGTGCACGAATTTTGTGCACCGGGCCACTAGTGTTTTAATAAATCCCCCTGGCTGCCTTGTTGAGAATGCCCTAAATCAGGGTGAGAGTGGGGCAAGAATCAGGTGAGAAAAGATTGTGCGTCAGGCCAGATGGCAGCAGAAAAGAGATCACGGAGGGGTCTGGGCTGTTTCGCTTTTGTTCTTTTTTCATGTCCTTTTTTGTCTAATGGGCCATCTTGGTGATGTGTTTGACCCTCTCAACCAACAACAAAGCCAGTACTAACGTTTTTAAAACCCTTAGTAAGCAGTTCCGCATGAAGGAAGCGGGCGCCAGACAGGAGACTAGAGAAACCCAGACTGTACATGTGCCTTTTCTGCAAGAACAGATCCTGTAAGACTGGCCCGACCGAAGGCCTCTTTCTGAGAGGAAAAGAGAAGTGTCTGTCACTAGGTCTCAGAAATGCTGCAACCCTCAGCAGTCAGCTAAACATAACGCCGGCAGGGAACCCTATGCCCTGTCTTTGGCAGGGGAGCGGGGGGAGGGGGCCTAATGCTCTGTGTATACTAGATAATTCAGGCTTTGCCAGTGAACAGTGATTCTAAGATACCAGCTCCTTCACCTTGGGGAAACTCGCTTAACCAGACTTCCTCAGGAACTCATTTCTCCCTGAAGGTAGCAATACAGGAAAATGCTCCATAAGCTCCCCACCCCCACCAACTTTGTGATTGGACCAAGCCAGACATGATCTCTCCCTCCTGGTGAGCAGCACCCCAGCGTCCTAGTCTAGACTGGGTTTAAAGGGAGACTAGGGAGGTACCTGGGCATTTGCATGACTCTGAGAGGCAGGCCGTCCGGAAATTGTGCATCCCAGGCACTCCACCCTGGTACTAGCCTGGCTCTGATCCCACTTTGTGTAAATGGAGACAAATCCCTTGTTCTCTCTAAGCCTCAGTTTACTCATCTGATGAATTGAAGTGCTGGACTTAGATCACTGTTTCCTCATAATGGTCCATGAACCCAAACTGGTCCTTCATGTTCAGATTCACAAGACCTTTACCAATTGTCCTCACTTCTTTAACTCTACAATCTGATCAAAACTGCCCCGGGTGAACTTCATGTATGACTATGGAATGTGTTCAGAGTCCTCATTATGACGCACTCTTCTTAGAGAAACTGCTTTACTTATTTACTAGAGGCCCAGTGCATGAATCCATGCACTGATGGGTCCCTTGGCCTGGCTGGTGATCGACCCTTGTTGATTCCTGGTCAGGACACATGCCTGGGTTGCAGGCTCGGTCACTAATGGGGGGTGTCCATGTGCTCTACCTTCTTCCCTATTACTATTGCATGAAGTAGTCGATTGATCGATTTCTCTCTCTTCCCCATCCCTGTCTTTTTTCTTCCCCTCTCCCTCTCCATCTCTTCCCCTCTCCATTCTTCTCTATCTAAAAAAAAAAAAAAAAAGCTGAAACCAGTTTGGCTCAGTGGATAGAGCGTCGCAGTCGGTCTGCGGACTGAAGGGTCCCAGGTTCGATGCTGGTCCGGGCATGTATCTTGGTTCCGGGCACATCCCCAGTAGAGGGCATGCAGGAGGCAGCTGATCGATGTCTCTCTATCATCGATGTTTCTATCTCTCTATCTCTCTTTCTTCCTCTCTGTAAAAAATCAATAAAATATAAAAAAAATAGTTTTAAAAAACAAAATAAAAACATATTTTTAAAAAAGACGGTGAACAGTTGAAGGGGAACTGCAATGGAGAGTGAGATGGAGCCACCAGTGAAGTCTAACGCCAACCAGGAGAGTGTTAGAATGCTGGAAGCCGAGCCGTGACTGTTCGAGAAAGGCGGGGCTCTGATCCCCTGTGTCCCACCTAAGAGGAGGCCTTAGGATTGACCACTGAATTCAGTTATGATCTGCTCACCATGGATCTTGAAAAGATTTGTCTGGATGGCATGGTGGGGACAAAATCTTGATAAGAGGGAATGGTAGATGAAGAATCAGAGACCAGTAGAGGCAAGGTTTTCAAGTTTACCTGCAAAGGAGGGAAGAGAGAAAGGTAGTAACTGGAGCAGGAAGCAGAAGAGTGTTGTGATTTAAGATGTGAAAGTATCAGCATGGTTGCATGCTGATGGCAGTGATGCAGTAGAGGAGGAAAAGATGATGCAGGAGAAAAGAAGGAAGTGGTGAAGTTATGGCCTTAAGAAGAAGAGAGGGGCCGAGACCAGTTTGGCTCAGTGGATAGAGCATCGGCCTGTGGACTGAAAGGTCCCGGGTTTGATTCCGGTTGGGGGCATGTACCTTGTTTGCGGGCACATCTCCACTGTGGGGCATGCAGGAGGCGACTGATGGATGTCTCTCTCTCATCGATGTTTCTGACTTTCTATCTCTCTCCCTTCCTCTCTGTAAAAAATCAATAAAATATCTTTTTAAAAAAAAGAAGAAGAAGAAGAAGAAGAGAGGGGATGGGATCTGGGCACAGGGAAAGGAGCTGGCTTAGTGAAGAGTGGAGACAATTACTCAATAGTAACAGGGAGGAAGGGAGAGCACCTGGTCAGTGAGTCGGGGCATTGAGTGGACATGGTGGTTAGCTTCTGAGACCGCTCTCCTGACTCTCGGGTCTATTCTCAGGGAAATCACGTTAATCTGCTGAGGATGGGGGAGGCTAGACCGGAATTCCTGAAAGAGCGGTAAAGATATAAAATCATTGCCTAGGGGAAGAAGGGAGCGAGTGGAACAGGGAAAAGAAAGATGATTACGGAGCAGTCCTTTGGGCCAACTGAGGTTTCAGTTGTCATGGACTTGGAGAGACAGCGGTCAGCACTGCAACTTTCGGTTCCCTGAAACCTATCTGTTTTTCTCCGTTTGTTCATCTTGGTTCTTCTCAATTTAGTTGTGGATTTTGCATCTATGTCTAGTGGTTAGTGGTTGACCGCTCATGTTTGCAGTAAAGGGCCGGGTTAATACCGTTGGTGGCTGAAGACACAGTCTTCAAATGGAAAGACCCTCCATCTGCTGAATGGACTTAATGGAAAATCACCCACAAGGAGACACTTCATGGTCTAGTTTCAGAACCAGGCATATAGAGGCAGTCTTAAGAGCTGCTGGTCTGGAAACTAGAAATGGTAAGGGGAGTAAAGTTGTCCCCTGCAAAGGAAAGAATGTTGTCAGCAGCCCTGAGCTAGAAGACAAAACTCAAGCCTTCGAAGATAAAGAAACCTACACTCAGTTTACTTGCCAAGACAGCATGAGGGTAGCATGAACAAACCTTTCATAACACGTAGGATGTATTCCAACAAAATAAGGAAAGAAGTGGAGAAAGAAAAGGGCAAGAAAAAAATAAATCCCTCTGAGGAGAGCCATGACGAGAAATTCAAGCAGAGTTTCATTTCTTTTAATCATACACTTTCCTGAGGTTTGAATGTCTGCCTTGTGCATTTGTCACTTTTACAGCCATTTTTGTTTAGATGACTGCTTCCCTCCCAGATCAGCAAACTTTGGAACACTATAACTTCTCCCCTTTCTCTTGCCACATAGCTTGAAGTGATGGGGGGAAATGCACTTAATTCCTTATTAATTTTTTGCAGCAAACTGTCTCCTTTCTCATGTTGCCTATTTTTAACGGTTTTGTTGCTCCACATTGCTCCATACATAAAATACCTCTTTATTGCAGAAGCTCTCTGTATTCTAATTTACTTTTCAGGAAGAGTTCACGGGTGGTGTAATTTTCAAGTCCCCACGTTTCTGAAAACATCTTCCTATGACTTGCACAATCTGCTCATTACGTGCTGTCGTTGCTAAGATTACACATTTTCTCCCTCCGATCCCCAAAACAATGCTCTACAGACTTCCATTATTAAATGGAAAGAGGGTGTGTGTATTTGGCTGATTAATAGAATTCATACAAATGCACATACCAGGAGTCCCGATACTGAATTCCATGAGCTAGACAGTTAATCTGAGCACTGATCTCAACGATAACCAGGATGTCCTAACACTAGATGCTAAACGCTGAAGCCAAAAACCTAGCCACACCCCAATGCTAATCCTAAACTAAACACTAAAACTCACCCTAATGCCCAACCCTTTACCTTCAACTCAATCTGACCTAAACCTTAATCCTGAGGTTGCAATGTTAAAACATGAGAAGTTGGTGCAGGTGCAGGGTAATTCATCACTGTAGCGAGTGAAAAGGAATCTGCGTCCACTCTACCCTTTGCTCACTCGGCTCCAGCCCGCTGGCCTCTCGGCTGGTCCTCTCATTTCCTCCAGGCTTTTTGTTTTGTTTTTTAAATATATGTTTATCGATTTCAGAGAGGAAAGGGGAGGGAGAGATAGATAGAAATGTCAATGATGAGAGAGAATAATTGATCGGCTGCCTCCTATATGCCCCCCTACTGCCCATAACCCCGGCAGGTGCCCTTGGCTGGAATTGAACCCGGGATCCTTCAGTCCTCAAGCCGACGCTCTATCCACTAAGACAAACTGACTAGGGCTCCTCCAGGTCTTCAGTAAAGAGTTTAGGGCTGCTGAAACCAGTTTGGCTCAGTGGATAGAGCATCGGCCTGCAGACAGAAAGGAATGATCAAATAGGTGGAAGGATGAAATGTGCTTGATGGAATGAGATGAAGAGTCACTGAGGAGGTGCTGCCACCTCCTGGGCACTGGGAGCATTTCAACACCGTGTCCTGCCGGCCTTGGGAACTATGCACCCCTTTCCCCTGAAGCTGCTGTGAGTGAGTTCCCTGGGTCCTTTCCTGAAGAATTATTCATTTAATTATCAACAACCCTGACTCCATGTTGAATCCCATTTGGTCATGAAATCCGTGAGGACCAGAGGAATTATTGACCGGCATCATCTCTCCCTGTGTCTCAGTGGGCTCACCCCAAGCCCTCGGCGGCCCTCTACCGGCTGCCGTGGCTTCCTCCACCTCCCTGTGGCTGCTTTGGGCAAAGTCCTCAAGAGCATCCTTGGTGATCCTCACACTCCTTATCTCCCGCCGTGGAGCGCTGGGCACTCGCTCTCTTCCTTCCTCACCCCGGCATCTTCCGTGACCAATTCCGGTGCAGGCTTTTCTCCTGCCTCCCCACTGCAGCTTCTCTGCAGTCTGCTGGGAGGTCCCCCCCCCTCCCCAGGCCTGATTCCCAGCTGCACACAGACCGGCCGTCAGGTCTCTGTCACCAGCCCAGTCTTCTCTCCGAGCTGAAGACCGGCTCTACTTGGGAGACCCTGGCACCTCATGCTCATCTTATTTAAAGGCAACCTGTCCTTTCCGCCCTCTGCCAAACACCCCGCCTCTTCCCTCACTCCCACTGCACCACCCAGTCACATCCCCCGCCGCCAGACAGCTGGGATCTCCCAGGCGCTCCCTCTCCTCGCCTCCCAGTCTACTGCCTCGTTCTCTGGCGCTGCCTCCAACAGTGCCCCAAGCCTGCGGGCATCTCATAGCTCTTTTAGGCTTTGCCTACTCTCCTCCTCAGCATCCCTTAGACTCAGCCCCTCCTCCTCCTACCACCGAGACCCTCCTCTTTCAGAACCTGTACTGCTGTGACAGGCCCTCATCACCTGCCTCCTGTGACCCAAACTACCCCTGATTAAAGCCCTTCAAGACAGGGTCCAAACGCCTTGCCTGGAACTCACAATTTGCCCCCTAACCCCACCCCCACCGCTCAAGATGGCTCTCCATTCCCTGCCCATCCAACCCTACACTCCAGTCACACCAGCCATACGTCTGTGCCTTTGCCCACTCTCTTCCCTCTGCCCCAAATACCCTTCCCCCATCTGCTCACGACCAGAGCACTCATCCCCATGGTACAGACAGGGAAACTGAGGCTCAGTGAGTTGACACAACTTGTCCAAGGCTGTAGAGCTGGGAAGTGATGGGACTGGGTTCCCAAAAGAGGATTGTCTGAAACCAGCTGCTCCACGTCATGCAAGCTCTGCTGCAAGCCTCAGTTTCCCCCGGTGTAAAATGGGAGGAATTGGGGGCTTCCTGCCCTGGCTCTCTCTACCCCGGATTTCCCTATCTCAGATTTCTTGATTCTGAGATGCGCTGAGGCCCTCTGGTGGTGACCTGGGGTACTGAGCATAGCTTCCTAGGACCTCCAAGTAGGCCTCTTGATAGAAAATGCTTGGACTAAGCTCTTGGCTGAGTGGATAGCTGCTATAAATGAGCAATCATGGTCTCCTGCCCTCTCTCAACTGCTCCATTTTCCATTCTGTATGAGTTTTCCGTTGCTGTTTGGCAAAATACCACACACTTGCTGAAACCGGTTTGGCTCAGTGGATAGAGCGTTGGCCTGCGGACTGAAAGGTCCCAGGTTCGATTCCCACCAAGGGCATGTACCTTGGTTGTGGGCACATCCCCAGTGAGGACGTGTGCAAGAGGCAGCTGATCAATGTTTCTAACTCTCTATCCTTCTCCCTTCCTCTCTGTAAAAAGTCAATAAAAATATATATTTGGGGAAAAAAATACCACACACTTAGTGTTTTAAACAACACTCATTTATTAGCCCAATGTTCTAAAGGTCAGAAGCCAGCATGGCAGGCTGGGTTCTCTGCTCAGGGCATCAAAAGGCCGAAACTAGGCTGAGTCCTCATCTGGAAACTGAAGCCAAACCCTTTCTTCCGCTCATGTGGGTTGGGGACAGAATTCAGTTCCTAGGTTTAGGACCCATTTCCCTGCCAGTTGTCAGTCAGGGGCTGGCATGCCTAACCCGGGATGGTGTGTCACATCCTCCTGATGTCCTCTTCAGCCACCAGCTGGAGAAAACCCCGCTGTCCAAAGACTCACCTGATGGGGCCAGGCCCACCAAGATGGTCTCCTTATTTTAAGGTCAACTGGAAAGCACATGACTAAATCTTCAGAGCAGCCACATGATGCAAACTCATCATCATCACAGATAGGAGAACCTAATGTAGCAAATGCTGCCAGCCCCCCACCCCCATATCCCTTCTCCCCTCTCCAGGGGCTACCTGCAGCTTTAATGGACACTCCCTGTAGGACACACAGCTCATTGCATCTCAAACACTTGCCTTCCTCTCACTGAGGGGCAGTTCGAAGCATGGGGGAGTTAGTGTTTCCAGGGAACAGCCCTTAACTGGTGGGGTTTGGTGGATAAGCACCCCAGTTTCCTCCTCCAGGTGAGGCATGAATCCCTTGTGGGTGGAACCCCAGTTGCCCACAGAAGTCATCTACTTTTCCTTCCTCCCCAACTCACGTATTCCCTCCCTCACCAGTTAAATCGCATTGCTACTGGAAGATCCCAAACTACCCTGTTTCCCCGAAAGTAAGACATCCCCCCAAAATAAGACCCACTTCCAGTTTTGCCTCTCTCTATAATATAAGGCATCCTCCCCGATAATAAGGCCTCCCCAGAATAAAGGCCCCCGAAGCTACCATCAGGCATCTGACTCCTGATTTAAAGAGAACCTCGCCCTGCCTGAACAGCTCCGGCTGCGCTGCGGCCCATCCGTGAGCTGGTTGGTGATGACAACGACTACCGTTCCGTAGACAGGTCATACATTTCCTTTTTCTGTTGTTCAACAATAAATGTGCACCATATTCTTCTTCATGGAAAAATAAGACATCCCCTGAAAATAAGACCTAGTGCATCTTTGGGAGCAAACATTAATGTAAGACACGGTCTTATTTTCGGGGAAACAGGGTAAGATGGTGGGGTGCAGAGAGCTGAGAGACTCTCAGAGGTCATATACACAGGGAGACAGGCTGGTGATTTGATCCCAGGCGGTCAGACACCAGATCCCACACGCAAACCCCAGACTCTGCTGCCTCTCCCGCGCCAGTCACAACACTCCCATCGGAGGCGGCGGAGCGCTCCGGCCCTCCTGTCCGCCCTGTGAGCTGACCCGGAGCAGTAAACCTCTTCCCTGGGTCCTGATGATTTTAGCAAGAGGCTCAGCGGGCCTGTCCCTGAGAGGCCTGGAACAGACCCAGCCTGGCGTGGCCAGAGCTGTCCCTTGGCGTCAGTGTCTCCCTCCTGGCTAGAGGGAAGGCAGGACTGCCAGCCGGTGCCTGGAAGGGCACTCACCTTCAAACCCAGAGGACACACCGGGACCTGGAGTAGCGGGGGGTGGCCAGGATCCAGGGAAAAACTTACTGAGTCTCCGCAGCTAGTGCGCCAGGCACTATTCTACATGTTGCCTGTGGAGGTGGATGTCTGTGTCATAAATGTATATTCCTCACGACCACCCTTTGAGACATGCATAATTATCATTCCCATGTTATAGATGAGGAAACTGAGAAACAGAGAGGGTAACTAGCCAGGCTCTCATAACTAGTTGGTCTCAGAGGTTAAGATTCAAGTGCAGGTAGTCTGCTCTGAATTACTCCTGCCTTTCCTGAAAATTGAGGTGAGTCTGCAGCCAGCTACTCACCCTGAGCTCCACCGTTAAGCGCCAGCTCTTCAGGGAGACAGACGTGAACTTTGAACAATCCCCAACTTTGGTGGCGCCCCTACTTGGAGGGAGGGGCTGGCAGGGGAAGGCCCCCAGGACCGAAAAGCTGGAGGCCAGAAGGAGGGACAGTGATCTCTGGAAAACAGCACCCTTCCCTCCCCATCCCTCCTCCAGGTCCTCTCGGCCTTCTCATCAGCACAGCCATGCGACCTCAGGGCACTCCTTTATTTCCAGCCTCGTTCCCGCAGAAATTCCAGGGACAGATGCACAGTGTCTCCACCAAAGACGCTCCGATAAATCAGGCCTGGCTTACTGCCTTACTGGCCCTGTAACTGACACCTTGATGACGTGATACCGTTAGACCACTGCACATGGGTTGGCCAACCGCCGCCCTGGTTTTCTTAGAGCCTCCCCCAATCTAAAGCGGAAAGGTCTCTTATTCTAAGACCCTCAGAGATGGGCAACAGGAGCCGTCCGTCACCCGCATCCCACAGGAGACCGGCCGCAGGGTCTCCACAGAGTCTACTTGTAGAAGACTGGCTCAGAGCTTCCTAACAGCCAAGGCAAAAAGGGAAATGCCATCTGTGTAAAAATATAGTATTATTTGCCAAAACCGGTTTGGCTCAGTGGAGAGAGCGTCGGCCTGCGGACTGAAAGGTCCCAGGTTCGATTCCGGTCAAGGGCATGTATCCTGATTGTGGGCATGTATCCTGATTGTGAGCACATACCCTGTAGGGGGTGTGCAGGAGGCGGCTAATCAATGTCTCTCTCTCATCGATGTTTCTAACTCTCTATCCCTCGCCCTTCCTTTCTGTAAAAAATCAATAAAATGTTTTTTTTTAAAGAATATAGTATTAGGCAATAGAACTTTATCTCTGTTTGAGATAATAATACTATGCAACAGAACTTTTCTCACTGTCCAATGTGATAGTTACTTAGTGCATGCCTCTATGGAGTACTGAAAATGTGCCTAGTGGAATGGAGGGACTGGACTTCCCATTTCGTTTCATTTTAACCTGTTTAAATAGTTGCCTGTGGTTAGTGGGGGCTGTATTAAGCAGCGCAGTTGACTTAGATCAGTGGTTCTCAACCTGTGGGTCGCGACCCCTTTGGGGGTCGAACGACCCTTTCACAGGGGTTGCCTAAGACCATCGGAAAATGCAGATATTTACATCACGATGCATAACAGTAGCAAAATTTCATGGTTGGGGGTCACCACCACATGAGGAACTGTATGCAAGGGTTGCGGCCTTAGGAAGGTTGAGAACCACTGGCTTAGATGAAAATGAACGTGGGGCCAGCGGATAGAGCATCGGCCTGCGGACTGAAAGGCCCCAGGTTCAATTCCGGTCAAAGGGCACATACCTTGGTTGCGGGAACATCCTCAGTAGGGGGTGTGTAAGAGGCAGCTGATGGATGTTTCTCTCTTATTGATGTTTCTAGCTCTCTCTCTGTAAAAAAGTCAATAATACAAATGTGGGTTCCACAGGGTGCTTTTCTCTCTTTTTTAAGTACAGTTTACATTTAAAATTGCTGTTTCAGATGTGCAGCAGAGGGGCTACACACTCAGGTACTTTACGGAGTGGTCCCGGGCATTTCCAGCGCCCGCTCACCTTTCACACATGCGTGACAGTAGCAGTGTTTTCTGTAGAGTGCGTGCTCAGCACGCTCAGAAAACCTTTTCATTCATTCAGTTCTCAAACCACTAGAGCAGGCAGGCACCTCGGGGCATCCCCAAGGCAGAGGCTCCCGGACACACTGAAGGCTCCTCGGGCCGTGGCCTGAAGGTCATTTTCCTGACCTTCCCGTGGAGAGCCAGGAGCCGGGGACGCAGGCAGGAAGGCAGAAAAAAGCAGGGGAACCAGGAAGGGGTAGGAGACCTGGCAGAGGGTTTCCTGGCTGCCCCTCTCTCCGCCCGCAGACCAATGCAACACGAGGGTGACTCAACGGAAAAAGTGAGCCAGGCCTGGTATCACTCCCTGGCACCAGAGGGCACTGGGGATGGCAGGAGGCAGGCCCTGCCCTGCCAGGTGGCAGAAGGCACCTGCACAGCCTGAGACATGCAGCCTGGGCAAATGCCACCTCTGCCTGAGCTCTGTATGGCCCCCTCACCACCCCGGCCCCTTCACGATCTACATGCCAGGGTCCCTCCTAAGCGCCTCAGGCTCTGTCTGGGCAGCAAGGAAGGGACCACTGTGAGCCACCCCTTCCTGGGTGACCAGAAGCTGATGACTCCAGGGTCAGAAATAACCCCCGCAGTCAGCTCCCCACGGCCACCCTCCCCGCCCCTCCATTCCCAGAAAACCTGGGCGCTGAGTCAGAGGGAGAATGCCCAAAAGTAAACGAGGACCCAGAGAATCTGCCGTGAAAACCACAGAACCCGCGTGTGGAATTCTTTGATAAATCAGGGGCCGAGGCCTGGAGATTCAGACGCCTTTTCCCAGAATCCAGCTGTGCTCAGGGCTGTGCACACCTGAGGAGAGGGACCTGGGGAAGGAATGGACAGAGCGAGGAATCTTCAGTGCAGAGGGGATGGGGAGACGAGACGGGGACAGAGGAAGAGGCACCGGACAAACACCCATCAGGAATAGTCAGAGGCCAGGCCACATAGGGAGGTGGGGGCTCATGGGCCTAGGGGGCAGGGCCAGGTATCAGCTGCCCCCCACCCCGCTGTCCAGGTGTCAGCTGTCCCCCCCCCCTTATTCATTTTCTCAAAATAGTCTGGGACACCGGCACCCACCCCGCAGCTGAGTCATGGAGCCCCATCCTCAGATCAGACTCAGATGAATGAAGCTTCGCCCTCACTGCTCCTCCCCGCCCCTCCCCTCCCCTCCCTTCCAGAAAGGACATGTAAGCGATTCCCCGGGATGGAAGAGTGACTTCCACCAGCCCTAAAAATAACTAAGCCACTTCATACTCCGAACTTAGCCTCTCCCGCCCGCTCCCCCCCACCCCCCCACCCCCACCCCGGCCAGCACGATAAAGGCAGCTGCTGGGCCTGGCGGGGGACAGAGACCCGGAGCCAGGGCAGCGAGAAGGCACCTCGCAGATCCCACTGAGGAGCAGAACCAGCCCCGAGCTAGAAGTCTGAGAGGAAGGACAGGCTCCTGGGCCGCACCTGCCACAGACCCCCAACTACCCACCAACCGAGTGGGACCAGCGGGTGAGTGGCCTGCCTTTGTCGTTCAGGGCAGGGCTTGGATAGCCAGTTGGGGTCCCCCTGGGCACCATCGGGATGGCTCTCAGGACAGCACGCCTTAGGGGTGGCAGAAAGAGGCTGAGGGGCCCTATCTCTGGAGGAAGAGAGCGGAGGGATCTCTGATATAAAGATGCCACGAGGACCTCCCTAACGAGGAAGTTAAGGGAGATTTGACACGGGAGTTCTCAGCGTGGCGGCCACAGGCCTGGGCCAATGAAAGGGACAAGTTCTCGCCAGTGTGATAACAATCAGGAAGGCTTGCAGGGGGAAACGGCCTGTAGTTGCATATTTAAAATACAGGTCTTGCTGAGATTGGTTTGGCTCAGTGGATAGAGCGTTGGTCTGCGGATTGAAAGTTCCCGGGTTCGATTCCGGTCAGGGCCATGTACCTTGGTTGCGGGCATATCCCGGTGTGTGTGTGTGTGTGTGTGTGCAGGAGGCAGCTGATGGATGTTTCTAGCTCTCAATCCCTCTCCTTTCCTCTCTGTAAAAAAATCAATAAAATATATATTTTAAAAAATAAACAAATAAAATAAAATACAGGCCTTCCTGTATTTTAAATATGGGCTGCCTCCAGGAAGGCCCAGAGTCGGGAGGAAAAGGAGAGAGGAGAGGTGGGAGGGCACGCGGGTGGAGGGTGGGGAGCGGGTCCCACGCCGCATGGCTAGACAAGCCCGGTGCCCAGCTGTTGTGGGCGGAAGTCCTGGCATCTCTGGCCCCAGGAATGTCCCCGGGGCTGGCCGGTGCCCGGCTCCCCCCAGAGCATGACCTAGACGCTGCCCCAGGCCCTCGTCCTGCCCAGGGTACCACCCTCGGGGCAGAGCTGGGCGCAGCGGCACCAGGTGGGAGGCCAGATCTGTGGCCGCCAGAAGTGGGAACTTGCAGAGGGACTGGGCCAGGGAGGGGCGCACTGGGGACAGAGGTGGGGTCACCCCGAGGGGCTGGCCAGCCCTAGGAGGCCAAGCTCTGGGACGCTGCGTGGGGCTCAGCCCGCACATGGAGTCTGGTCCCGGTGCTGAATTCTGCCCTCCCCCACCTCCCTCCTGGCCTTCTAGAAACTTCAGCTCCATGCAGGGGCAGGCAGGGGCAAGCTGTGTTCAGAAACCTGCTTCAGGCCCTGCGACTGCTTTGGGGAGCCTACCGGGGTGGCACCTCTCCCGGCTTTGGGCCTCAGTTTCCCTGTCTGAACCCTCAGAGCTTGTCCCCAGGTTCAGTGACCTCAGGGGGTCCTTGGGGCTGACACCCCTGGACTCCGTGATTCTAACTGTACGGGAGACCATGGCCGAGATTCCGGAGATTCCTGGGGGTGGGGGAGGGGTGGGGTTGGGAACCTGGCAGAAGCCATCTGCTCAGGCCACACTGGTGGTGACAGGATGGAGGAGAGGTGGGGACAGGCACAGTTTGCCTTTGGCAAGGGGGTCCCCATTAGAACTCAGAGACCCCAGAATGTGTGGTGGTGAGACTCATGTGGCAGGTTTCAGAGTTGGAATTCCTCAGGGTGCTGATGACTTTGGGGGACAAGATGGGGTGGGGGGGTGGCAAGTCGGTCTCAGTTCCCCCACCCCTGAGATAGCCACCTGTGGCCACTGTCCCGGAACCTCCCATCGGCCCCATGCCCCTTTGTCCATGAAGGGTGTCAGGCCCCAGCACCGGCCATCCTGCAGGCCAGGGGCCTGACACCAGCTAAGGGGCAGGGGCAGGGGTCCCAGGGAGGATAAGGAGATGGGATGGGCCAAGGCCCCAGGGTCCCGCTGGCTGAGCCGGAGCCTCTGTCTGGAGCTCAGGGCTGCCGGCTGCGGCCAGGACCTCGGCTATATTTAGCCCCGAGTGGGGAGCGAGCCCTGGGTCAGGGGCGGCGAGAGGGGCACGTGCTTCTCATTCTTTTCCTCCGGGCTCTGGGGATTGTTAGCACACCTGTCACAAGACAGATAAGACACAGGACGGAGACCAGAGAAGGGCTTGAGGGGTGGCAGGTTGTGGAGGGGGGCAGGGGTGAGCTGGGGGGTGGAAGCGCCATGGTGGAACCTCATTGACATAGGCGGAGAAAGGAGAGGACCAGGGAGCTGGATTCGGGCTCCTTGCACACAGTTGGGACCGAGTCTCCATGAGCAAGGGGCAGGGCTGTCTCTGCAGAGGGTCCCACTGCTCAGACACCCCTAGGAGAGTGAGGGTGACACCTTAAACTTAGGGCATCTGGACCCATCTCCTAGGGGTGTCTGCTGGGGAGCAGAGGGGCACCATGGCCGACAGGAAAGTTTTACACCCCCTACCCTCTAATCTCTTGGGAGCCAGTCCCCCAAAGGGTCCAGAACCCCAGCCAGCACTGGGGAATTCACTCACCAAGATCTGACCCTTCCTGGGCCTCAGTTTCCCCATCTTTAATTATGAATGGCTGGGCCCGAAGACCCTCGAGATGCCCCTGGCTCAGACCTCTGAGTCTGGGGGATAGCACAGAAACCCCTCCCTGGGCCTCGGGACCGGGCTCTGCCTAACCGGGAGATACTGGTGAGCCTCTGCCGCTTCCGCTAGGGAGAGCCTGGGCTGTGGGCCCCCTGGGCTGTGGGCCCCCTGGGCCCGGGAGAGGATGGACAGTGAGTTGAAAGCTTAGGGAGAAGTTTTGGGCAAGATTCTCCGTGAGAGCGGCAAGCGCGCCCCCTGGTGGTATGGGAGAGAATTTCTTCTCTATGGGGAACACCTAGGCCTCTCCCTTTCTGGGATCCCATGAATCAGGATTTCCTCACCTGGGACTCCTCCAGGGAAAACTGATTTGGGTAAAGGAAGCAGAGGATGGGACCTGTCCGGTTGCCAGCTGGAGGTCTGAGCATCCTGAAGGACCAAGCTTCCGGGCCAGCCAGGTCTGGCTTGCTCAGGTGATGGATTCTGGGAAGCGTGGTCCCACCTTGGTACACGGGTCCAGAGGCCCTAAGTTTAAGATCTGCCACCTTGCCAAAACCGGTTTGGCTCAGTGGATAGAGCATAGGTCTGCGGACTGAAAGGTCCCAGGTTCGATTCCGGTCAGGGGCACATGCCTTGGTGGCGGGCACATCCCCAGTGGGGGTCTTGCAGGAGGCAGCTGATTGATATCTCTCTCTCATCGATGTTTCTAACTCTCCTTCTCCCTTCCTCTCTGTAAAAAAACAATTAAAAAAAAAAAAGATCGGCCACCCACCAAGCATGCAGGTGGCAGAGTGAGACCCCAGGGAAGTCTGGAGAGGCCGTGTCCCCACAGCCCTACCCTGACCCCACGTCCTGCTCCCTCCCATTCCTCCCAGCAACCAGCTCCCCCCTCCTCCCCCTGAAAGCCCCAGCCCATCCTCACCTCTGCCCTTCTCTGCAGAAGGATGTCCAGCACCCAGACGCAGGTGGCCCCCGCGCCCACCCTCCCGCTGGCCATGCCCGAGGACCCGCCCCTCCCGCCGCCGCCCGCCCCGGAGGACCTGCCGCCGCCGCCGCCCAGGGAGTCCTTCTCCAAGTTCCACCAGCAGCGGCAGGCCAGCGAGCTGCGCCGCCTGTACCGGCACATCCACCCCGAGCTGCGCAAGAACCTGGCCGAGGCCGTGGCCGAGGACCTGGCCGAGGTGCTGGGCTCCGAGGAGCCCACCGAGGGGGACGTGCAGTGCATGCGCTGGATCTTCGAGAACTGGCGGCTGGACGCCATCGGGGACCACGAGAGGCCGGCGGCCGCCAGGGAGCCGGTGCCCAGCGGCGACGTCCAGGCCACCTCCCGCAGGTTCGAGGAGGGCGCCTTCGCCAGCAGCCCGGACCACGAGCCGGCGGCCGGGCCGCCTCCGCCCTCGGGAGCGGACGTCCGGGCCGCCCGCCGGCTGTTCGAGACGACGCCGCTGGCCGAGCTGACCGGCCAGGCCGAGGCCACCCCCCCGCCGGAGGCCACGGCGAAGGAGCCCGCGGCCAGCGGGGACGTGCAGGGCACCAGGATGCTCTTCGAGACGCGGCCGCTGGACCGCCTGGGCTCCCGGCCCTCCGTGCAGGAGCCCAGCCCCCTGGAGCTGCGCTCGGAGGTGCAGGAGCTGCGCGGGGACGTGAAGAAGACGGTGCGGCTGTTCCAGACGCAGCCGCTGTGCGCCATCCAGGACGCCCAGGGCGCCATCCACGAGGTCAAGGCCGCGTGCCGGGAGGAGATCCAGAGCCAGGCGGTGCGGACCGCTCGGTGGCTCTTCGAGACGCAGCCCCTGGATGCCATCAACCGGGACCCCGGGCAGGTGCGAGTGATCCGGGGCATCTCCCTGGAGGAGGAGGGCACCCGGCCCGATGTCAGCGCCACCCGCTGGATCTTTGAGACGCAGCCCCTGGACGCCATCCGGGAGATCCTGGTGGACGAGAAGGACTTCCAGCCCTCCCCGGACCTGCTCCCCCCGGGGCCAGATGTCCGGCAGCAGCGGCTCCTGTTTGAGACCCGAGCGCTGGACACTCTCAAAGGGGAAGAGGAGGAGGGGGCCGCCGAGGCCCCCCCAAAAGAGGAAGTGGTCCCGGGAGACGTGCGCTCCACCCTGTGGCTCTTTGAGACGCAGCCCCTGGACACGGCCCGGGACCGGGTCCACGTGGGCCACCTGCAGCGGGTGGGTCCCGGGCAGGGAGAGGGGCTCCTGGGGGCGCATCTCTCCGGCGATAGCTTCTCAGCACTCTCCCTCCCCCCGAGCGCCTCCCCGAAGGACGGGGTGAAGGGGGACGTGAAGACTTTCAAGAACCTTTTTGAGACCCTTCCCCTGGACAGCATCGGGCAGGGTGAGCCTTCCACCCCCGGCCACGTGAGCGGAGTAGAAGGAGCGGATTCTGCCGGGGAGTCCCAGGTCATGGGGTCCCCCGTGTACGCCCTGCAGGACGGCAAAGGCCACCTCCACGCCCTGACCTCCGTCAGCAGAGAGCAAGTGGTCGGCGGGGACGTGCAGGGCTACCGGTGGATGTTTGAGACGCAGCCGCTAGATCGACTGGGCCGGAGCCCCAGCACCGTCGACGTGGTGCGGGGCATCACCCGGCAGGAGGTGGCGGCCGGGGACGTGAGCACCGCCCGCTGGCTCTTCGAGACCCAGCCCCTGGAGGTCATCCACCAGCGGGAGCGGCAGGAGCGGCAGCAGGAAGAAGAAGGAAGAGGTCAGGCAGGGTCCCCGCCCGAGGCACCCCCCAAGGGCGACGTGCAGACCCTCCGGTGGCTATTTGAGACGTGCCCCATGAGCGAGCTGGCGGAGAAGCAGGGGTCCGAGGTCGCAGACCCCACCGCTCAGGCCGAGGCTCGGTCCTGCACCTGGATGTTCGTGCCCCAAGCCCCGGACGGGCCGGAAGGCTCCAGGGACCAACACCTGCAGGTTTGCCAGGTCCCGGCTGGGGAAGGACAGACAGACAGACACGTCTTTGAGACGGAGCCTCTGCGGGCGTCGGGCCGTCCTGGCGGAAGAGGGCCCGTGCGATACTGCAGCCGCGTGGAGATTCCTTCCGGGCAGGTGTCTCGTCAGAAGGAGGTCTTCCAGGCGCTGGACGCGGGCGGGAGGGAAGGGCAGGGGTCCCGGGCAGCCCCCGAGCCCATCCCCGTGGGTTCCGTGCAGAAGTTCACCTGGCTCTTTGAGAACTGCCCCATGGGCTCCCTGGCCGCCGAGAGCATCCGGGGGGGCGACCTGCAGGAGGAGCAGCCGGGGGGCCTGGCAGGCTCGGTGCCCCAGAGGCAGGAGACCGCAACCCAGGGGACCCTGCGGACTCTGCACGCCACGCCTGGCATCCTGCGCCGAGGAGGCATCCTCATGGAGGCCCGAGGGCCGGGGGAGCTCTGCCTTGCCAAGTACGTGCTCCCCGGCCCAGGGCAGGGGGCCCCCCACGTCCAGAAGGAGGAGCTGGTGTGCGGCGAGCTTCCCCGGATCGTCTGCCAAGTGCTGAGCCGGCCGGACGTGGACCGGCAGGGGCTGCTGGTGCAGGAGGACGCCGCGGGCCAGCTCCGGCTGAAGCCCATGCGGCTCCCGGGAGGCAGCGGGAGCATTGAAGACCTGGACCTCGAGTTCCAGCAGCTGCTGGCTTGCGGCCTGGGCACCTCCGTGGCCAGGACGGGGCTGGTGATGCAGGAGACCGAGCAGGGCCTGGTCTCGCTGACGGCCTACTCCCTGCAGCCCTGGCTCGCCAGCAGGGCCCCCGAGAGGAGCAGTGTGCAGCTGCTGGCCAGCTGCATAGACAAGGGGGACCTGAGCGGCCTGCACAGCCTGCGGTGGGAGCCCCCGGTCGACCCAGGGCCCGAGCCAGCCGGCGAGGAGGCCCAGAGGCTGCCGGCCACGGAGAGCATCATTCATGTCCCCCCGCTGGACCCCAGCATGGAGATCGGGCACCTGAGAGGCCCAGGGGCCACCCCTTGCCCCCCACGGACCATTGCAAAGAGAAGCCTGTTGGTGGGCAAAGAAGAGCAAGAAGACAGGTGCCCTGGGCAGACAGGGACGGAAGCTCTGGGAAAGCCGGCAGGAGACTCGACTGCGTCACCGGGGCCCAGAGCGGCAGACCTCCAGGCCGCCATGCAGAGTCTTCGGATGGCGACGGCGGAGGCCCCAAACCTGCCGCGGCAGGTGCTGGACCAGCACAAGCAGGGCCCCGCCCCTGGGGCTGTCCCCAAGCCCTGCCAGGGCGGCCTTCCGCAAGCACCGGCCGCTGCCCCTGGGACTGCTCAGAGCAACAACACCAGGCCCGTGGCCGGAGGCGACCCCAGGATGCCAGCAGCCCCCAGAAAGGTCAGTGGGGAACAGACAGGACTGCCCACCGGGCTGCCGGGAGGGCGGGAGACTATTCAGGACGGCCTCTACACTGCTCACCCCGTGAGGACCTCTGACCTACCTGGGGGCGTTCGGCCCTCCAAGCGGGAACACCCGCCACCCAGGGGCAGGGAGACTGCCCGCTTGGCCCAGGCGTCCAGCCCCCTCCACGAATGCCCCGGTCAGAGTCTCGGGCAAAGCCAGGAAGAACCGGGGGGCCGCACACCGAGAGCCCGGGGGCCTCCAGAGAAAGCCATGGCCGGAGTGGGCGCAGGGAGCCTCCAAGCTGCAGAGACCACCCCGAAGGCTGCCTCCGTAGCCCCCGACACGCTGACCTCGGCGCCTCAGGCGGCAGGTGCCGGCCTGCATTCCCATAATGCCTCTGTTCCTCCTCCTCTCCCAGCTGCTGTGACGGGACCTGACTCCCCACCCCCAGCCCACCACGACGAGGACTCCCTCCTCCACTCCCGCAGCGGCCCTGCCGGCCAAAGCAGCCCTGGGGAGTCGCCGGCAAAGACCCCGAAAGCGGAGCCCACCATCCCACCGAGGAAGAAGCCCCAGCTGCCCCCCAAACCTGCACACCTAAGCCAGATCCCCCCTCCTCGGAGGCTGCCCAAGCCCTCCGCTCTCTCTCCCAGCTCCTCCCAAGGAAAATCCAGACAAGGTGAGACAGAGGCAGCCAAGGTCCCCACCGCCACAGGCCGGGGACATGCCGCTCTGGCTGGATCCTCCTCCAGTGGTCAGAGCCAGCCTGGCCCCAGCACCACGGCCCCTGGGCCGGCCACGACTCAGGCTACAAGCAGCAATACCCAGCGCCCTGAGCCCCCCAAGCTCTCAGCTCTCAACAGTGACCCCGCCTCCCCACGGCAGGGCCCCAGCCCCCCAGGAGAGAAGCTGATGGAAGGTTCCCAACAAGAAGCCCCCGAGAGCTCGGAGACCCAGCAGGGAAGCCAGCAAGGGCTCCAGGGCCTCCTGAGCCAGGTGCAAGCCCTGGAGCAGGAGGCTGCGAGCAGCGTGGACGTGGGGGCGCTGAGGAGACTCTTCGAGGCGGTGCCCCAGCTGGGAGGGGCCCATCAGGCTCCTGCTGTCCCCGCAAAGCCCGAGGCCTCGGTGGAGCAGGCCTTTGGGGAGCTGACGAGGGTCAGCATGGAAGTGGCCCGGCTGAAGGAGCAGACCCTGGCCAGGCTTCTGGACATCGAGGAAGCTGTGCACAAGGCCCTCAGCTCCATGTCTGGCCTCCAGCCTGAGGCTCACCCCGGGGGTGATTCCCGAGGCCCCCCAGAAGACCACAGTGCGCACCAGGTCAGTGGCAGGGACAGCAGCAGAGCCAGGCCCAGCTGCTCAGGCGAGAAGGTCGGGGGTCCAAGTGCCATCAAGAGCCCAACCGAGGTTCTGTGCCGTATTGAGGTCCAGGGTCAAGCCAAGGTCAAAAAACACACAGAGACCAGGGGTCCAGCAGACACAACGGCCCCGTCCACCCGGAGGCTGGAGACACTGAGAGAAGATCCGGGCCTCGCTCCCGTGTCGCCTTCTAGCAGAGAGGCACCCTCCTCCCCAACCTTCATCTCCATTAAGTCAGCCACAAGGAAGCTTCCAGAGGCCCCCAGCCATGGGGGCAGCCCAGACGTCTCCGTGAAAAGCACACACGTGGCTCAGGCTGTGAGCCAGGCCCCGCTCCACCAGAAAGGCATCCAGGACAAGGCCGGGGACCAAGAGGTCACCCAGCGCTCTGGACAGCCCGACCCAACCCTTGCCTCAGCCAGCACCCTGCCCGGGACACGGCAGAAGACTGTGCTGGAGCTCCAGACCGGGCCTGGGGGCTCCCAGCGCGGTGAAGCCCCGAGAACCGTGACTGAGCAGCGCAGGGAGGTGGACCAGTGTGGGAACTCCCTCCTCCCAGCCTCCAGCACGGCCACAGAGCAGGCAGGGCCAGCGGGGGGCCCCGGTCCCCACCTCGGGCTCCAGGCCTCCCCCTTGTTAAAGCCGTTCTTGCGCAGCCCCGCAGGAATGAGCGGGGACCCCCAGCCTGCGGCCCAGTGAGCCCCTCCACCTCCCACCTGTGCAGGGAACTGCGGTGGGTGCCGCACACAGGATGGCAGGACCAGGAAGAGAGGGCATCTTTCGTCAGCTCCCTCCATAGACCCAGCTCTTGCGAAAGGAGAAAGGCTGGGAAAAGGCCCACGAGAAGCCGAAACCGGTTTGGCTCAGTGGACAGAGCATCGGTCCGTGGACTGAGGGGTCCCAGGTTGGATCCTGGTGAAGGGCATGTACCTTGGTTGCGGGCACATCTCCAATAGGGGGCGTGCAGGAGGCAGCTGATCGATGTCTCTCTCTCATCGATGTTTCTAACGCTCTATCCCTCTCCCTTCCTCTCTGTAAAAAAATCAATAAAATGTATTTTAAAAATAAAAAAATAAAAGCATCGAACCCTGCTGCATGTAAGTCCTGTCTAGCAGCAGGTGACTTCCAACGGGTCCCGCTCACGAGGTTCCAGAATGAGCAGACAGAGCCCCTCGGTAGGAAACATGAGGTCAGGATGACGCCCCTGACTGGGCCACTCTCCCATTCTGGGGTAGAGTCTTAACATACAGTAATGTGACATTGAAAGGTGATTGCCTTAGAGGCCTTGGCCAAGACAGACCTCTCTAATGAAATCAATCAATCAAACAAAAATAACACACACAGCCGAAACCGGTTTGGCTCTGGATAGAGCGTCGGCCTGCGGACTGAAGGGTCCCGGGTTTGATTCCGGTCAAGGGCATGTATCCTGGTTGCGGGCATATCCCCAGTGGGGGACGTGCAGGAGGCGGCTGATTGATGTCTCTCTCTCATCGATGTTTCTAACTCTCTATCCCTCTCCCTTCCTCTCTGTAAAAAATCAATAAAATATATTTTTAAAAAAATAACACACACACACACACACACCCTAGGATCTGAATAGTAAAATGTCAGTCATGTGAGAGTCAGGGGGAAGTGCATGCTAGGCAGAGGGAAGAGCATGTGCAAACCCCAGAAGTGGGGGGTTCGTTGCTGGATTTCCTAGAGCGCCCTCTGTAGGAAGGGGCTTTAACAATATGATTGTCTGCCACCACCACCACCCCCATCCTGCCCCACAAGGTTATGTGGAAACTTGCCCACACTTCCTTCAGTTGAACAGGCACGCCCCTGTCCTGCCACCAGCAGCCAAAGGCTTACCCTCCATACCCCCATCGCCTGCTCTGCTGATGTGGGGGGCTCCCCGAGGGCAGTGGAGCTCTGACCTGGAAGGAGCCGGTCCCTTGCGGGAACCTGCTGTGTGGGAGCAGTAAGACGCCAGACCTACCGGCCTACGCCTGAGACCCACACTGGGATGGGCCCCTTGCCACGCGTCTCCCTCCCACGTCCCCTGTGGCATCTCACCTGATGGCAGGGCCCAGCATCCTCTGGGGTGGCTGTTCTCGGTGCCTCATCCGCAAAGTGGGCACGATGATGGGCTGCTACTCTCGTGACGATGACGTGAATGAATGAAGCGCTGGGAGCCAGGCGGAGCATCTGGAACTAAAAACCACGTTCCCTGCCGAAACCGGTTTGGCTCAGTGGATAGAGCGTCGGCCTGCGGACTGAAAGGTCCCAGGTTCGATTCCGGTTGGGGGCATGTACCTTGCTTGCGGGCACATCTCCAGTGTGGGGGGTGCAGGAGGCGGCTGATCGATGTCTCTCTCTCATCGATGTTTCTGACTTTCTATTCCTCTCCCTTCCTCTCTGTAAAAAATCAATAAAATATATTAAGAAAAACAAAAACGTTCCCTTCGAAGGCTGTAATTATTTCTCTTCCCGCCTCCAGGTGGAGTCCCTGTCCTGCTCATCTCAGTGTCTCTATAGCGCTCCTCGCGAGTGTGCCTCGAAGGCGCTGCATAAATGTCAAACCCACGAGCGCCCCGATGAATGAAATGACTCAGTGCCCTCCCTGATTCACCCAAATAACATTTACTGAGCATCTACACTTCGGGCCAGCTCCCCCTCCGGGCTGCTAAGAAGAGAGAGAGAGAGAGAGAGAGAGAGAGAGAGAGAGAGAAAGAATGTATCCCCCACTAACCGCCTGGGACTGAGGTTTAAAGAGGGGGGTCGCTGCTACATTGTCAGCAGAGAAGATGCTTTTAGAGGAGGATTTTTTAAAAATATATATATTTTATTGATTTTCACAGAGATGAAGGGAGAGGGATAGAGAGCTGGAAACATCGATGAGACAGAGTCATCGATCAGCTGCCTCCTGCACGCCCCCCCCCACCGGGGATGTGCCCGCAACCAAGGCACATGCCCTTGACCGGAATCGAACCCGGGACCCTCCCCAGCCCGCAGACCAACGCTCTATCCACTGAGCCAAACCGGCCTCGGCTAGAGGAGGATTTAAAGGGAGCGAAAAGCAAGGTGGGGTGCACGAGGAGGGGTCGGCAGTTACTCAGTGCGGGGTGAGGGGTTGGGGGGGGGAAAGAAGGCATGTCCTCGGTGACCGGACCTGACCCCAGAGCGGGTGCTCCCGGCTGGGGCGGCGGCGGCGGAGGAGGAGGAGGAGGAAGAGCGAGGATCACGTGGGCGGCTGCGTGCACCGAGGAGAGGGTGACGCGGGTGAGGCCTCGCCCAGCCCCCTGCACACCTGCCGCCACACCTGCCCTCCGCGCCGGGAGGGGGAGGTGGGGGGCCCGCCGCTCCCCTCCCTTCCCCTCCCTTCCCCTCCCAGCCCCGCCCTCGCCGAACCCGCCCAGGCCCCGCCCCCGCCCCCGAGCCCGAGGAGGAGGCGGAGGGAGGGGGCGGCGCGCCACCCGCCCAGGCCCCGCCCCCGCGCCCGAGCCCGAGCCCGAGGAGGAGGCGGAGGGAGGGAGGGGGCGGGGCGTGCTCGCCCGCGGTCGCCCAGGCGACGCTGACGTCACCGGGCCGCCGGGGTCGGAATGTTCGGGCGGCGGCCGTTGCCGGGAAACGCGGGCGGGCGCGCCGCCAGGGGCCGGCTCGGGGCGGGCTCGGGACGCCGCCGCCGGGACGCGCTGTCCTGGCCGCCTGGCTCCGCGCC
Organism: Lasiurus cinereus; assembly: GCA_011751065.1. NCBI lineage: Eukaryota > Metazoa > Chordata > Mammalia > Chiroptera > Vespertilionidae > Lasiurus > Lasiurus cinereus. The sequence continues at coordinate 2,812,067 of JAAGEH010000143.1, forward strand.
GCCCGCGGCGGTCCCGGCGGGATGCCGGCTTCCGGCCCTCGCCCACGTCGCCGCCGCCGCCGCCGCCGCCGCCCGGGGCGACCTCCCTGCCCTGTGTCCCTGCCTGCCTGTGGCCCGAGTGTGTCCTCCTCCGGCCCCAGCCCCGGGCCACCCTCCACCCCCTGTTCCCGACCTCCACCTCCACCACCACCCTCAGCTCTGGCTGGGGAGGGGGGTCTTTCCTCCCCGCACCGGCCTGTCCTGCCGCGGGGTCATCCGCCAGCCAGGCCAGCGGGTCTCCACCTTGCTCAGGCCGCCGCCCTTGCAGGCAGCTCCTCGTGGGGCGGTGACCCCCGACCATGACATGTTGCCACTGTGATGCATCGTGACGTCAATATCTGCATTGTCCGAGGGTCTTAGGCGACCCCTGTGAAAGGGTCGTTGACCCCCAAAGGGATGGGGACCCGCAGGTTGAGAGCCGCTGCGCCAGGCAGCCGCTGACCAGGCCCGGTCCCTCCTGGACGATGCCCTCCACTGGCTTCCCAGCACACTCAGCCTGAACTCTGACCTCGCAGCCCCCCTGCAAGAGCAGAATGACTGGCCTCTCTGTCTTCCTCTCCATCCTCTTTTTTCAAAAAGATGTATTTTATTGATTTTTTTTACAGAGAGAAAGGGAGAGGGATAGAGAGTTTGAAACATCCATCAGCTGCCTCCTGCACGCCCCCGACTGGGGATGTGCCCGCAACCAAGGTACGTGCCCTTGACCGGAATGGAACCTGGGACCCTTCAGCCTGCAGGCTGACACTCTATCTACTGAGCCAAACCGGTTTTGGCTTCCCTCTCTATCTTCATTAACCCTTCCTTTCCTCCCTTAGTTGCTCTGGCCTTCTGGACCTTCACAGAACACACCAAGCTTATTCCTGCCTCAGGGCCTTTGCACGTGCTGGACCATCCACTCCGAAGGCCCTTCTCTCCGATCTTCAGTGGCTGGGCTCCTTCTCACTCCAATTCCAGTTCAAATGTCTCTCCAAACCCATATTTCCCCTACCTCTCCCATTTTTAAGGAGACTCTCCTCCAAATCATCCTGCTGCGGTATTTATTCCTGAGGCCCCGGCACCACAGTATAAAATTATCTTGCTTATGTAAGTTGCTTACTGTCAGTGCTCTTCAGGCCATTCCTGCATAGCAAACCACCTCACATTTTTAGCGGTTTGAATAACAACCGTTTTATAATGCGCACGAATTCCGAAGGTCAGGAATCTGGGCAGAACACAGTGGGGTGGCCCCTGTCTGCGCCACGATGTGTGTGGGGCCACAGCTGGGAGGCCTCGAAGGCGGGAGAGGTTGGCCAGCGAGGGGCTGGAAGGCTCCGAAGATTCACTCACTCACTCACATGTCTGGCCCTGGCTGCTGGCTGCTGGCTGGGACCTCGGCTGGGACGTCAGCCAGAACACACATGCGTGGCCTCTCCATGTGACCAGGGCCACCTCACAGCATGGCATCTCCGGGTAGGGGGACTTCCTCCATCTCAGGGTCCCCGCTCACAAGGCAGAAGCTGCATTGCCTTTTATGACCTGGCCTCGGAAGTCACACGGAGTCACTTCTGCCGCATTCTGCTGGCTCCAGATGACTCACCCACCCGTCTGCCTAGACTGAATGCAAAGGGTATCAGCCACCACTTTTGGATGAGGCAGAGGCAAAGTTCTAGAAGGCGTGCGGGCGTCTTTGCAAAGTGCCACCTACGCAGTCAAGTGTTTCCCCACCAGAATATCATCTCCACGCAAAGCACGTCTCACTGGGTTAGGGTTGTCTCCCCGGGACCTGGCAACAGTAGAAAGCACACAGTAGGTGCTCAGTCCATGGTTTAGAACGGTGGTTCTCAACCTGTGGGTCGCGACCCCTTTGGGGGGGTCAAATGACCTTTTCACAGGGGTCGCCTAAGACCATCGGAAAACACAGGTATTTCCATTATAATTCATAACAATAGCAAAATTACAGTTATGAAGTATGGTTGGGGGTCACCACAACATGAAGAACTGTATTAAAGGGTCGTGGCATTAGAAAGGTTGAGAACCGCTGTTTTAGAATGAACACATAAAGGTTTTTATGTCAAAGAGCCATTTGAGCCAGCTCTTCTCCCTCTCAGTGTGTTGGCTGCTCCGGTCCTTGATGTAGGCCTCGTTGTCTGCTCTGAGGAAGCCCAGTGCCTTCGCTGGAAGGTAACTGTAGCTTTTGTTTTGTTTTAAATATATTTTATTGATTTTTTACAGAGAAGAAGGGAGAGGGTTAGAGAGTTAGAAACATCGATGAGAGAGAGACATCGATCAACCGCCTCCTGCACGCCCCCCACAGGGGATGTGCCCGCAACCAAGGTACATGCCCTTGACCGGAATCGAACCTGAGACCTTTCAGTCAGTAGGCCGACGCTCTACCCACTGAGCCAAACCGGTTTCGGCAAAACTTAGTTTAAACAGTATCTTTATGGAGGAAGGAGCCCATGGAGGCTTACAATCATCATAATGCAGCCCTGGACCTGCCAGCGGGGATGGGGTGGGGGGTGGGCCACAGCCCCTGAGGGTCCACCCTGGAGACCTGGCCTTGGAGACTCAGCTCCCAGGCCACCAACCCCTTCAAGGAAGCCAGAGCCAGGCCCGGTGTCCTTTGAGCTCTGCGCCTTAAGAAATGCCGGAGTTCAGATCATCTGGTTGTAACCTCTCCGTTTGGTGTCTCCCTTCATCGCTCCCCAGTTCGTAATCTGCAAATCAGCACCCCTCCCTCCTTCCCCCTTCCCTCCCCTCCCCCCCTTCCCTTCCTCCCTGCTTTTCTCCAACCTGGTACCTGCTCCCCACCTTGTCTGAAGCCAGCTAACTTCAAAAAAAAAAAAAACCGAAACCGGTGTGGCTCAGTGGATAGAGCGTCGGCCTGTGGACTGAAAGATCCCAGGTTCGATTCCGGTCAAGGGCATGTGCCTTGGTTGCGGGCACATCCCCAGGGGGGGGTGTGCAGGAGGCAGCTGACCGATGTGTCTCTCTCTCATTGATGTTCTACCTCTCTGTCCCTCTCCCTGCCTCTCTGTGAAAAATCAATAAAAAATATATTAAAAAAAAAAAAAAAACTATGCCGAAACCGGTGTGGCTCAGTGGATAGAGCGTCGGCTTGCGGACTGAAGGGTCCCAGGTTCGATTCCGGTCAAGGGCATGTGCCTTGGTTGCGGGCACATCCCCAATGTGGGGCGTGCAGGAGGCAGCTGATCGATGTCTCTCTCTCATCGATGTTTCTAACTCTCTATCCCTCTCCCTTCCTCTCTGTAAAAAAAAAAAAATCAATAAAAAATATATTTAAAAAAAAACAAACTATGCCGAAACCGGTGTGGCTCAGTGGATAGAGCATCGGCCTGCGGACTGAAAGGTCCCAGGTTCCATTCCGGTCAAGGGCATGGACCTTGGTTGCGGGCACATAACCAATAGGGAGTGTGCAGGAGGCGGCTGATCCATGTTTCTAACTTCCTATCCCTCTCCCTTCCTCTCTGTAAAAATTCAATAAAATATATTCAAAAAAAAAAATATATATATATAATTTTAAAAAAAAACCTCTAGCCGAGGCTCAGCCTGGGGGCACCGGGAGGAGCCCCACCCCCACCCGCACCCGC
>JAAGEH010000143.1:2820695-2840543 GCA_011751065.1 Lasiurus cinereus
GGAAAAGTGCGCTGAGAATTCCCAGAAGGTCCCGGACGTGAAGTCATGTGTGAGGTCACCGCGCCGGTTCCGGGAACCGGAGGGAACAGAAACCGGGCAGCGAGCAGCCACCCCCCCCCCCCCCCCCCCCCCCGTGTCGCGGGCAGCCCGGCCGGCGGGGTCCGAGCCTGCATCCTCAGCCTGGCGGAGGCGGGCGGCCCTGAGGCTGGGCGGGCTCGCTCCCTCCCAGGCACCAGAAATGCCAATTAGACACAAAGGCCCGGGCCTGTGTCCCCCCAGGTCTGGAGGTGGGAGCAGGTGGGGGGGCCAACAGGAGGGAGAGGGGGAGCTGGCTGGACCTTCCCGTTCGGAGAACAGCTTGGTCATCAGGTCAGAATTTTATTTATTTTTTAATATATTTTATTGATTTTTTACAGAGAGGAAGGGAGAGGGATAAAGAGTTAGAACATCGAAGAGACAGAAACATCGATCAGTCGCCTCCTGCACGCCCCCAATAGGGGATGTGCCCGCAACCAAGGCACATGCCCTTGACTGGACTCAAACCTGGGACCTTTCAGTCCGCAGGCCGACGCTCTATCCACTGAGCCACACCGGTTTTGGCTGGGGTCAGAATTTTACATATATTTTATTGATTTCTTACAGAGAGGAAGGGAGAGGGATAGAGAGGTAGAAACATCGATGAGAGAGAGAGACATTGATCAGCTGCCTCCTGCACGCCCCCCACTGGGGATGTGCCCACAACCAAGGTACCTGCCCCCGACTGGAATGGAACCTGGGACCTTTCAGTCCGTAGGCCCACGCTCTATCCACTGAGCCACACCGGTCTCGGCTGGGGTCAGAATGTTAAAGGAACATGCCCTTTGGCCCCACTAATGGCTCACACTAGGGATTTATCCAAGGGACAGGGACACAGGATCCATGCCTAAGCTGGCTCAGAGTCGGGTGGAACACCACAGATCGGAGCCACCTGCAGGCCCCTCCACAGGAAACGGATTAGATGAAGTACAGGACCCTCTGTGCCTGGGACCCTGTGTCTTGTGGAAAAGAAGGAGGCGGTGGTGTAGGGGCCAAATGCCCAAGCTGCTGTGTGCGGGGAAATAAAACCGAGAGCATCCTCTGACCTTCTGTCTGTGCGCCCCCTCCCCGCCCCGCCTTGCGATGTTTTAAAATATATACTGTATTAATTTAACAAACACATACTGAGCACCTGCCACATACCAGGCATCTTGCAGACATTGGGGATATACTCTGTTTCCCCGAAAATAAGACAGTGTCTTCTATTAATTTTTGCTCCCAAAGATGCGCTAGGTCTTATTTTCAGGGGATGTCTTATTTTTCCATGAAAAAGAAGACGGTACAGATTTATTGTTGAACAAAAAAAAAAGGAAATGTATGACCTGTCTACGGTTCGGTGGTCATTGTCATCACCAACCAGCTCACGGATGGGCCGCAGCGCAGCCGGAGCTGTTCAGGCAGAGCGAGGTCTCTTTAAATCAGGAGTCAGACACCTGACGGTAGCTTCGGGGGCCTTCTATTCCGGGGAGGCCTTATTATCGGGGGGATGCCTTCTATGACAGCGAGGGGCAAAACTGGGAGTAGGTCTTATTTTCGGGGGATGTCTTACTTTCGGGGAAACAGGGTAGCGGCGATCCGTGCAGGTCCTGGAGGCGGGGGATAAACGGACGAAACGCGCTACGTGTGGATCCGTCCGTGCTGTGAAGGTCATGGGCGTGAGGAGTTGAGGAAAGGCGGGAGGTCGGGCTATTGGAGGCGGGGCGGTCAGGGAAGGCCTCTCGCACCAGCTGACATTTAAGCAGAGGAGGCGGGGAGAGAGCTGGGGGTATCCGTCAGGCAGAGGGCAGAGCCAGTGCCAAGGCCCGAGGCCAGGTTTTCCTGGGAATGTGAGGAGGAGCAGTGGGGAGTCCAAGCACAAGGGTCAAGGGGCAGAGGGATCGAGGGGAGTGTGGAGGCCTCTGGAAGGGGGTTCGCTTTCATCATGAGATGGGAGACCCGGGGAGGGTCTCAGGCCAAGAAGCCCACGATCGGACTCGAACCGACCACTCTGGCTGCTGCGTGGAGAGAGGAGACAAAGGGTTAATAAGGGTGGGATCCGGGAGCCCTGGGAGGAAGCTGTCGCAATCCGGGGGAGACACCACCGCGGCTGCACACGGGTGACGGCAGAGGCCACGCGGTGCGGTGCTCCTGGGTGTGTGTTCTGATCGTCGCCCTGATGACCTTTGCGGGTAGAACAGCTGTGCCCGTGAGAGGAGGAGGAGGCAGGAGTGATGCTGTAACCACAAGCACGGAGTTGTCATTGACCAGGGCAGGGCAGACGGGGGGAGGGGCAGTGTGAGGGAGGCGGGCGAGGAGCCAGCCGTCGGAGCGGCTTCTGTGGGTCAGGGGTTCAGGGGTGACAGAAATCTGAGAGTGGTTTGGAATGTGTAGCAGGGAGGGTCCCAGGGGGGAGCAGCCGGCGCGCTAGGGTTGGGAAATCTGAGAAGGGTTTAATAAAAGCCCTCTTTACGGCAGTGGAGCGGGGTACAGAGGAACGGGAGGGGGCCGTGCAGGACCCCAGGGCTAGTGGCAGGCCATGTTCTAAAGGGGGACAGGGGTGGGGGGGAGTGGCTGGAACCTGGGGACCACGAGAGCTGAGTAGAAGGGACAGCATCAAACTGGTGTGGTTTCATGCAAGGAAGGAGAGTTAGTTTGGGTTTACAAGTTTGAATGTGGCCAACGGACAAGAGTTGAGGCCCCTGGAGGAGGGTGGCCGGTCCATGGCAGCCCTACAGGGAGAAGGTCTATCCTCCCCTCCTCTCCTCCCCGCCTCCAAACGCAGGTCTGTGGGGGCCAGTGGTCAAACCCCGGGGAAGCCGAGGGCAAGGGAGTCGCTGATTGGCTCAGGCAGGTCAGCCCCAGGCACGGAGCAGGGAGGAGGAGGCAGAGAGCGAGCTGGAACAGCAAACGAGCAGGCCCAGCACAGGGTCAGCGCTGAGGAGGACATGAGAATCCCTGGCTGGAGAAGGGGCCACTTTTGGGGGCTGGATATAGGCAGGAAAGGACCGGAAGTCATTGCCCTGGGGTCATCTGATACTTAGAGATTGAGAGATAAAATAGAACCGGGAAAGGATCCTCCAGCAAAGTGATCGGTGAGACAGGAGGACAGAGAGGCACGTCCTGGCCAAGTGTCTCAAATGTGTCTAGGAGGAGAGAGAGGGAGGGGCAGGCAGGGGCGGGACAGAGGGCCCCCATAGGTCAAGCAGGATGAGGTGTGAGTGTACATAGACTGTTTCTGCAAAGAGACTAAAAAAACAAAAATAAAACCGCTTCACAGTGCCTCTAGTTAGATAGCCCCAGGATAAGCCGAAGGAAGAAGACCTAACTTTTTGTTTTCTTCCCGTGTGGCTATATATTTTTTTAAATTGATTTTCCACAGAGAGGAAGGGAGAGGGATAGAGAGCTAGAAACATCGATGAGAGAGAAACATCCATCAGCCATCCTCCTGGTGATGTGCCCGAAACCAAGGTACATGCCCTTGACGGGAATCAAACCTGCGACCTTTTAGTCCGCAGGCCGATGCTCTAACCACTGAGCAAACCGGTTTCGGTATGTTTGGCTATTTTTAACCATGTATATATATATATATATATATATATATATATATATATATATATATATGAATTTTATTAAAGGCATGAAAATATAATTGAAAAAATAAAGTAAAAGACTGTCCATGGCAGGAAAGATACAATTTCACAGAAAGTAGACCCAGTTTTCCCTCATCGCCTGGAAGCAGGCGATCTGAGGGGGGATCCTGGGGGGAGGGCAGCCCAGAACAGAGGTGCTAGAAGGTTCTCCCTGGGTCAGTTCTGCCAGTGGCTTTAGGAGCAGTGACACCAAAGATCTGGGGTGAGCCATGTCCTGTTGCTCACTGCACCCCCCTGTTATGTGCACCCCTCACCCCGCTTCTGCCCCACCCAAGCGGCCAGGGAAACTTTAATTCTTCACATCTTGGTATCCTTGCAATAACTGTACGCGTCATGCTTTAAGATTTTTAATCTTGTACGTACAAAACAAATCCGCCCCCTCGGAAGAAGTTGCACATGCTTGGAGGAGGAGAGGTGTCCCCTTAATTCCGATGAAGCTGTGCTTTAGGCAGGTGACTTCTCTGCAGAGTCTGACTCCTTTGGATCAGAAGCATCCACCCCCCACAACTCCCCCCCCACACACACACAGTTAAGAATCAGCTCCAGGTGAAAATTATTTCCGGATTGTGCACTGATTCGGATCTCTGTTGCAGATGCTGAGGATGGTGACCCACTTAAGGGTCCCAGCAGAACCAGACTCTCAGTAGCCTCAGCACAACTAAGGAAGCTTCTCACCAGCGGGGGGGCTGGGGCTGGGGGGAAAGAGGGGGAGGTCGCCCTGGGGAACCTGTGCCCCTCCTTTCCCGGGGTTGCTACATTGGGCGGGGAGGGGACACTCCCAAAGGAACAGGCTTGTGACTTTTCAGCTCAGGGTTTCTCCCGCAGGAAGGGCCAGGGAAGGCAAGGGAGCCGCTGGCTCATCTCCCCTCTCGGGGACTGACGGTGATGCTCACTCTCCACCTCCCGCTCCAGAATAACTCAAACTTCTCCGTGTGCCCTCGCCTTTGAGTCTTGTCTGTCTCTGTCCCGCTAAAAGAGAAAATTCCAGGGGAGCAGAGACCTTGTCTGTATTATGGGCCCCTAATGACCCATGACCACACCAGTCTCTGGCGGTCGGAGTTCAGTAAACAGCTTGAATGAATTTGCAAAAATGGCTTTTCCGCAGCTCCACCTGGACTTCAAGGAAGACATCCGGACCGCTCTCCTGACCATCCATCACTGCACACATCCTCTCCATCATCGTCTCAGAACGGGGGTCCCGGGCTGGCAGCCTGCACCCAGCGGTGGACTGGAGCCACTGCCAACTGCCCGGAATGCTGAGTGTGCCCATCTCTTCCCAATTTCACCTGCGGTGCCAGCAGCTTGAAAACAGCCATGGTAAGAGAACTTACACCACGGACATCGGAAAACACGGCCGATTATGACCTTTTCTATCACACACACACACACACACACACACACACACACACACACACAGAATTGGTTGTTAAACACGTATCAGCTCACTGCTGCCTCGGGTCCTGTTTCTGCCACTTACAGGTCCCATCATCCAGACAAGTTAGTCACTCCGAGCTTCCATTGTCCCCAGGACGGCGAGCCCACAGAACCTACCCGACAGGACCGTCTGGAGGGTGACATGCGATGACAGCCCTGTCATGTGCTTAGCACCATGTTTGGCCATTAGTCAACGCACAATACCCTTGAGCATCATTCGGGTTATCTATCAGTGCGTAACGAACCACCCGCACACATTCGTGGCCGAACACAATCAGGTTTATTTTGTTCGAGAATCCACAGGAGGGGCAGGACTTAGTGAAGGTGGCCCACGACCCGTAACGACAGAGGCCTGGAGGCTGGGGGTTGGGCTCCTCGGAAACCGGGCTGGCTCACGCATCTGGCATGTGAGGCGGGCTGGCAGCCGGGGCCTCGGCCGGGGTGAGATAGAGATCAGAACACCCACACGTGGCTGCGCCGGGCAAGCTGGGCTTTCTCACCAGATGGTGGCTGGGGTCCCAGGCTGAGGAAGCATCCCCAGAAAAAGCCAGCCAATAGCTGTATCGCCTTTTCTTTTTTTTTAAATATATTTTATTGATTTTTTTACAGAGAGGAAGGGAGAGAGATAGCAAGTCAGAAACATCGATGAGAGAGAGAGACTTCGATCAGCCGCCTCCTGCACGCCCCACAGTAGAGATGTGCCTGCAAGCAAGGTACATGCCCCCGACCGGAATCGAACCTGGGACCTTTCAGTCCGCAAGCCGACGCTCTATCCACTGAGCCAAACCGGTCTTGGCTCGCCTTTTTTTCTTTTTTAATCTTACCTTGGAAATCACACAGTCTCATTTCTTCCACAATTGATGGACTGGAAGCAGGTCACTAAGGCTGCCTCTATTCAAGGGGAGAGGAATTAGATTCTCCCTTTTGATAAGAAGATGGTGAAAGAGTTTGGGGACATTTTTTAAAAAATATATTTTATTGATTTTTTACAGAAAGGAAGGGAGAGGGATAGAGAGTCAGAAACATCGATGAGAGAGAGAAACATCGATCAGCCGCCTCCTGCACACCCCCTACTGGGGATGTGACCGCAACCAAGGTACATGTCCTTGACCAGAATCGAAACTGGGACCCCTCAGTCCGCAGGCCAACGCTCTATCCACTGAGCCAAACTGGTCTTGGCGAATTTGGGGACATTTTTAAACCATCAGAGCTAATATTATTATTGTGGCCCTTAGCATAGTCCACATTCTAGAAAGCCAACTGCCCTACTTCTTAGCCTCAGCTCCCAGTGGAAGGGCAGGGGGATTCATTAGGGTCCCCGCACCCCACTGCTCCCCACGGGAATCCTGCAGAGTCCACCAAGGTGACAGAAGTGAATTTCCTCTCCCAGGCGCTGGCCCTGACATTGGTGCTCCGGCCTCTTTGGATGCCATCCCTGCTTGCCCCCTAGAAACGGAGGAGAGGGACCTGGGGCAAGGCAGGTGGTCATACCAGCAGGACCCTGCCCTCAACTGGCTGTCCTCCTCCTGGGGCGGTGAGTGACCCCGAGGGTAAGGGATGGGCTTTAATCAACGCACTCACAAGCCTGCACTGAGGTTGGGATGGCGAGGTCGTGGGCTCGTGGTCTAACTTCTTCCTTGGCCTCGGGTTTTTCTCTCTCTGCCAACGGGGAACCGGTAAAGGTCTACGGGTCGGGCATTTGGAACAAATCATCTGATTGTGGAGGAAGCTGGGCTAGCAGCCAGTTTCTTCTCCCGGCCGTGGTTGACCAGGTCGCAAGCTGCTGTCCTAAGAACCAGGGAGAGACCCGGCAGAGAGAGATCTCCCGCCTTCTTCTTCCACGAGACATGAATCCTTCTCGCCGTGTGTCTGAGACCCACAGGCCTGGGGCCTAACCCCAGAGAAACGTGTGTGTGCGTGCATGGGTGTGTGTGTGTTCCTGTGCGTGTGTGTGTGATGTTGGGATGACTTATTTAGCAAGCCCCAGAAAACCGTCATTTCAGTGATGGGGCAGCGAAGAGGAGGAGCACCCCCAAGAACTGGAGAACAGCCGGGAGGGGCTCAGGGGGATGAGAAGGAGCAGAGGGGTCCCGCCCAGGCCCCATTCGGCCTCAGCTGCCCCTCCTCTTGCTCCTCCTCCGAAGCCCCGTGTATGGCGGTTCTTCCAGGTGAGCCTCATGGGGCTGAGGGCCCCGGGTGCCCCGCCTGAGTCAGGGCGCTCCTTCAGCCCCTCTCATACAGCCCCAAGGGCACAGGACACCTGCCTGCGCCGGTGCCCGCACGGGGAGCTCCAGGACCAACCGGGCTGCCTGTGACACAGTGCGACCCCCGGCACATCAGGCCCCCCACCCCAGGCCTCAGTCTTCCCATCTGTGAAATGGCCAGAGCTGTCTCAAGCAGTTTTCCCTAAAATGAGGCTCACGAATCTCACGGTCAGCAAAGGTACAGTGGTACCTCGAGATACGAGTGCCCTAACATACGAGATTTTTGAGATACGAGCCGTTGAGCGAGTGATTTTTGCTTTGAAATACGAGCAACAGTTGAGATAGGAGTCATCGCGCGGATGGGCCGGCTGCACACGACCCACCAGTTTACCGCGACTCGAGCGTCTCATAGTTTCCCACGCCTCAAGGTTACGGAATGAATTAAACTCGTATCTCGAGGTACCGTTGTATTTCAGAGCAAAAGCCAGCGGGGGGTTCGTTTTCCCCAGAAGCAGGCCCTGAGACCAAGATGTGTGTGTGGGGGTTCCCCTGGGCAGGTGAGCCCAGGAAGCGCCCGTGGAGGAAAGCGAAGGGGCCCAGGGGAGGAGAGGGACCAAGCCAGGGTGCAAGGATGGGCATTGGCAGTTACAGCTCAGTCCCACTGGGACCTCTGGGACGCGGGGTGGGGACAGCCTCAGAGTCCCCCCACCCCCCCAGCCCACGAAGGGAAAGGGCTGCAGCCGGGGGAACCAGCTCCCGGGCACTCCCCGCCTGCCCTGTGTGCCAGCTGGGCACAACTGAGCACAGCACAGTTCCCTGGGTCAGAGAAACCCGCCGGGGCTGAGAGTGGCATGTGTTTCCAGGGAGAAGCCACCAGCACATGTGAGTGCGAGGGCTCAGGGGAAGGTGTGGCCGGGTCTGCTCTGCAGACACGCAGTTTTGTTCGTGCGCATTTCACCAACGGGAGAGCAGCAATAGTCTCCACAGAAACCCATTCATTACCTTTGTGATAATTATCGTGGCCTTGTAGGTGCACTCGCGCCGTCAGAACAGAGTTGGCCGGTTGAGCTCGGTTCATTTTTAGTAAAACAAAGGCCCTTAACTATAGTTCAACTTGCTAAAATACTGTTTTTTTAAAAAATATATATTTTATTGATTTTTCACAGAGAGGAAGGGAGAGGGATAGAGAGTTAGAAACATCGATGAGAGAGAGAGACTTCGATCAGCCGCCTCCTGCATGCCCCACAGTGGAGATGTGCCAGCAACCAAGGCACATGCCCTTGACCGGAACCGAACCTGGGACCTTTCAGTGCGCAGGCCGACGCTCTATCCACTGAGCCAAACCGGTTTTGGCTAAAATACTATTTTTTAAAAAAAATATTGGGATGGCATTAGTCAACATGAACATATAGGTGTCAGGTGTGGGTTCCTAGGTTACAAGATCTGTATACTGCACCATGCGCCCACCACCCTAAAATATGATTTTTGCACCATTTTCTTGTTATTGCTTACATTCGTTATATTTTCATTTTACGGGTGCTGTTTTACAGTAGTGTGGCCCCCAATCATAAAGATGGATCAGTAGTTCCAAAGAGGCTCGTGAAAGCAAAAAAAAAAAAAAAAAAAGCAGTATTGAAAATAGGAACCGAAAAACACTGCAAAATAAACTGCGATGATATCTAGCAGTATGGAGGAGGTTGTAGAAGGAGATAATTTGATACGAGCAAGGGGGAAAAGCATGAATAAGAAAGACAGCCATGGGAATGAATATCTGCAATGGGATTTTGTTAGCTGGGAAGACATTTCCTCGGGCCCCAGAGGCACGATCCATTATGCAATTTTTTGTCGAGCAGTGGCTGGCACAAAGCCCATGGAGATGTTGGCATCAAGTCTCTGCAGAACGTGGGAAGTAATGATGTCCAGTGTGGGATCCATGCCTGTTCTCACGAAAGACAGAGAAAAGATCAAAACGTGAGAAGCGGCGTTCAAGTTGTCCAACTCACGCTGAAAACCAGCACAACTCACACTCTGGCTTGTGGACTGAGTCACGGGCCGCTGAGGAAGAGTGTGATCGGAGACAAAGTAGAGCAAGCCCTGGACAAGACTCCTCTCTCAAACCGCACTTCTGGGCGACACGCAGAATCCGTGGCACGCAGTGTGAAAGGGCCGCCGCTGTCCTGAGAGCCAGCGGACAATCGCTTTATTGTGGAGTTAAACCACTGGTGGGGGCAAGCCTTGTTCATTGTGGGTCCAGAATCTATTCTATCCCTTCTTTCTTTCTTTTTTTTTAAAAATATATTTTATTGATTTTTTACAGAGATTAAGGGAGAGGGATAGAAAGTCAGAAACATCGATGAGAGAGAGACATCGATCAGCTGCCTCCTGCACGCCCCATACTGGAGATGTGCCCGCAAGCAAGGTACCTGCCCCCGACCGGAATCGAACCTGAGACCTTTCAGTCCGCAGGCCGACGCTCTATCCACTGAGCCAAACCGATCTCGGCCATCCCTTCTTTCTTGATCACAGATCTCTGGTTTCGATCCATGCACCCCAATCTCCAGTCCCAGGCAAGAAATGACAAGTGGTCTCCATCCATCATGACCAGCCCATTTTCCCTGTTCCCCATCTCCCTTGCTGGTATAGGAGACCATGAGACCCAGTTCCGGCCAATGAAATATGATGGGCAGTCTGCTGAGGGTACTTCTATGCAAATTTTTTGGATTTCAAAAAATAAATAGGCAAACAGGCTGGGCCCTCTCGTCCCCTTTCTTCCTAACTGAACTGTGGCCACGATCCTGGTGCTGGCACACAGGCCAAGCCTGAGAATTCTAGAGGCCAGCACTGACATGACTGGCGTGCCTGGATGTGCGTGGCTGCCTGCTTGCAGCCTGCCTGTTCCGGCACAGAGCAAACCTCTCTCTGCTTAAAGCCACTCTGATGCGGTGGTTGACAGCATTCCTAATGGGGATACCGCTGCTGTGTCTGCTCTCCAGATATTTGCAGAAAACATGAGCGAAATACACCGGATGACTTTTTGTTCTATTGGCAAGATAAGATCAATGAGGACCGGCTCGCCTGGCTCAGTGGTTGAGGGTTGAGCATCAACCTGTGTGTGATCCAGGAGGTCACCGTGCGATTCCCGGTTGGGCCATATGCCTGGGTTGCGGGCTCGATTTCTGGTGTGGGGCGTGCAGGAGGCAGTCAGTCAGTGGTTTTCTCTCATCATTGATGTTTCTGTCTCTTTCTCCCTCTCTCTTTCTCTGTGAAATCAATAAAAGAAAAAGATATAATACACACACACACACACACACACACACACACACACACATATACACACATATACAATGAGTGGCCAGATTATTATGACCTCTGAACACATAATAATCTGGCCACTCAGTGTGTGTGTGTGTGTGTGTGTGTCTGTGTGTGTGTGTATGGTTATTAGAGGCCTGGTGCATGAATTCATGCATAGGATAGGTGGGGTCCAGCCAGCCTGGTGGGGGGCAGGGGTTCAACATGAGTGGTTGGCCAGCCTGCCTGCTGGTTGAACTCCTGGTGGAGGGGACAATTTGCATATTAGCCTTTTATGATATAAGATAGACACTGAGTGGCCAGATTATTATGCGTTCAGAGATCATCATAATCTGGCCACTCAGAGTGCGTGTGTGTGTGTGTGTGTGTAAAATAAGATGAATGAGCTATGGATCCCAGTTACGTTTAGCCATTCCTTAGGATGCTCTTATACTCATGCGTCAGTGGCTAGTCTTTTTGAAAGTAAGCTTTCTTGAAAGTACTCTATTTTTTGAGTGTGCTATTATATATTGGTACCCGGCTGATCAACCAGCATCAATTCACAGATTTAAAAGAAAATACACACATACACACACACACACACAACTTGCATGTGCACGCCCATCATGCGCCACTGTATTTATAAACACCAGCTGTCGGGCAACAATCTGGCTCCTGATCTCGGCGTGTGTGGAAACAAATAGCAAGAAGGGTCAATGCCCTATATTCACGTCTTCTCCGACGGGCTGTGTCTTTTCAGATGCCGTGGGGAGAGACAGCAAGTCAGAGACACTGTTGAACAGTATGCTGCCTGTTAAGGGAGACATATGCACGTGAGGTTTTGACATGAGGCGACAGAGCATCCCTTTGTGCTCTCGCTCTTTGCTCTCGGTGGTCAGCTCAAGCAGCACCTCAGGGGCAAGTTCAGAATCGTGATTACTCCGAACTCTTGGCTCCGGGGCGAGACCATCACCATTTTTCACGTGGAAGATGAGATATCAAGCATTCAAAGACAGAACGGTGGTGCCAAGCCTCAGCCTTTGAGAATATGACTCCTTCCTACACATGAAGGTTTTCTTCTCTTGGCAGAGAAATAACTCCATAGAAAGGCAACCACTAGAAAAATTAAAAGCAGACTATAACCCTTCAAATCACCAGGCAAAAATACAAACACATGTGCGCGCACACATGCATATCAAAGAAAACAAAAAAAAAATACACATAGTGAAACAGAGAACAGAGGAAGCATTGAAATAGAAAACACAGAAGATAGGATGACCGAATTAAGACTAATATATCAGTTATATCAACAAATATAAACAGGATCAACCCGTCCTTATAAGAGAAAAAAGGTTCTCACATTGGATCAAAAACAACGTCCCTGTTGTGTGTTGTACAGAAGAGAGACATCGTTACCAAAACAACCTGGAAAAGTTAAAAATAAAATGTGAACCAGATATAGAAGAGAATCCTGAGCTGAGGCTGCGGGGCTACCTCCAGTCAAGGGTAAATTTAAAATAAAAATGTTAAAGGAGACAAAAGGGAGTTAAACAGAAGAGAGGACAGTATCCATGTTAAGAATCTAGTTTTTAGAAATGTCTATGCACCAACTAGCATAACTTGAAAACCAAGAGTAAGAGAAGATAGTTGAGAATAAAAATATACAGAAGACGCAAGTAGAGATGGGGTGAAGAGTACATTTTAATTGAGCACATCAGCTCACGAGCTAGTAAGAAAACAAAAGACAGGGAGGAATGTGGAGAATCTGAATAATATTAAATATGATTGAGCTGGAGGGGCAAAAATCTCAAATAAAATATAAGCAAATATAAAAGAAATATAAATAATCAATATCTCAAAAAAAGTCATTTATCACCTCCAAGTAAGTTCATCATGGTAACATGCACGTGGTTCAATAATATTATGGAATCTAATAAAATTGACCACATCATTAGATCACAGAAGAATGATATAATTTCTTCTCAATAGATGCCAAAAAGAGATTTGATACATATCTACATCTAGTCCTGCTTAAGACAGACAAAAACCATAACAGAATAGCAAAAGTATGTATAGATGATGTGATTGGAAAATGCACAATAATCAGAGACAACAAGAGAATTGAGGGTGGTTTCCAAGGTTAATATAAAAAAACTCAGTAGCCTTCTTTTATATTGAAAAAATACAACTTATCAGAAAATACAATAGCAAGAAATTGAAGTGACGCTAGCACTCAGAAAGATAATAAATTCAGAAAAATATTTAAAAGACCCAGAAGGGTCTTTATAAAGATAATACTGAGGTTATACAGGGAACATTCTAGACTGTGCTTTGGAATCAAAAGACACAATATTAAAATGTCAGTGCCCTCGGCCGGGTAGCTCAGTGGGTGAGAGTGTCATCCTGAGATGCCAAGGTTGCCGGTCTGGGCACATACAAGAAACAACCAATGAGTGCATACATAAGTGGAACCACAAATTAATCTTTCTCTCTGTTTCTGTCTCTCTAAAAACCAGTAAGTTAAAAAAATGTTAATGTCAGTGCTCAATTAACATATTAATTCAATGTGATCCTAATTAAAATATATTGACCCTTTAAAAAGTGGAGTTAGAGGCACCAACCCCTGCAGTCAAAAGTCTGAATATAACTTTTGACTCCCCCAAAACGTAACAATAGTCTTCCCTGGGTATCCACAGGGCATTGATTCCAGGACCCCCTGCAGATACCAAACTCTGTGGATGCTCAAGCCCTTGGCACAGAACAATGCACACAGTCAGCGCCCCCAAATCCGAAGACTCCTAACCATGAATTGAAAATACGGTTTTCCATCAGTGGACGTTTGAACCTTCGGATACAAAACTGAGGCTACAGAGAGCAGACTGTCTATTTACTGGAAGAGTCTGCATAGAAGTGTGAAGTTCAAACCCATGTTGTTTAAGAGTCAACTATATTCATAGGACTTTTTTGTTTGTCAGTGGAAACTCCTAAAAAAAAAAAAAAAGATGTGAAACTCAACTGCGGGGATAAATAAGAGCCAGAACAGCCCTGAAGAAGAAAAGCAACACGCTGGGGTTAGACCTCTCGGATGATGAAACACACTGTGAAATTACAATTTGAAATTACAATTTGTGGTCCTTAAAGGTGAAGTAGATAGATAAGCCAGTGGGCCAGAATAGAGAACCAGAAGCGAATCCCAATAGACACGAGAGGTCAATTTCTGTTTGAGGTACCTGACGCTGGAGGGGAAGGGTCAAGTGGGGACCCTATTCCATCCCTTAAATCAAAGTACATTCCAAATGGATACAGGTTTTAGACATTAAAAAATAAGACAATAAAATGCTAGAGGAGAGAACAGGTAAATTTATTGATAATATTATGATAGCAGTGTGGCACAACAAAACCAGGGTCCCTCAATTGACTATATAAACATTCAGAACGTCTGTGTGGTAATAGAACATACTAGAAACCAAGGTAAAAAAAATACAACAACCAGGAATAAGTGTGATCTGTGTGACAGGCAGAAGGCTTATTTTCTCAATCCTCAAAGACTTAACACAACCCAACACAGCCGAAACCGGTTTGCCTCAGTGGATAGAGCATCAGCCTGCGGATTGAAGGGTTCCAGGTTCGATTCCGGTCAAGAGCATGTACCTTGGTTGTGGGCACATCCCCAGGAGGAGGTGTGCAGGAGGCAGCTGATTGATGTCTCTCTTATTGATGTTTCTAACTCTCTATCTCTTTCCCTTCCTCTCTGTAAAAATTCAATAAAATATATTTAAAAAACAACAACAAAACAACACAAAGTAAGTAAAAACTATAAACCAGCACTTTAGAGAGAAATACAGAACAAATGGCTTAGAAAAGCCTCAGCTTCACTCTTAATTAGAGCTATGCCAGTGGAAGTAGTAAGATCTCTTCTTTGTTTCTGCCATCAGCTTGGCAGAGATCGGTAAGCTTGATCAGAGTCAGGGAGGGTTTAGGAAACAGGCATGTTCAGATACCACTGGCCGGTGAAGTTGGTGCAACTTTTGGGAGGATGATTTGGCAATATCTGTCAAATCCTTTGACCCAGAATTCAACAGCTTGGATTTAAAAAATAAAAATAAAAAATATTTTATTGATTTTTACAGAGAGGAAGGGAGAGGGATAGAGAGTTAGAAACATCGATGAGGGAGAAACATCCATCAGCTGCCTCCTGCACACCCCCTACTGGGGATGTGCCCGCAACCAAGGTACATGCCCTCGACGGGAATCGAACCTGGGACACTTCAGTCTGCAGGCTGACGCTCTGTCTGCTGAGCCAAACCGGTTAGGGCAGCTTGGATTTTTAATCCACAGATCTACACCCAAAAGACTTCCTAGTTTAGCCCAGCCAGTGTGGCTCAGTGGTTGAGTGTCAACCCATGCACCAAGAGGTTGCCCGTTCGATTCCTGGTCAGGACACATACCCAGGTTGTGGGCTCCATCGCCCATAGGGGGCATGCAGGAGGCAGCCGATTGATGTCTCTCTCTCATCGATAAACAAGAATGTTCCCTGTAGGAACATTCACGCCTACATCTGTAGCAGGAGCCCGGAGAAGTTCCTTTGAGGAGGAGGAGGAAGAGGCAAGGTGGAGATGGGCAGGATTCTCCCCAGGACTGGAGGGGCGGGGCTGTCCGGAGAGGGGTGTTTGAGCACCCACAGGAGACAGGACCTTAGTGCTTACTCTCAGCCTCACTGAAGATTCCCTGCCTTCTCTGCTATAACCAAGGGTGTCACCACCTACTCTGGGTAAAGCCATAGGCTTGGATAAGAAGTGCATTCGCCACGAGCAGACCACATAGATGAAAAATCAGAGAGCCCGGCCTTCCTGGACAGAGAAAGGCACCCCCATTTGTGAGACAAGCCTCGGAGGTAGTGGGGTTGCGAGAGTGTCCCTGCTGACAGGTTGCAGTTCTGGGGACTCCGCTGCTTTGATTTGGAGAAATAGCATCTTTTCCATCAACACTGCTGGGAAAACTGGATATTTACCTGCAAAAAAATGAAGATGGACTCTGACCTTTACCACACACAAAAATGAACTCTTTAATAAAAGAACTAGCCGAGACCGGTTTGGCTCAGTGGATAGAGTGTCGGCCTATGGACTGAAAGGTCCCAGGTTCGATTCCGGTCGGGGGCATGTACCTTGGTTGCGGGCACATCCCCGGTGGGGGGCGTGCAGGAGGAGTCTGATCCATGTCTCTCTCTCTTCGATGTTTCTAGCTCTCTGTCCCTTTCCCTTCCTCTCTGTAAAAAACCAATAAAATATATTTAAAAAAAATAAAAATAAATAAAATAACTAAATGTGAGAGCTCAAACTATAAAACTCTTAGGTGCAAAATAACACCGTCTCCCGGCAAACTAAGGATCATGGAGGAATAAAATTCTGCCCCGCTCCACGAATGTAAATGGATCTGACCTGTGAGCCCCCGGCATCCCTCACTGATAAGGAGGTAGGCTTACCGGTGGGAGGCTGAAAACAAGGGCACTGACTGTCATGCTCTCTGCCCCCTCTTATCCAGGCAACACCTGCATGGAGTGAATCGATCAGAAGTGTTGAACTTGACTTTTTTTTACACGTCCAACCACTTGTCTAACCACTGCCCAGGTCAAAAGAAACATCTCCAGCCGAAACCGGTTTGGCTCAGTGGAGGGAGTGTTGGCCTGCAGACTAAGGGGTCCCGAGTTTGGTTCCGGTCCCGGGCATGTATCCTGGTTGCGGGCACATGCCCTGTGGGGGGCGTGCAGGAGGCGGCTGATCGATGTCTCTCTCTCTCATCGATGTTTCTGGCTCTCTATCCCTCTCCCTTCCTCTCTGTAAGAAATCAATAAAATATATTTTAAAAAAAGAAAAGAAGACTGTCCGGTGGCTCTTCCCATTCGCCACTCCCTCAGGTAATGTTATCTGTCACGGTGCTTTAGTCCTGCCTATTTTTAAACTTCTTACAAATAACCGGAATCGTAGTTATTCCTCTTTTATTATGGTTGGCTCCTTTTACTCAGCGCCGTGCTTTAAAGGTTCATCCCTGTCATTGAATGAGGCAATTGTGCTGTGTTGTGTTTTTTTTCCAGTGCCGTGTAAAATTCCATGGCAGGATAAATCACAGTGTGTTCCCACGTGCAGGTCGGATCTTTAGGTTGTCTCCAGTTTTAGGCCGTTAGGAATAAAGCTGCCGTAACATTCTGGTGGCCTTTGGTGAACATAAAAAACCTTTTTTTTTTCTTGGGCAGAGACTGAGGGAAAGAATGATAAGATCATAGAGTTTACCTATGTTTGATCTTATCCTGTTTCCCTGAAAGTAAGACATCCCCTGAAATAAGACCTACTTCCAGTTTTGCCTCTCGCTGTAATATCAGGCATCCCCCCGAAAATAAGACCTCCCCGATAATAAGGCCTCCCCCCGAACCTAAGGCCTCCCCAGAATAGAAGGCCCCCCGAAGCTACTGTCAGGCGTCTGACTCCTGATGTAAAGAGACCTCGCCCTGCCTGAACAGCTCCGGCTGCGCTGCGGCCCATCATTGAGCTGGTTTGTGATGACAACGACTACTGTACCATCTACATAAACTGGTTGCGGGCACATCCAGGTCATAAATTTCCTTTTTTTAAAAAAAAATATATATTTTATTGATTTTTCACAGAGAGGAAGGGAGAAGGATAGAAAGTCAGAAACATCGATGAGAGAAAGATATCGATCAGCTGCCTCCTGCACACCCCACACTGGAGATGTGCCCGCAAGCCAGGTACATGCCCCCGACCGGAATCAAACCCGGGACCTTTCAGTCCACAGGCCGACGCTCTATCCACTGAGCCAAACTGGTCTCGGCTCCTTTTTTTTGTTGTTGTTGTTCAACAATAAATGTGTACCGTATTCTTCTTCATGAAAAAATAAGACCTCCCCTGAAAATAAAACCTAGTGCATCTGTGGGAGCAAAAGTTAATATAAGACACTGTCTTATTTTCGGGGAAACAGGGTAGCAGGTACTGCCAAATCATTTTCCAAACTGGATCAGTTCACGACCCCACCAACAATGCTCAATCAAGCTGGTGAATTTTCAATCTTGCTGCATTTGCTACTATTTTTTAAAAAAAATCGTTTTAATTTTAGTCTTTCTGATGGGAACGCGTCATTCATTTTAAAGAATATTTAAAACTAGTCATTTTTTTAATTTACCTCCAACAGGTGGTCCATGGATGCTGAATGCCGGAGACACTGGCCGGCCTCTCTCAAGCCTCCAGCCGTTCCCTGAGGGCCGTGTGGGCGTGCTTCTGCCTGTGTATGTGCCTTCGTCATACACAGATGCCGCTCCAGACCCCACCCTCCTTCCCTTGGAACAGACCCTGCATTTCCCCACCAACAGGAAGCACTTATTTGGGATCCCCGGAGGGAGATGGTTTCCATCACCGGCAACATCTGGGCAACATCTGGCGGGCCCATCCCAGGTCAGAGAGGCGTTTTCTGGAGAAAACGCATGCCTTGCTTGATTCCTTTGCGTCTCCTGAATTTTCCCTGACTCTCTCCTCTCTTCCTGCCCTCCCCCCATCCCTTGCCAACTCCCTGGCCTGGTGCCCAGCAGGATGCAAACCTAGGCAAGCCTGAGAAACCCTCCTGGACGCCAGTGCTCCACCTGGCCCAGTGCCCTGATCAGCAGGCAGGGTCTTCTCATTCAAGGAATGTGGAAGCTGGTGGGGTGGTGGGGTCCTCTGATCTAGTGCTCCCATTGGAGGGAGGGAGGGAGGAAAGGAGGGAGAGAGAGAGAGAACCACAACTCCACTCTAGGGCACAGAGATTCCCCTTCTCCTGGGGACCTGGCCAGGGAATGAGACACAGGAAGGAGGCAGCCACAGAGAGCCCGCTGGGGAGGGTGGTGGGCATCACAGCCCTCAGGGCTGAGTCACCTGGAGCAACTGACACCCAGCTCCACAGCCTTACCCGCCCGCCTGAGCTGTCTCAGCCGTCAGCGGTGGCTTCAAGGCCCCAGCCTTCGACCATCGCCACTTCCAGCGGCGCCCTCTCCTGCAGCCCCACCTCCCCGCACACACTCACGGGGCGCATTTCCTTCACTGGGCCACCTGGCCGAGGTGCAGGACACACCCTAGAGCAGTGGTTCTCAACCTGTGGGTCGCGACCCCTTTGGGGGTCGAATGCCCCTTTCACAGGGGTCGCCTAAGACCATCGCAAAATGCAGATATTTACATCACGATGCATCACAGGAGCAAAATTTCATGGTTGGGGGTCACCACCCCAGGAGGAACTGGATGCAAGGGTCTCGGCCTGAGGAAGGTTGAGAACCACTGCCCTAGAGCTTTATCAAGGGCGTGGGGAGGGGAGAAACTGAATGAGATCTAGAGCAGGAAACCTCACGTGTCAGTCAAAGCTACGTGCAGCTGGGCCCACGTTACAAGCACAATGCACCCATAAAAAGAAATGAGCACAAGTGAAAGGCATTGCATGGAGGTGGGAGGTGAAGAGAGAGCCCCGAGCCTGCAAAGGTGGGCCGGGGAGTTCGTGGGGAACCTGGGGGCCCTGGGCACTGGGCCCAGCGGTGCAGACACCCCGGGGCAAACCCCCAGGTGCGCACGCTCCAGGCATCCAGGGAGGACGAGGAGGCTGGCTTCCCCCACCCGGCTTTTCTGCGGGTGCAGGCCCCTCTGGGCCTTATACACATACACCCCTGGCTGAAGAGGGGCCTTCACTGCCATCGCCGAGGCAGAGCCATCCAGGGAGCACCCCCCATTCTCCCCCCCACCCCCGACACACACACGGAGGGCTGGGCTCGTCGCTGACAACTTTGGTGGGGTCAGCCCGAGAGGAACCCAGAACGCCGCGGGAGCAGGCCCGGGAGGGGCAGGGCCGGGCGTCCCGGAAGGCTGCCTGGAGGAGGCATGGGGAGCTGAGGCCGGGAGGCGATGGGGTGCTGGTCCGCAGCGAGGGGTCAGGAAGGCGCCGGCGCCGGCTGCAGCGCCGGTGCGAGGGTGCACACGCTCAGGCACGCGTGGCGGGGAGGGTGGCGTCGGCGGCGGGGAAAGAGGCGGGGGGTGGGCTCCCGGGCCCGGGCTCGCGGCGGGGCGTGCACACGGGCCCCTGCGGGGGAGCGGGGAGCCTGGGCCTGCAGTCCCGACCGGCCGGGGCGGAGTGGAGCGGGGAGGCCGTGCGCCGAGCCTCCGGGGCGGGGCGGGGCGGAGCCTCCGGGGCGG
>JAAGEH010000143.1:2850014-2865621 GCA_011751065.1 Lasiurus cinereus
ACATTGTCTTGGCAGTTCGGTTTCACTAGGAGAGTTTGTGTGTGTGTGTGTGTGTGTGTGTGTGTGTGTGTGTGTGTTTAATGGGAAACAATTTCCAGGGGAAGTTAATTCAAACAAAAAGGGCAGGCAGATGGAGGTGACCTTTTAAGACAGAACAGGAGATATGAAAGCGACATGGAGCCGGGGTGTCCCACCGTCAGGGCCGGAGGCCGGGCCTCCCCGGGGCGGGGGTTTCTGGGGGAAAGTCTGAGCAGGGAGCGGGAGAGGGATCGGGAAAGTCCTGGGTGAGGGAAGCAGGGCCAGCACAGAGCAGCCCGTGTCCCGGAATGTCCTGGTTGGCCTGGCCCGGGAGCCGGGGCCCGCAGCTGCGTGTGCGCAGGGCAGTGTGCCCTCGGGTGTGCTTGGAGGGGGGAGGAGGAGGAGGAGGAGGAGGAGGAGGAAGCAGAGCCAGGGCCGCGCAGACAGTCTCTCACACACAAAAGCGCACAGATGCGAGCCCCGTGAATCACCCAGCCAGTGAGTCAGCCCCCAGGATTCCTGTCGGGGAGCGATGGAGGCCGGGCAGAGAGGTCTGTCGGTCCATCTGTTCGTCTGGTGTCTGTGCGCCTGTGGAGGTGGGCTGGGGGAGGCGGCGGGCGGGGGGGAAGGCGCCTGGCTGCGGCCTGGGAGGGCTTCAGGGGGGCGGCTGATGGCAGTCTCCATGCACCAGGGCGAGGGTGTGGGCCTCTGAGCTCGGTCTTGGCAAAGGTGGCCCCTGGGGATGTGCCCCCTGCACATGGAGCTCGGGGGCTGGGGCCTGTGACACCCCGAAGGGTAAGCGGGAGCGGTGGCGATCTGGGGCACCTGGGGCCCGCCGCTGAGAGCTTTCTCCTTCCTGTTGCAGGCTGTCTGCGTCCGGGACCCACCATGGCCGGGCTGCTGAAAAGGAAGTTTGACCAGTTGGAAGAGGATGACTCCTCGCTCTGCTCGTCTTCGTCTCTGTCCTCCTCGGGCCACCACTCTGGCTCCTGCTCCCCAAGCTCTTCAGTCTCCCCCGCCTGGGACCTGGAAGAGGAGGGCCCCTGGGATCAGATGTCCCCGCCTGACCGCAACGTCTGTGGCCCCCAAAGCTTTACCCGTGAGTCCCTACTCCCCCGGGAACCCCAACACACACCGTCCCCCTCCTTCCTTCCGAAAGATGAAACTGGAAGGCGTGTGACCAAGCCATCCTAGAGGCTGTGTCCCCAGGGCCTGAGCCCCCCACCTCATCCATTTCCTGGAACACAGGGGTCCCTTAGGAATGCCCACTGTCCAGAGGCGCTGGGTCTGGGCTACATTCACCTTTGACCTTGGGGTTCCCCCGTTTCAAAGTCATGGCATGCAGCGCAGAGAGTGGCCCTCGGCCCTCCCGCCCCGGCTCCTCCCTGCTGCTCCAGTTTCGTTGCTCCAGCTCTCGCCCTGTCCTCCTTCCAGCCGCTCTGCCCGCGCCCCACGCCCGCACCGCTCCGCTGCGAGGCCTGTCAAGCCGGTCCCTCTCCTGTCAAAATGCCACTTGGCTTTACCTGACTGGAGTGAAAAGGTTATTTTTCAGGCTGGCAGGCTCTGGTTCCAGCCTGACAGAGCAGGCCTGGGAGCGGTCTCTCAGCGGGGCTTTGTACGCTCGCTGCCCCCAGCCCCAAGGAGCCTTTTCAGACCGCGTGTCCCCGCCTCACCCACATGATGTTTTATGAGCACAGAAATGACGTTCCTTTGTGTACTATCTGCGTGTCTGCATTCTATATAAAAAAAGTGTGATTTTTAGCACCTAGATCTAAGGGTGCATTAACGGACGAAACCACTGTGGGTTTATCCTAGAAATAGGATGGCTTAATATAAAACCAATTTCATAGTTTACCAACTGACTGGGTCAGAGGAAGACAAATAGAAGAGCTACTCTAGATGCTGAAAGAATATTTGATAAAACATAATGTTCCTTCTAGATAAGACTCTTGGTAAGATAGACATAAGTGAATTCTACTTAAACTAGAGGTCTGATGCATGAAATTCATATGGGGGGGGAATGTCCCTCAGAGCAGCTGGCACCCTCTTCAATCTGGGATCCCTCTCACAATCCAGGAATGCTGGTTCCCAACTGCTCGCCTGCCTGCCTTCCTGATTGCCTCTAACCGCTTCTGTCTGCCAGCCTGATCACCACTCCCTAACCACTCCCCTGCCAGCCTGATTGATGCCTAACTGCTCCCCTGCCAGCCTGTTTGCCTCTAACTGCCCTCCCCTGCAGGCCTGTTTACCCCTAACTGCCATCCCCTGCAGGCCTGGTCACCCCTAACTGCCATCCCCTGCAGGCCTGCACCCCCAACTGCTCTCCCCTGCAGGCCTAGGTCCCTCCCAACTGCCCTTCCCTGCAGGCCTGGTCACCCCCAACTTCCCTCCTCTGCCAGCCTGGTCACCCCTAACTGCCCTCCCCTACTGGCTTGATAGCCCCCAACTGCCCTCCCTTGCAGGCCTGATCCCTCCCAACTGCCCTCCCCCGCTGGCCATCTAGTGGTGGCCATCTTGTGTCCACATGGGGGCAGCCATCTTGTATGTTGGAGTGATGGTCAATCTGCATAATACTCTTATTAGATAGGATAGGCCTGGTGCATGGGTGGGAGCCAGCTGGTTTGCCCTAAAGGGTGACCTGGATCAGGGAGGGGGTTTCCTTGGGGTGTGGGGCTGCCTAGACGAGGGGCCTATGGTGGTTTGCAGGCTGGCCACACCCCCCAGTGACCCAAGCGGAGGCCCTGGGATCTGGGATTTATTTATCTTCTACAGTTGAAACTTTGTAGCCTTAAGTGGAGGGACACCCTCCCACTCCACCTCCACGTGAATTTCATGCACCGGGCCTCTAGTTTAAGTAGAATTCACTTATGTCTGTTTTACCAAGACAGGCCAGGGCTGCAGAAGCTTGGCTTCCTTCATCGCCAGGGGCAACCCTAGCCTCATGCTCTCCAGCTCCATGGTTGCCGCCATTTTTGTTGGGATTTATTTATCTTTTATAATTGAAACTTTGTAGCCTGGAGTGGGGGCCTGGGCCCACCAGGCTGTATGGAAAGCTTGGCTTCCTCCATCACCAGGGAAACATAAGCCTCCTTCCTGCTCGCTCTGTGGCCAAAGCCATCTTGGTTGGGGTTAATTTGCATACCTACTCCTGATTGGCTGGTGGGTGTGGCAGAGTGGCAGTTAATTTACATATTACTCTTTTATTAGATGGGATGGTTAAAAAATAGGTTTCATCCCAAAAGCTGATTCTGACTGATGAGGAAGTGCTGGAAGCATTTCCCACTGGGTCGGGAACAAGAGGAGGATGCTGTCTGTCACCGCTGTTGGTTCACATTGTTCAGGAAGTGCCAGCCAAGTCAGTTCGCAGAGAGTAAGAATTCTATGTATCGCATTGGACAGGCCAAATTGCAACTAATGTCTCTATTAGCATATATAAAACGCTCCTACAAATCAATTAAAAAAAACAACTAGAGACCTATAATCAGTTTATAAAGATGGGAAAGATGTTTATACTTACAAATGCTCTCATTTCAGCTGGTAATGGCAATAGGCTAGTATTGGCATAGGGGTGGTGTTCAATTTTACCGACTCTAATCCCAGCCAGGCTGGCTCCTCATTTTTTTGCGGGGGTGGGGTTCCAAATTTGAATCCATCTCTTTTGCGGGGTGTGAGGAGAAAGGAGGAGGTGTGAGGAGCGGTGGATCGGGGTCCCCTTCAGGGGGTTGTGCTGCGAATCGCAGAGAACTCAGGCGCCCCCCATTCTCCGCTTGCCTTCCAGCCTTGTCCATCCTGAAGCGGGCTCCCCGCAAGCGCCCCGGCCGCGTAGCCTTCGATGGCACCACTGTCTTCTACTTCCCGCGGTGCCAGGGCTTCACCAGCGTGCCCAGCCGCGGCGGCTGCACGCTGGGCATGGCCCCTCGCCACAGTGCCTGCCGCCGCTTCTCCTTGGCCGAGTTTGCCCAGGAGCAGGCCCGGGCCCGGCAAGAGAGGCTCCGCCTACGCCTGAAGGAGGAGAAGCTGGAGGTGCTTCGGTCGAAGGTAGGAGACCCCACAAAGGTCCACAGCGAAGTCTGAGCCATGAGGAGGGGCAGGTGCTGGTTTGCATGAGGCCAGCGATGGCTTGATCAGGATCTGTCGCCTGGATTATGTGCGGGAAGAATGGGACATAGTACAGTGGTACCTCGAGATACGAGTGCCCTAACATACGAGATTTTTTTGAGATACGAGCCATCGAGCGAGCAATCTTTGCTTTGAAATACGAGCAACATTTGAGATAGGAGTAATCGCGTGAATCGGCCGGCTGCACACGACCCACCAGTTTACCGCGACTCGAGTGTCTCATAGTTTCCCACCTCAAGGTTACAGAATGAATTAAACTCGTATCTCGAGGCACCACTGTACCTGAATCTGTCTGACCTCACTGGGAGGAGGATGTGGAATTGATGGACACTGGGGGGCGGGGGTATCTGGTGAGGGAGGGCGTGGTCCATGAAATCAATCTCTTTGCAGATGCCTTGACGGCAGTGTTCTTGGCTGCCTGATCACTGGGGTAGCCGCAGTGTCCATCCAGCTCAGAGCGGCACATGGGGGGCGTTGGTCGGCTGGCTGGTGGCCATGGGGGCTGAGACCACCACGTCTGTGCCTCTCACATCCCTCCTCTCTCCCCTGGACGCAGCTTACTGAGGCGGGGGTACCTGAGGTGGAGGCCGGCCAGACGCTGACAGTGGATGCCATTGATGATGCCTCGGTGGCTGAGGAACTGGCAGAGGCCGTGGCCGGTGGCCGGTTGGAGGAAATGACCTCCCTGCACCCCTACCCGGCCCGGAAGCGGCGGGCCCTGCTGCGCGCTGCAGGCGTGCGCAAGAT
Organism: Lasiurus cinereus; assembly: GCA_011751065.1. Lineage (NCBI taxonomy): Eukaryota > Metazoa > Chordata > Mammalia > Chiroptera > Vespertilionidae > Lasiurus > Lasiurus cinereus. Next base: position 2,854,899 of record JAAGEH010000143.1, read on the forward strand.
CGACCGAGAGGAGAAGCGGGAGCTGCAGGCTCTGCGCCAGTCCCGGGAGGATTGCGGCTGTCGCTGCGACAGGGTCTGTGACCCCGAGACCTGCAGCTGCAGCCTGGCGGGCATCAAGTGCCAGGTACGGTGGCCGGGCTGGGCCGAGAGCGGGGGTTGGGGGGCTGCTTCTCTGGGCTCCCCAGGATCCTCACTCGTGCCTCTGTCTTCTCTGCAGATGGACCACACAGCCTTCCCCTGTGGCTGCTGCAAGGAGGGCTGCGAGAACCCCAAGGGCCGCGTGGAGTTCAATCAGGCGCGGGTTCAGACCCATTTGCTCCACACGCTCACCCGCCTGCAGCTGGAGCAGGGGGCCGAGAGCCTCGGGGAGCTGGAGGCCGCTGCCCTGGGCAGTCCACCCAGCCCTGGGGGGCCCATCCCGACCCCCACTTTCCCACTGGCCAACCCCCCCGTGAGCAGCGAGCTGGGAGACTTCAGCTGCAGCAGCGACATGACTGATTCCTCGGCGGCGTCGGGCACGAGCGAGCCCCCCGACAGTCCTGTCCCCCCGGCCCTGCCTGACCCCGGCTTCCAGCCTGGCAGGGACGACGACGACGACGACAGCCTGGAGCAGATCCTGAGATTCAGCGACTCGGACCTGGGCGGGGAGGAGGAGGAGGAAGGGGGCGTGGGGAACCTCGACAACCTTAGCTGCTTCCACCTCGCCGATATCTTTGGTTCCGGGGACCCCGGGGGCCTGGCCGGCTGGACCCACAGCTACTCCAATGCCAGCTTCACGTCCGGCATCCTGGATGAGAATGCCAACCTGGATGCCAGCTGCTTCCTCAACGGTGGCCTCGAAGGCTTGGGGGCAGGCGGCCTCCCTGGTCCCGAGGGGCCGCCCCGCCTGGGCGCCGGCCCGGGCAGCTGCGTGGACCTCAGCTGGTCTTCCTGCGACTCCTTCGAGCTGCTCCAGGCGCTGCCGGACTACAGCCTGGGGCCCCACTACACCGCTCGGAAGGGGGCCGACACCCTGGACAACTCGGAGGCCCCCCACCTGCCCTTACCTGCCTTTTCCCCGCCGGGGGACGCGGGCGTTTGCTTCTTGGAATCCATCATGGGCCTGTCGGAGCCGGCTGCCGAGGACGCCGGCTTCCTTCTGGGGCTGCCCGTTATCTGAGGGCCCTGCCCCGGCATCGCTGCTGGAGCCGCGCCCGGGCGGCGACGGGGGTGCCTTCTCCTGGCCCCAGAAGCCCTGCTGCTGCTGTGTCATCATTTGGGGGCTCCGCGGGGCCCGATGCGCCCGTCTCCCCCTGGCTGACTCGCCCACGGGGGCGTTCCCGATCTCCACGCCATCCTCCCCCCCCATGGATGTTATTTATTTTTGTAGCTTTTCCGGCTGGAGAGCGTGGGGGGAGGCTCCCCGCTCCGGCCGCCCCGACCCCGGTGCCCAGTCTCTCCCGCTTCCGCGGCGCGTGCCAGGAAGAGGAGGGCATGATGTTTCTTCGCCTCCTGACCGCGGACAGGGCGGGAAACGTCTACCTCTTCCGCCCCCGCCACCCTGAGCCCTGGCCCCCGGGTGGCCGAATCCTCTGGACTGTGAAGACTGTAATTTATTTCCGTAATTTATTGGGAGACGAGGCGGCGGAGGCCTCTCCTCCCGGGCTGGCAGGCTGGCAGTCCTGTGGCCCCGCCCGCCCTGCCCGGTCTTAGGTGCAGAGCAGATGTGGATTCAAACCCCACGTCTGCCGTGGCAGCCACCTGGCTCCGATGGTGGAGCGGGCGGGCAGAGGTTGGCCTCAGTGTTTGGGCCGAGGAGGGACTGAACTGACCCACCGTGACCCCCTCGGCTCCTCCACTTCCTGTCCTCTGCCCCCTCTCCCTCCTCCCCCAGGGGTCACAGCCTTTGGTCCTGGCCCATCCACGGAGGAAGGGGAAGCAGGCGGCCCGCAGAGAGCCGGGGGCTTGCCTCGGGGCCCGCCGCGTGCCCTGGAAGACAGTCTCAGGGCTTTCTGGACGCTGCACCCCAGCCCGGCCCGCCCGCCTGCTCCCTTGGCCGGGCGGCCAGGGCCCGGGGTGGTGCCTTCCGCCTCTTCTGCCCGTTTGTGGGTGGTGAATTTTGCATCCCGGTTTCTATATTGCCCCTGAATATTGTAACTATAATTTATTCATTTTTCTGTGTCTGTGCCAAGGAGCCCAGGCTCTGGGCTTGCCTTCTTACCGGGAGGCCGTCCGCCTGTGCGCTCGCGGGAACACCTACCTGAACTTTCAGGTGCCAATAAAAAGGCTCTATTTTTAGCGGTGGGGTCTGCGTTTGTGGGAGGACTTCAGAACACAGGTGTACGCTCAGGCGGTAGGGGGTCGGGGGGAGAGGGGAGACAGGCCCTGCAGGGCAGCGGGGAAACTGAGGCTGTGTTGGGAATGGGAACTGAGGATACGACACGCTGGTCCTCCTTCCGTGCAGGACAGGCAACCTGGAGGCTGGAAACCAGCTACGAGGCTGGCTGGCTGGGTTCATGGATCGGTTCTCCCTTTGGAAGAAACTCTCTTTCTCCAGGGGTCTCCTGGGCTGGATAGTCTGAGACCAGCTGTGTGCTTGGATGGGTGTGAGAGCACGCACTTCCATCCCCCCCCCCCCCCAGGCTATGGAGCTGGGGCTCTAGAGTTGAGAAGTCACCGCCCCTCCCCCAGGTGGAGGCAAGCAGAGGGGTGGGGTGGGGTGGGTAGAGGCCCGGTGTGGGGCCGAGCCACCGAGGTCCCTGGGGACTTGAGCACCACCCTCCGGAAGCTGTGGAACTTCATCCCTCTGCGCCAGCCAGACCTGTCTGACCGGTCCATGGGCGCCTGGGCTGCGGGCCAGAGCGGCAAGCTGCACTCTGCCCCGGGGAGCCCCAGTCTGGGGGTTTGAGGAGCAAGGTCAACCTCCCTCTCAGCAGTAGTCACGATTCGCACAAGTGCCGGCGAGGGGACCCAAGGAGGAGACCCCACTTCCTGTCCCAATTCTCTGCCTCTGTGCGTGCTCTCTGTGGTTTACCGGTGAAGCGCACGGACCCCCAGTGCCAAGTTCAAATCCCAGCTCTTCTACTACCCAGTGAGGTTTCTTATGCAAATGACTTCCTCCTCACTGTGCCCAGGTGTCCTCGATACTGTGCAAAGAACCCTGCTCGCCTCCTAAGCTAGTTCATGTATGTACAGCACTCCGAAACATGCAAGCCTCATGACTTCCATGCTCTTTTCATGCTTTGGCCTCTATTTCTATGTTTTAGCCTTTTTTTTTTTCTCTTACCAGTTTTGTCACCTTATTGAGGTAACATCTCTTGCCTCGGGACATGCATGCCCATGGGCACATGGCCATCAGGTCAGTGGCCACTAGAGTCTGGCCCGTGGTGGGGTAGGCTGTTCTGGTGCCCAACTTGGGCAGGGAAAGCCAGGTCTTGGGCTTCTCATGGTGACACTGAGTTGCCCTGTCTCCTCTCTCACTGGCCCCTGGAGTCCTGTAGAAATGGCTTCAGCATGCGTGATCCCAAAGCACACCTCTCCAAAGGCAGGTGCCTGGCCTGGGGTCAGGGCGGCAGCCTCCAGCAGCTCCAATGCCCCAGCTGCTCCTCCCCTGTGGGCACAGCCCATGGCTAGACTGAACCTGCTCACTCCCGCCTCTAAGGCCACAGGGCCATTTGACTTTTTTTTTTTAAGATAAATGAAGATAGCCGAAACTGGTGTGGCTCAGTGGACAGAGCGTCGGCCTGCGGACTGAAAGGTTCCAGGTTCGATTCTGGTCAAGGAAATGTACCTTGGTTGTGGGCACATCCCCTGTAGGGGGGCGTGCAGGAGGCAGCTGATGGATGTTTCTCTCTCATCAATGTTTCTCCTTTCCTCTCTGTAAAAAATCAACTAAAAAAAAAAAGATAAATGAAGACAGTCTAGGGTTTACAGCAATATAAATGTGCTGAATAAACAATCTTTTACGACATCGTTTTCCATACAGACCTCTCAACCCTTGGGGAGAGCGGTCACAGTGTCTGGACACGTGGCTGAGAGGTACGGGCTGCCTGAGAGGCAGCAAGGAAACAGCTTGACCAGGTGCATGTACCCGAGTAGATTCGGGCCCCCCCCCCCCCCCGAGAACGTTGTAAATATCTTGACCCCGCCCTTCCTTTGCCTCCTGGAATCTGGCTGTAAAATAAAGGCGCGGCTTGCAGGCCGGGGCGCTGTCTCTCCATCCAAGAGGGCAGAGTCCCACCAGCCCCAGCTTTATTCTCCTGTCTTTTCTCAATCCTTCACCTCCCCCTCTCGGGCTCACCAAAGAAACCGAGTTGCAAAGCACCTCACAGTCAAGTGGGCTGTTTTCCCGTAAGAAAGAGGGTAGTGCCCTGACCGGTGTGGCTCAGTGGATAGAGCGCCGGCCTGCGGACTGAAAGGTCCCAGGTTTGATTCCAGTCAAGGGCAGGTACCTTGGTTGCAGGCACATAACCAATAGGGAGTGTGCAGGAGGCGGCTGATCAATGTCTCTCTCTCATCGATGTTTCTAACTCTATCCCTCTCCCTTTTTCTCTGTAAAAAAAATCAAAATATATTTTTTTAAAAATAGAAGAAAAAAAAAAGGAAAGAAAAAAAGATGGTAGTAACCTAGGAAAAAAGCCTTCCAGGCCATGGACTCATCCCCAGTGGCCATGCACACCACACGCCAACAAGGCTCAGCCAGCCAGCAAGGACAACGTGGGGTGCTCTGACAGGGACCCTCGTCGTTCGCTGTTCCCCAACCTTAGTCACCACACTTCTCTCGATAACTTTGCCATATCCACACGCTACTCATACTAAGCCTTTTACTCCATATCGATTGTCTCCACATGCTTGAAAGTTAGAACCATTCTATGTACCACCCCCCACGGATTCATGGCTTGGCTGTGCCATGAATCCGTTGGTTCTTTATACATTGGTTCTTCTCCATTATATAAAACTCTCTAAACACAGAGTTATTAAACTGGAAACGTGTTTTCTAAATATCACTGGCAGGGATTCGTACCATCATCTGGGAACACACGGATCTGGTCTAATTTCCTGCCACAGATGGGGGCATTGAGTCCGAGAGAGGGGAAGGAAGGGTCTTGGGAAGGTCACACACGGACATTCTAGACCTCCCAATTCCCAGAGTCCCTTCCCCCGGGGGTCAGACGGGCCCATTACTGCCATCCTGACAAACAGGAAGAGCGGCACTGGGAGCGCAGCAAAGGTGACCTCTGTCACCCTCTTGCCAGTTACAATGAGCGATTTCAGCTGAGTAGGGACCGCGGCCTCCGTCCCCTTAGGTGCTAAAGGCTTGCTCTGCGGGGTGAATGAGTGGGTCAGTGTCTTTTACAGGATCTGAGGTGGGAACTACGTTTTCTTATGATGTATTTCCCTGTACTGGGCAAGGTTAATTTCCCAAACCAGTGGGGACCAGCAGGGGCCGGCTGGGGACTCGGGGAGGAGGAGACAGAATGCAGGGACAGAGCGGGCCGAGGACCCTCGCAGCCTGCGGGGTGGCGGTCTCTCTCTCTCTCAGGGGACCTTGTGTGGCCAGTACCCCCATCTGCTCCTGTCGCCAGAGAGGACGCGGTGAGCACCATGAAGGTGGAGGGAGAGGGGGGTGGGACGGATGAGGCATGTACTGGGGGGTGGGGAGGGCAATAGGAGAAAAAACAAATCATAAGATTAAAAAAAAAAGTTTAAATAAATAAAAGTAAACACTAAAAAAAAAAAGGCCGCCTCTTCAGCTCCAGGACTCGGGGGACCAGACCGGACCGGAGAGGAGAGGCATTTACAGGGTTATGGAGACAATTATCACAATAGCTGTAGGGTGTTTTTTTTAACCGCCTCTTTGCTCCCCTCTATCCCCTCCCAGATCGAAAGGGACCTGCTCTAAAAGAGGGGCGCCCCGTGAGCCCCGTGCAAGCTAAGCTGCTGGCCGTCCCTTGGTCCCCAGAGCAAAACCGCCTCTTGTGCCTTAAACACACATAAAGCTTGGGGGCGCCCGTTAGACCAGAGGACGCACGGCTCGAGTCAATCACACAACACAGGCCTGGGGAAGAATCCGTCATCTTCTGAATCTCTTCTGCACGACCCACGTCCCCCCCCCCCGCCCCCCAATGACACTTCTGTAGGCTTCCTCCCAACCCGGCTCCCAGAGACCACGGCTAGGCCCTCAGGCACCCCTGGGCCTTTACCAAAATGTCCTCTCTGATTTTGGGGTAGTTGGGGTACTTCTCGAGGACCTTGAACAAAGAGAGAAAGGGAGGGGGTAAAAGCATCAGATGGGCTTTTTGCCGCTACACCAGGCCGCTGCCCCCCCCTTCCCCCCCTGTCCCCCCGGAATGCCGGCGGCTTACATTGTGGCAGACTTCGATGGCCTCCACCAACTTCTTGCTCTTCAAGTAGTTGAAAGCTAATTTGAAGCCTGTTCAAGGGCAGAGAGGACACAGACGGTGGTGGCACTCGGATGACCTGAGTGACCCCTCTGGTCCCCGCCATGGGCCGAGGACAGGCCTGGAGGCCTGCGGTGAGGTCGGGGGGGGGGGTCTCGCTGTCAGCGCCCTCCTGCACCCACGGGCACCCGGTTGGGCGGGCGGGCGGGCGGCCTTACCCACGGCAGGGTTGGCGTAGTGGCTGTACTTCCAGGCCAGCTCGTAGTTGGCGGCCGCGTCCTTGTAGGACTGCTCCTTCTCCATGATGAAGCCCAGGTACTCGTAGGCCTTGTAGCAGGACTGCGGGGGAAGCCGGTCAGAGCCCCACACCCGCAGCCCCTCCTTGCCTGAGTGACCCCTGGACCCAGGGATGCTTCCCAGTTCTACCCCCATCCCACGTTCCCCTCGGCTGCCTGACTTTGTTCGCCTCTTTTTTTGCCTTTTAAATATATTTTATTGATTTCAGAGAGGAAGGGAGAGGAAGAGAGAGAAACATCAATGATGAGAGAGAATCATTTGATTGGCTGCCTCCTGCACATCCCCCCGCTGCGGAGAGAGCCCACCACCCGGCCATGTGCCCTGACGGGGAAATCAAATGTGATGCCCTGGTTCATGGGTCAACGCTCCACCACTGAGCCACACCGGCCTGGCTGTCCGTCTCTTTATATATATATATATAAATAAATATATTTATTTATTGATTTCAGAGAGGAAGGGAGAAGGAGAGAGAGATAGAAACATCCATGATGAGAGAGAATCATTGATTGGCTGCCTCCTGCACGCTCCCCACTGGGGATGGAGCCCGCAACCCAGGCATGTGCCCTTGGCCGGAATAAAACCCGGGACCCTTCAGTCCGCAGGCTGACGCTCTATCCACTGAGCTGAGCCAGCTAGGGCTATATATATATATATATATATATATATATATATATATTTTTTTTTTTTTTTTTTTGAGAGGAAGGGAGAGGGATAGTTAGAAACATCAATGATGAGAGAGAGACATTGATCAGCTGCCTCCTGCACGCCCCCTACTGGGGATGTGCCTGCAACCAAGGTCCATGCCCTTGACCGGAATCGAACCTGTGACCCTTCAGTCCACAGGCCATCGCTCTATCCACTGAGCCACACCGGTCAGGGCTGTCCATCTCTTCTGGCCTTTCCCTGTGCTGCGCTCCCTGTCCCCATCCTGCTCTTTCCTGGTCTCTTCTCGTCCCACATCCGCTCTAGCCTAATGCCTGCCCCCCGGGGTCCCCCCCCGTCCTCCCCCCCAGGGCTGGGCGCCGCTCGCCTTGTTGTGCTGCACGCAGCGGCGCAGCAGCTCGGAGGCCAGGTCGAACTTGCCGGCCTGGCAGTAGATGTCGGCCAGCAGCAGCCAGCTCCGCTCCAGCTCCTCGGCCTCGGCCAGCGCCCAGGGCGCCTTGGCCAGGCGCTTCAGCTGCGTGCGCGCCTTGGGGACCTGCTTCAGCAGCATGTAGGCCTGCGCCACGGCCAGCAGCGCCGGCACGCTGTCCCTCTGTGGCCGAGGGGGGGGGAAGCCGGCGTCGGCCCCGGGAACCCCCCACCTCCCCATCCCGTCTGCGCCCCGGCCCGCCCTCACCCCGCCCCCTGTCCCCCGGCCGGCCGTCCGGCGCACCTCCACCTGGGCCATCTGGATGAAGGTGCCCAGCGCGGCCTCCATGTTGGCCTTCTCCTTGGTGGCCAGCAGGCAGAGGCCCTGCAGCAGCTGCAGCTGCGTCTGGCCCCAGGCCGTGTGCGGGTGGAACTCCCGCAGCAGCTTCTCGGCGGTGCGCACGCCCAGCTGCTCCGACTCCTTCCGGCTGGAGCAACTGGGGGCGTCGGGGGAGAGGGGGGAGCCTGAGGCCACTGATCAGCCTGCACCGCCCTCAGTGCGTGTCTGGATCCAGGAACCCCGGGATCTCCCCGCCTTCCCCAGGCCCCCCCCCCTGCCTCCCCCGGGGCCCAGCCGGGCCCTGACCTTTCCTCGGGCACCAGGTTGTGGAAGGCCTCCCCGCCCACTATCTCGTTGTCGGGGTTCAGGCAGATCTGCACCATGTAGCAGGTGGCGCTCTGGCCCCAGGCGCTGTCCTTGCGGGCTTTGTTGAGGAACTTTAGTGCTTCGGTGGGTTGCCCTATATGCCTGGGGTGGCGGAGAGAGAAACACCGAAGTCGGATGGGGGGACTGTGACCCTCAGATCGGGGGACTGAGACCCCGGGCCGTGCAGGGGCTGGAGCGCTGGCCTCCCCGGTCCCTGGGCCGGAAGCTGAATTCCCGCCAAGGCCCGGCGTGCCTGGGAAGGAGAAGCCTCCTCACTGTAAAACCTGGACACCGCCCAGCTGGTGTGGCTCAGTGGCTGAGCGCTGACCGATGAACCAGGAGGTCACCGGTTCGATTCCCAGTCAGGGCACATGCTCAGGTTGTGGGCTCTATCCCCAGTAGAGGGTGTGCAAGGGGCTGCTGATCAATGATTCTCTCCCTCCCTCCCTTTCGCTTCCTCTCTGAAATCAATAAAAACATCAAAATAAAATAAAAGCTGGACACCGCCTTCCCCTCCCCTCCCCCCCCGGCCGCCCCCAGCCCCCCCCCGCCCCCCACCCCCTCACCAGTGGTAGATGCCTGTGCAGTAGTTGAACCCTGGCTCCAAAAGCACGCGGCTGGACATCTTCCTGGCCAGTTCAAAGAAGACCGGGGCGTCCTCCAGCTTGCCACTTCGTCGAAGCAGATCGATGAGTTTGTTCAGCACCGAGAAGTGGTCTGCAAACAAAGGAGCAGCGGTCCCAGGGCTGGGAGAAGCTGGGGGGGACCAGGAGACACTGCCCACCTCCTGGGCTGGGCAGGAGCCATTCCAGGGCCCCCACTGGTGTCCAGTGCGAGAGAGTCCGATCCTGCGGCGTAAAGCAGCAGTAACCGTGGCTGACAGTGACAGGGAACCCGGCATGACCCGGATAGTAACCGCACCACGAAGCGGTCACTCTCATTGCTCCCATTTTCCAGATGAGGAAACCAGCCGCCCAGCAGCTGAGCCATCGGCCAGCGGTGGCCCAGCCCATCAGCGGGAAGCCCGGGACTCAGACCCAGACATTCTGGCTCCCGGGCCGCGCGCCTCCAGCCCTGGGCGGCAGGGCCTCCGGGCAGACTGCGGCGGCGCCCCCCGGCTGTGTCTGGCGCCTTCTCCAGCCAGAAGGGGGGAGGGGTCCAGGCCGTCGGGAGAGGCGATGGAGCCACACACCCAGGGAGAATTCCTCAGCCACTTGGGGGGATGGGAGGCCAGGCGGGGACTCAGGCGGAACCCCACTGCCGGGGGTCTGGCGACAGACAGGCTGTCCTGGGTCCCGGGCCAAGCGCCGCCCGGCCCGAGACCCGGAACCGGCCCCCTGGACGCGGGAAGGACCAGCACGTTCCATCGGGGCTTTATCAGTTTCCTGCCGCCCCGGGAACAATCGCAGAGGAAGGGGTTTCCTCGGCCCGGGCAGGAAGGAGGGGAGAGGGCCCACCCTGCACGGGGGAGCCGCCCTGGCCAGCAGGGAGCGGCCACAGGGGGGACTGGGGGCGGGAGGGGGGCAGGCTCCAGGCGGGCAGCTACCTGGCGCCTTCTCCAGCACCTGGTGGTAGAGGTTGATGGCAGCTTCGTAGTCCTGCTTCCTGAACATGAGGTCGGCCATCATCTGTCAGGAGAGACGGGGTTCCAGAACCCCGGACAGCCAGCCAGCAGCGGGCCGGGGGGGGGGGGGGGGGGTGGGGGGGGGGCGCTGAGGAGCGGGGCGGTGTCCAGGGTCAGGAGGGAAGGTAGACAAGCTTCCCGGGTACTGGGAGGAGCCCAGAGGTGGGGCTGCCTGGGGGATGGGGGGGGGGGGAGATGAGGGTGGGGGTGGACAGGGAGAAGCATGCAAGTGGGAAGGGAAGGCCAGAGCTAGACACCAATGGGACCTTTTTTTTTAAAAAAAATAAATGATCATTTTCTTCTTTTAAAAAATATATTTTATTGATTTTTTTTACAGAGAGGAGGGGGGAGAGAGATAGAGAGCAAGAAACATCGATGAGAGAGAGACATCGATTAGCTGCCTCTTGCATGCCCCCTACTGGGGATGTGCCCGCAACCAAGGTACATGCCCTTGACCGGAATCGAACCTGGGACCTTTCAGTCCGCAGGCCGTCGCTCTATCCACTGAGCCACACCGGTCCTGGCCCAATGGGGCCTTTTGACAGCTAGCACAGCCAGCCCCTCACCCGGGGCTGGGAACTGCCGGCCCCAGGCAGGGGAGGGAGACTTGGGGGCCCCCCTGCTCTGCTGGGGTGGCCCTGGAGG
>JAAGEH010000143.1:2874261-2892530 GCA_011751065.1 Lasiurus cinereus
CCAGCGGTGTCTGAGCAGACGGGAGGACGCAGTCGCCACTGGCCAGCAGGCGCCGGGCTCACCTGAGAGGTACTTGACCTGAGCCATCACGTACAAGGGGCCGATGAGCGCGGGCGCCGCCTTCACCACGGGCGTCAGGATCATGGCCACTTGCTTCAGAAGCGGAGACACGATCTGGCCCGGCGACCGGGGCTGCGGGGACGCGGGCCTGGCTGGGGGGTTCGGCCTCAGGAAGAGCCCCCCGGGCAGGAACGGGCCCCCGTAGATGGATCACCCGTCTGTCCTGCCTGGTGCGGGGCAGGCTCCCCCGGGACGGGGACCGGGTGTCGTCCACGTTGTCCCCAAGCGCCTCGCCGGGGGCCGGGCATGGGGCAGAGCACTCGGTAAATAGCGGTGGGAGGACGCAGGACCGGGCCTGAGCGACACTGGGCATGTCAGGCCGGATCCTGGCCCACAGGGAACCTCAGCTGGCTGGGAAAGCAGGACGGACCGGTCAAGACTCACACCCTTCTCGGAAGACTTCTGGGAAAAGGGGTCCCGGTTCCTCTCGAGGATCAAGGCCAGGGCATGAGCCTGGGGCCTGCTCCTGCAGGTGAGGGGCCTGGGCCCGCCGCACTGGCACCCCCTGGGGGCTGGTGCCAGACTCGGGGCTCCTACCACCCAGTCCGTACCTGCACCGGGATGACCCCCAGGTGACCTGCGTGCCAGTCTGAGGAGCCCTGGGCTCCCCACCTCCCCCTGCTGGCCGGGGGAGGTCCCTGCCTCTGTCCAAACCTGCACTCCAGAACCCCTCTGCCGTGAAGATGCGCCTGCGTCTCACCTGCTTGGGGCAGAAGAACAGGTACTCCCGGACGATGCAGACCAGGAAGAGGGGGTCCAGCTTCTCGAAGTACTCGGGGCCCAGGGGCAGGCCCTGCATGCAAGAGAAGTGCAGCTCGGCCGCCTCCTGCAGGAGCGCCGTCACCTCCTGCTCCCCCTTGTGCCTCTTGGACGCCAGAAGGGCTTGGAGGAAGACCAGCACCTGGGGAGGCAGGCCCGGTCTTGGAACCCACGCCAGCCGGCTGGCCGGGCAGGTAGAGCTGGTAGGTGAGGGTGAAGCAGAGGTGCCGGCCATCGGGGCTACTCTCTCTCTCTCTCTGCACTGAAGTGGAGGAGTGTGAGCAGGGGCCGGGAGGGACACCCTTCTGGAGCAACCCACGCCCTCAGGGAGCTCTGACCTCCGACTTCCCCAGGGACTGCTGCACCTCCTTCAGGAATTCCAGCTGGTGCTCCGCCTCCTCCAGGTGGCCCTCCAGGATCTGGCCCCAGATGATCCCTGGGAAGGGAACCGAACATGGATCAGCAGCCAGCTCCCCAGCACAGCCAGCCGGCCGGCCGGCCAAGGAGCACAGTGAGACCGCGGCAGGGAGGGTCTCAGGGTGGGGGACCTTTTCATCAACTTCTTCATCACCTTCAGGTGACACGTGCTCAGGGGAAAGAATTCAAATCCCAAGGCAAAGTAGAAGAGGCTCCCTAGTAGGGGCTCTGGCTTTGACCGTGCCTCCCTCCAGAGGTGACTTCAGGTTATTAACGCACACACAGCTCTCCCCAGGAGGTCAGACACATGGACCCCCTTCTCTTTTAGGAAGATGCGGTATTTCGAGGTGGTGGTGGGACCATTTGTTTAACTGCTGCCCTCCGGAAGGACGCCCCGGCTCACGTTTGGTTCGTGTTGCAGGGCTGGGGTGAGCATTTTGTGTGCGTTCCAGTCCCTGAAGGAGAGGCGACGGGTCAGAGAACATGTGTATCTAAAACACTGAGATAAGGCCAACTGGTCTGCCGCAGCTATTTGAATTCAGATTACTGCCAAGAATGTGAAAGGATCCTTTCCTTTCCAGCTCGCAGACACACTTGCCTCCGTGCCAGTCTAAAAAGGGAATTCTACCTGGTTTTAATTCACATGTTTTTGATTATTAGGAAGAATGAACGTCTTTTCCTATATTTAATGGCCTCTTCTTTTCTATCAATTTTTTTGTTCAGAGCTTTTTCCTGCTTTTCTTTTGGGGGGATTTCTTTCTCTCTATATATATTATTTATTCTCTGTAGCTAACATTTCCTATTTGTTTGCCATTTACCTTGTAACTATTTTTTCAGTGTCTTTTGCCATCCACGAGTTTTAAATGTTTACACAGTCAATTCAGTAAAATACTTTCTTTACAGTTTCTGAGTTTGTGGTCATGCTTAGAATCCCCAGTGCACCCAAGTCCAATTTAATATTTATGTTTAAATACTTAATTCATTTGGAACTTCTTATTGAAGATGGTATGAGGTGGAGAGTTACCTTTCGTTTTTTTTTTCTTATTGGATAGTCAATTATCCAACTATGATCCTTGGACTTGGGTTTGAAGTCTATTGGTTTGAAGCGTCATCTTTATCCGAAGACCCGTTTCTACCCCATTTTATCTGCTTATTCCAGTACTGGCCTCAAGATGGCTTAACTGCTGCTGTTTTGTGGTATGTTTTGAATTTGGGAGGACAGATCCCTTGTTTCTACTGTTCTTCTTTTGATGTTTTTTGGCCATGTTGGTGTATTTATTCCTGTCCTCCTAATCCCCATCCTGATTTTCAGTGGTACCTGTCCCGCTATCTGGCTCATCTCTGGAATTTTTTACTTTGGAATTACATTTTTAATTTCTCACAACTCTTTCTTGTCCGCTGCATGTGTTCACAGCAGCGTGTTCTTTACTTATTGACAGCAGAGCTTCTGGAGCCAGCCGACGCCGGGGGTGTTTTGTTGGGAAACATCTTCTCTGTATCGGCCGTGACCTTGCCTGCCTCGCTCAGCCCCACATTCAAACTGCCAGAGATTTACAGAAAGACTAGGCCAGTGGTCGGCAGACTCCTTAGTCAGCAGAGCCAAATATCCACAGCACAACGATTGAAATTCCTTTTGAGCGCCATTGTTTAAACTTGAACTTCTTCTCATGCCCCTTCTTCAAAACAGACTCGCCCAGGCCGTGGTATTTTGTGGAAGAGCCACACTCCAGGGGCCAAAGAGCCGCATGTGGGTCGAAAGCCGCAGTTTGCCGACCACGGGACTAGGCTAGTCGGTTCTAACTAGCAGCTGGACAGATTTCCCGAGTCGCTAAGGTTACTGATTTTCTCAGCCGGGCCAGGTAAGACGGTGACGCCAGGGTGCATGCGAGTGAGCCTGTCCTGGGGGTCAGGGGGGAGGAGGAGGGTGGCGTTGGACTGTCCCGGGACTTCCCTCTGGCCCGCCCCTGGGGCTCTCCCTGGAAGGAGGAAACGGGGAAGGAGTCAGCCTGGGGGAGGAACATTCGGGGGGATTTTTGCCCACGTGCACAGCAGCCACATCTGGTCGTCCTGCACGGCCCTCCTGAGAAGCAGGAGGCTCTGGAGCAGCGGTTCTCAACCTGTGGGCCGCGACCCCTTTGGAGGGTCGAACAACCCTTTCACAGGGGTCGCCTAAGACCATGGGAAAATGTAGCAAAATTTCATGGTTGGGGGTCACCACCCCATGAGGAGCTGTATGCAAGGGTCTCGGCCTTAGGAAGGTTGAGAACCACTGCTCTGGAGGAAGCAGCGTCCCCCGGTGGCTTTGAAGACACTTTTGAGAATTCCGGTGTGAGGATTTCTACGCTTGTAGATTCATGGGAAAGCACCCTGCCATCCCATGCGCCCCCAAACTCACACACCCTCTGGGGACAATGCTCCCCTCCCCCACACCCTTCTCTTTTGGACCTGGGAAGGTCACCCAGCGTGGCTCCCAACACCTGCCCTCCCAGCCAGCGCCCCCCCTCCCCCGGCCCGCAGAGACCTGTCAAGGCGGCCACGCTGTTCTCGTCCACTTTCATGGCCTCCGAGTACCACATGGACGCCTCCTTCACCTGGTCCTGCAGGATGAAGAGGTAGCCCAGCTCGATGGCCAGGTGCGTGTGGGTGGGGGCGGCCAGAAAGGTGCGCTCGATGAAGCTGCAGACGAGCTGGAGGATCATCTGGTGCCTTCCGCACTGCGAGGAGGGGGGACACACAGGGCGGGGAGACCGGTCAGCCCCGCGGGTCTGGCAAGCCACCTCAGCACGGGGGACATTTTCACAGGCCGAGGAGGGGGCGCTCGGGAGAGGCTCAGAGGCACGCTATGTCCAGGCCTGTGTCGCTGATCAGCTCCCCAAGAACCTCCCGCTGGCCACATCTGCCTCTGGCCAGAGGGACCATCCCCCGTCTGGCCGCAGTGACTGGTCCGACAAGTCACCGTGAGGTTTCTCAGAAACTGAAGCTACCCTGTTTCCCCGAAAATAAGGCAGTGTCTTCTATTAATGTTTGCTCCCAAAGATGCGCTAGGTCTTATTCTCAGAGGATGTCTTATTTTTCCATTAAGAAGAATATGGTACACATTTCTTGTTGAACAAAAAAACCCCAAAAAAACAAAAACAAAAAAAAAGGAAATTTATGACCTGTATACGGTATGATAGTAATTGTCATCACAAACCAGCTCACGCAGCGCAGCCAGAGCTGTTCAGACAGGGCGAGGTCTCTTTAAATCAGGAGTCAGATGCCTGACGGTAGCTTTGTGGGGGGACCTTCTATTCCGGGGAGGCCTTCTGTTCGGGGAGGTCTTATTTTCGGGGGGATGCCTTCTATGACAGTGAGACGCAAAACTGGAAGTAGGTCTTATTTTCGGGGGATGTCTTACATTCGGGGAAGCAGGGTAGGTGAGAGAGGTTCTTGTGCCCTGCTGATGGGAAGTGACCCCACAAAGGCTGTGAGCAGCCACGCCCACAGAGAGACTTGGCCCAGACGTGGAGGGAGAGAGAGTCTCCCGGTGGCATTTGACCCCACGGTTCTGTCTCTTGAGGCTCGAGAGCTACCCCTGTTCTTCCGGCAAGTCCTAGTAAACCCTGCTGGGGGGCGGGGGGGCTGACAGAGGCGGACGGTTGGCGGCCTGGCCTGATGCCAAGCTTCCGAGACGGGCCAGCCTCCCCAGGTCGCTGCCACAGAAGGGATATGGGAGCTGGTGCCCGGGACCCTGAGGCCAGAGCTGGGCACGGCTCTGCGGTGCCACGGCCGTACTACCACCCTCTCTCCTGACAAGAGGCGCCTCCTATTCTAAAAGTGCTGCCTGACCCCTCTCCCTGATCTTCTTAGCATCTCCGAGGGGCCACTGGGCCAAGGGGACAGGGCCCACAGGACCCAGGTGGGGGCCAGAAGCAGGTGGGGGCCACCGGGTGGGGGCGGTCAGCCTGAGAGAGGAGAGGTGGCACACACAGGGAGCTAGCTTCCAGGGGTACACCATACCCCCTCCCGCACAGGAGACGCAGTAGTTCATAGCCAGAAAAGCACCTTCTTACCAGTCGGCTAACCACAATAATCTTTTTAAGATGGAGGCTTGGGTTTTGGGGCTCTCTCGTCTCCAGCGCCTTGATCAGATTTCTGACGTGATCGGCAGCCTGCGGGCACAAAACAGACAAGGGCAGAGGCCCTGTGTCCGGCGGGAGCTGGGCAGAGGTTCTCCACCAGCTGGGCAGCCGTACAGATACCCACCGGCGAGTGCCAGCCCCAGGGGCCCAGACATCACCGGGGTGGGGCCCAGGGATTGGCACTGCTTCAGAGCCGCCGGGGTGGATCTTTCAGGAACGCTGTCCATCGAGGAGCTGGCACGGCCCCGTGAGCGTCTGAAGAGAAGCTGCCCTTTCACACCCACCCGGGCAGAGCCTGCAGCCAGCTGTCACTGTGCCCGCGCGCCGGGGCACTGGGCCAGCAGCGGCCTGCCTGGCCGGGAGGGAGGGAGACCAGGTCCAGGGAGCACCGGCCAAAGCCTTGGGGTTGCAGGGGCCAGGAGGGGTCCCTCCACGGCGATGGTGGTTTCAGGGCTCAGCTGCGGAGTCTCGAGAGAACTTACTGAGGTCATGTTGCCTTCTCTCGCGAGCTCGTGCACGGCCAGGATTTGGTAGGCATCGATGTTTCTTTTGTCTTTTTCCAGGATTCTGGAAGAGGAGGAGGGGCCGCGTGAATGGAGAGCATTCCCGGGCCAGGCGAGGATGGTGTGGCAGCCGCAACTGCTGGTTGTCTTCCAATATCCATTCTCCCACCTTCCATCTATCTATCTATCTATCTATCTATCTATCTATCTATCTATCTATCTATCTAGATATCTACCTACCTATCTATCTACGTATCTACCTATCTATCTATCTATCTATCTATCTAGATAGATATCTATCTATCTACCTACCTACGTATGTATGTATCTATCTATCTACCTACCTATCTATGTATCTATCTATGTATCTATGTATCTATCTATCTACCTACCTACCTACCTATCTATGTATCTATCTATCTATCTATCTACCTACCTATCTATGTATCTATCTACCTACCTACCTACCTATGTATCTATCTATCTACCTACCTACCTATCTATGTATCTATGTATGTATGTATGTATCTATCTATCTACCTATGTATCTATCTATCATCTACCTACCTACCTATGTATGTATGTATGTATGTATCTATCTATCTATTTTTATTGATTTTTTACAGAGAGGAAAGGAGGGGGATAGAGAGTCAGAAACATCCATATGAGAGAGAAACATCGATCAGCTGCCTCCTGCACACCTCCCACTGGGGAGGTGCCCGCAACCAAGGTACATGCCCTTGACCGGAATCGAACCTGGGACCTTTCAGTCCGCAGGCTGATGCTCTATTCACTGAGCTAAACCGGTCTTGGCTATTCTCCCACCTTTTTAATACTGGAACTCCAAACTGGTGGGGCACATGGCGACCCAGAACAAAAACTACACTTCCCAGCCTCCCTCTGCAGCGTAGGTGTGGCCAGGTGATTGAGTTCTGGCCAACAGGATGTACACTAAGGTGCCCTGTGTGATCTCCAAGTGGTGCCCTTACAGCACGCCTCCCAGTTCTTCCTTTTCCTCCTTCCTGCTGGCTGGCACGTGGACCGTGGGAGCCACATCCTAGGGATGGCAGAGCAGCGAGACAGAAGGGGCTTGGGTATCCTATAGCCCTGAACCACCGGTCAAACTTTTTCCTGAGAGAGGAACAACCTTTAATGTTATTTAGGTCATGTATTTAGGGGTGTCTTTGTGAGAGAAGCCTGTTCATATCCCAAGGAACACAGATAGGACCCTGGTACCACGAGGTGCACGCAGCCGAGAGATGGAAAGGGCACTTCGGTTTCCAGCCTCTGCCATGGTGAAGGCTGTTTCTGGTCATGGCACAGACTTAACAATATTCCTTTTCTTCATAGGAGACTTCCTGTTGGTTCAGTCTCGTCAGGGAGTGGCCTTCTGTCTAATAGAGGGTTACTCTAATTAACATGTAAAATTCCAACACAATTAGGCACACTCCACATTCCAGGAGCTCTAACCATTTACAGTGATAGTGAACCTCATAGATGAGGGGGAAAAAATCACCACTTTGAAATGATTTACCAACTAAAGAATCAGAACGGACATCACAACGTTCTTAGAACCAAATGATAAAAAATCTGTAGCTGCTACTGAAATGGTACACCGAGGGCCAGCCACAGAATGAAATGGTTATATTCTAAAAGAAGTTTGAGAATGGATGAGCCAGACATTCAACTCAAGAGTTAGAAAACAAAACAAAACAAAACAAAAAAACCAAAAACAAAACCCAACAGAATAACTCCAAAGGAAGCTGTTGGCAGGAAATAGTAAAGACCAGAAATCAATAAACTAGAAAACAGACATAATAGCATCAACAAAACTCAAAAGCTGGCTCTTTCATAAGACAGATAAGAGAGACAAATTATTTTAACACCGCTGAGGAAAAATAAGAGAGGAGGGGAAAAAGAAATAACATTAGGTATGACCAAAGCAACATCTCCAGAAACAGCAGAGATTTAAAAGTGGGAGAGCCGAGACCGGTTTGGCTCAGTGGATAAAGCGTCGGCCTGCGGACTGAAAGGTCCCAATTTGATTCCAGTCGGGGCATGTATCTTGCTTGTGGGCACATCTCCACTGTGGGGCGTGCAGGAGGCGGCTGATCGATGTCTCTCTCTCATCGATGTTTCTGACTTTCTACCTCTCTCCCTTCCTCTCTGTAAAAAATCAATAAAATATATTTTAAAAAATAAAATAAAAAATAAAAGTGGGAGAATTCCATGCACACCCACAGCGGGCAAAGCTTTGGGGGGGAAGGTGGCAAGGTGTGGGGCACCGCCCCCTGGCCCCAGTCTCTGTGTCCCTGTCGGGGGGGGGGCTGGGCAGCAGGACGTGGGCGAGGGTGGCCACGTGTACCCACGGCTGTGACCTTTTCAGCCAGGAGCTTCTAGGTAGCCTGTGGGACCAGGGCCGAGGCTCCAACGCCAGCTCCTGACCCAGTTCCTGCCGAGGACACGGGCCAGGCATCAACTGAGAGAGGGACGCTGGAGGTCACAGTGTCACCGCACCTTGGGGCCCTGTAGGCTGAGCAGGGTGGGATCACTTCCTTTTTTAAAAAAAATATTTTTATTGATTTCAGAGAGCAAGAGAGAGGGAGAGAGAGATAGAAACATCCATGATGAGAGGGAATCATGGATGGGCTGGCTCTTGCACACCCCCACACTGGGGATCCAGCCTGCAACCTGGGCATGTGCCCCGACTGGGAATTGAATCGTGATCTCCTGGATCAGAGGTCAATGCTCAACCACTGAACCACACCCACGGGCAGATCGCTTTCAATTTCTACCAGCCCTCCCCCGCCTCCCCTGAGACGCCCGTTCCACTCATCTCCAGAGGAATGATCATCTCTTCGCAGGGAAGGGAGAGGATTGTTTGTGTGCGGTTTTCTTCATCACTGTGCTGTGCATTGTCACAGAACTTATTAACAGTGCATAGTGATGACTTGGTCATTTAGGGGGAAAAAAATGGAAGATCCACAAACTCTCTTTAGGGAGAAAATTAGGATCATACATTCTAACATTACTTGATAAGAAACAGTTCAAGCCTTAGCATTCAAAAGTCAAGCTTCAGTTCTCTAGAAAACACCATCCTCAAAAACACTCCCATCAGCCCTAACCGGTGTGGCTCAGTGGCTAGAGCGAAGGCCTGCCGGCTCAAGGGTCCCAGGTTTGATTCCGGTCAAAGGCATGTACCTTGGTTGCGGGCACATCCCCAGTAGGGGGTGTGCATGAGGCAGCTGATCGATGTTTCTCTCTCATTGATGTTAACTCTCTATCCCTCTCCCTTCCTCTCTGTAAAAAATCAATAAAATATGTTATTAAAAATAAAACTCCCAGCAGACACCCCTCCCCTGAAGCTGTCTTTCCCTCCCTCCACAGGGACAGTGCTCCCAGACACCCTGCCCTTGGCCTTGAGCTTCCACAGTCCCAGAAGCTCCTGAAATCTCCGCTGTTTTGAGGACCTGCCCAGCCCCAGACTAGAAGTCTTCTCTCAGGCATCAGTGACCTTTGCCCCTAAAGTTTTTATTAAAGTCAATCATATCCATATTTTTTTAAAAAATGAAATAGCACAGCAGTCCTTAGTCCCCTACCCTAACTCCTCAGCAGCGACTGCTTTCCCCCCTGTAACTCTTAAAAAAAAAAAATTATTGATTTTTTTACAGAGAGGAAGGGAGAGGGACAGAGAGTTAGAAACATTGATGAGAGAGAGACACTGATCAGCTGCCTCCTGCACGCCCCCTACTGGGGATGTGCCTGCAACTAAGGTACATGCCCCGACCGGAATCGAACCTGGGACCTTTCAGTCCCCAGGCCGACGCTCTATCCACTGAGCCAAACGGGCTTTGCCTCACCCTGTAACTCTCGCTGCTTCGGGTCCTATAGGCAGTTCCCTCCATCTTCCCTCTCAACGACATGCTCAGGCCTCTTGTGATGCCTCTTTCTGATTTTTCCCTGCAGGCCTCGGCTGCCGGCTTCCTGCCGAGGTGTCTGTCTGGTCCCCCCCACCTCCAATCCCCCATGATAAGATGCTATGGGTACTCACACCTCCTCCAGTGACCATTTTTACTTTCGTCTTGTTCCACCAAATACCCAGTGTCTCCCACCACCCCAGCTTGCACGATGGGATCATATTCGGGGCATGCTCGCCCCTCGGCCCCCTGCCCCTCACCTGTGTCCCGTCTCCACCGTCTGCTCCCAGTCCTGCCGAGCCAAGAACAGCTTCATCTTGAGGACCCAGGCGGGCAGGAAGCTCTCGGAGACCACGGTGATCTGGTTCACCACCTCCAGGGCCCCCGAGTAGTTCTGCTGGGTCATGTGGTACGTGGCCTGCAGGAGCCCAAGAGCCCCCCCGTCAGCGCCCGTGGCAGCGGGCGGTGCAGACGCCAGTGTCTCCGCAGGGTCAGGGGCAGAGGCGGACCCCGGGGCACCCAGGGGCTAGTCCGGGTCCACCACCGTCCTGGGCTCCAGGATGAGCGAGGCGGGGGCTTCAGAGAGAGAGAGAGAGAGAGAGAGAGAGAGAGAGAGAGAGAGAGAGAGAGAGAGAGAGGGAGAGAGAGAGAGAGAGCTGAGCCCCGAGAGGCCTGGGCTTCTGGGAGGCCATGCCAGGGCTGCCCCCTAGGGACAGAGCTGGGGTGCCGGCGCTTGCCAGGCAGAACCAGGCGGGAAGGAGGTGGGGGCTGCTCGGTGGCCCTGCCCCTGCCTGCTCCTCATCCTGGAGACGGAGCAAGGGGGCTGAGGTCGCCTGGGGGATGCCCCTTGCCCCGCCTCCCCCCGGCCCACCTTGCCCAGCAGCCCCAGCACGTCTTTGGTGTCCTGGACGCCCTGTTCCAGGTACTTGATGGACTTCTTCACCGTGTGGGGCTTGTCGGAGGTGAGGTCCACCCAGCCCCGCAGCACGTAGCCCTGGGGGAGAGCGAGAGGGAAGAGGAGGTCCCAGTCCCGCGGAGCCCCTGCGGCTCTGGGCCTTGGTGGTGGTGGTGGGGGTCTCTGGTGTCTGAGCGCCCCCTGCTACCCCGCAGATCACCACAAGGAGGACACAACGCAGCTGGTTCATCTGGTTTGAAAAAAACCCTGACATCTGGACTTTCAGGTAAAAACCTGATTTCTCAACGTCAGCAACGACTTCAAGGTTTTCAGGACACAGTGCCGGCCACGGGACACCTATCTGCAGACTCCGGACCACTGTCAGCTTGTCCCGGACTGAGCCCTGAGGCCACCAGGGAGGGGTCACTTGGAGACCCGGGGTCTTGGCAGTGCCGGACTGGGGCCTTCCCCCTCCGCCCCCACTCTGCCGGGCTGGGGCGCTGCCTTCTCGGGCGGTTGCCCCGGTGATGCCCGCCCGCGGCGAGTACCTCTCGGGCGCTGTTGGACAGCTGCAGCATGCGGTCCACGTACTCCCTGGCCTTGTCGTGGCGGCCCATGAGCCAGAGGAAGAGGCCGGCGTAGTACAGGGCGATCCAGCTGGCCGTCTTGCGGATTTCCTTCAGGCTGCTCTCCAGCTCCTGGATCGCTTCTTGGTCTGCGAGTCCGAGAGAGGAAGAAGAGGAGGAGGAAGAAGAGGGTGAGGAGGAGGAGGAGGAGGAGTGTTTGGTCCCACAGGGGACACAGAGGGCCCTGATGGTTGCCTCTGGACACTCCAGGGCTCCCGCCACACGTGGAGCCGATGACACACCAGCCCGGGGCCTGGGCAGGAGGATCGCTGGCCCCGTGGTGCCCCGGGGGGCGGGGGGAGCTGCCCAGGCCGGGACTTGGGCCTTGCTGCCTTTTCTCCTCCGTGCCCGGCGGGATGCTGAGCGGACAGCCCAATCCCGGATCCCTCCCCCCAGGTGCCCAGTTCCTTCTGGGTGGGGAAATGGTCGTCTATGGTCTCCTGGAACCTCTCCAGAGAAGTGGAGATTTGGAATACAATGATTCAGATCGGTTTGATTTTCCCTGACTACGACTTGGCAAAGGAAAGCAAGGGGTCTCCCCACTTCTGGGGGTCCGGATAGAGGGCCCCTCCCACTGTCATGCTCTCTGCCGATGGCTCCCGCTCAAGTGGGCCTGGGCACGGGGTCTTCTTGGAGGCCTCGCAGGGAAGGGGGAACAGCAGCCACGCCTCAGAGGTCACCAGGGCACCACCTTCCTTCCTTCCTTCCGAGGCCCTGGAGGGGCTGTCTCAGGGGGTACGGGGCCAGGCCCAGGGGCGGAGCCGCACTCACCGATGGCTTTGCAGCACTTGTGAGCATAAATGAGGGCCATGATGGAGCACAGCGCCACGTCCGGGTGATTCCGGAGGCTCTCCAGGCTGCTGATGGCATCCTGGATGTGCTCTGCCAAGGGAGACCCACGTGGTTCATCTCTGGGCTCCGGGCCCAGAGGGCAGAAGGCTCGGTGGCCAGTACATGGGGATCCTCGTTAGGGCTGGCCCGAGGCTTGGCACCAGCTGGCGTTCCCCAGGATCAGAGGGACTCACGGGTACAAAAGGTTCCCCCAAGGCCTGCGGTTCCCTAAAGGCCGAAGCGCCTGGAACAGGCTGCTGGCACCGGGGTTCAGACCGCCAGGGGCCGGAGGGCTGGGAGCCGGGGAGGTACCCGTGAGTACCCCAGAGATCCCCGGGAGGTGGAGATCTCTGCCGGGGTGGACAGTTCTGGAAAAAGGACCTCAGGGCATTTCTAGTTAGCTGCACCGGAGCCAACTCCGCATTTCTCTCTCCGTGTCCACTGACAGTGGCCACGGGCCGCACTCAGCCCGTCCCGACCAGCCTGTCCCTAGCCCAGGTTCCTTCTGAGTGTCTGAGTCCGCACCTGTCTGCAGGCCCCTCTTCCGCCCCCTGCTCCTGTGCCAGCCCTGCTGGTGCCCCCCCCCCTCCCTCCTCTTCCTGCACCGACAGCTCCTGGCTTCCAACCTGGGGACCAGCTCAAGAATCACACAGTTGCCGACACCGGTTTGGCTCAGTGGATAGAGCATAGGCCTGCAGACTGAGGGGTCCCAGGTTCGATTCCGGTCGGGGGCATGTACCTTGCTTGTGGGCACATCTCCAGTGGGGGGTGTGCAGGAGGCGGCTGATCGATGTCTCTCTCTCATCGATGTTTCTGACTTTCTATCTCTCTCCCTTCCTCTCTGTAAAAAATCAATAAAAATATATTAAAAAAAAAAAAGAATCACGCAGTTGCCGAAACCGGTGTGGCTCAGTGGACAGAGCGTCTGGCCTGCAGACTGAAAGGTCCCGGGTTCGATTCTGGTCAGGGGGGCATGTATCCTGGTTGCGGGCACATCCCCAGTGGGGGGCGTGCAGGAGGCGGCTGATCTATGTCTCTCTCTCATCGATGTTTCTAATTCTCTATCCCTCTCCCTTCCTCTCTGTAAAAAAAAAAAATCAATAAAATATATTTTAAAAAAAATCACGCAGTCATTTCTCCACCCGCGCGTGGTCCAGGAAGGGCAACGGAGGCGCCGAGCCGCAGCAGTGAGCCCTCTGGGATGGCACAGGCTTCTGGGGACCAGCGTGGGGACCGAGGCCCCGAGGGTCAGACTGTTGTCTGGATTGGGGTCGACATGGGCTTCTGGGGGGCGGGGGGAGTCCGAGTTGGTGCCAGGCTGGTGCCAGGTCAGGAGGCCGCCAGCGACGGGTCCTTACCTTCCCTGAAGGCCCCTCTTCCTCCCCCTGCTCCTGTGCCAGCCCTGCTGGTGCCCAGTGACGGGTCCTTACCTTCCCTGAAGGCCCCGTAGGCCTTGAAGAACTGCAGCACGGGGTCGTTGCTGAACTTCTCCAGGCCCGTGGCCGCGGCCTGCTGCACGTGGCGGAAGTACTTCTCCTGGCTGTAGTAAATGATCCCCGCCTGCCAGAGGGAAGATGCGCTGCGACGGCCCTCCCCTGCCCCCGGTCTGACCTGTCCCCGCCCTGTTCCCCGTCTCTCCTCAGTTCCGGGAGGGACAGAGAAGGAGAAGTTCCCGGCCTCATCCTGTTCCCCCAGGAAGGAGCCTGGAGCTGTGTGCTGTGGATTTGCCCACAGATTGTGGTCCCGACGTGGAAAATTGAGCTCGAGCTGTCTGAGGCAGGAACTCGGGGGAAAGAGAGGGGACCAATAACGAGCATAAGGAGTGAGTGACAGCGCCTGGTGGGCTAAACGCCTCTGGAATCTGGGCCCAGGGCTTTCCGTCCAGCATCTCCTGCACTGCTCGCTCTCTTCCTCGCCTTCCCCGGGAGCAGCGGTTCTCCACCTTCCTCAGGCCGCGGCCCTTGCACACAGCTCCTCATGGGGTGGTGACCCCCAACCATGACATGTTGCTACTGTGATGCATCGTGATGCAAATATCTGCATTTTCCCATGGTCTTAGGCGACCCCTGTGAAAGGGTGGTTGGACCCCCAAAGGGGTCGCGACCCACAGGTTGAGAACGGCTGCCAGGGAAGAGAGCGGAAGGCCACGGCCACTGTGGCTCGACAAGAGTCACACAGTAACGGGGGGGGCGGAGAGTTCAAAGCCAGTCTCACTTCCCCTAAGGTTTGTGGGCGCCGGGGTTGGAGGCAGATGCGGTTGGGTTGCTACAGCCTCGTGGGCCGTAGGGAAGGGTCCAGGCAGCATCCGGAGGAGAGCAGGGAGCAGCGGGGATGGTTTTAAGCAGGGGGAGAGGGACGGATGCGGATGGGCGTCTTTGCAAAAAACCACTCTGGTGTGTGTGTGTGTGTGTGTGTGTGTGTGTGTGTGTGTGATGGGGGTGGGTTGGGTTGGATAGGGGGGCTGGCTGGAGCAAAGAGCCGAAGCAGAGAAACCGGTTGCGTGGGGGGCTGTTACAGGTGCCCAGGGGAACGTGGTGGTGGTCACCCAGGGCTCGGAGGTAAAAGTGGGTGACCTCAGGCGCCATGTAGGGATGGACGCTTCTGGCGGATAGGCTCAGGGGATGGGTGTGAGGAAGAGTTAAAGCTGGAGGGTCCAATGGTGGTGCCAACTACTGAGGTCGGGGACCCAGGAGGGGCACCGGCAGGGACAGGGGAGCTGATGGCAAGAGGATGGAGAGGGGCTGGTTGGGTGCGTCGGTTTGGAGGAGCCTGGGGGCAGGGCTGGGTGGGGATGCTAATTTGGGGCTCATGCTGCACAGAAAGCATCAGAGGGGATGCCCCCATAGGAAGGGTGAAGCGAGAAAAAGGGTCAGGACCCCCAGGAGCAGCGGAGGACAGCGAAGTGCGGGTCAAGGCGATGGCAGAAGCGGGTCGAGAGGCGGCAGGAGCGGTCGAGCAGGGCTCGGGGCGGAGTGGGGGGGGTCCCCGGGCTGGGGGCGGGGCGCACCATCAGGGAGGAGTCATTGCTGTTCATCTCGGGACGCTAGCGGCTCGGAGTCGGGGGGAGCTGGCGGGGCGCGAAGCAGGGTCCCTGGACGCGCTTCCAACCGCCTGCCGCTGGGGGCGCGCGCGCGCGCGCGTCCTTGGAGACGGCGCGGCCGGCCGGTTGCTAGGAGCGTCAGACCGGGGGGTGGGCGTGGCCAAAAACGTCCACGTGACCAGACGCTGGTAATTGAGCGCCGAGCGAGAGAGGGCGAGCGGGCGGCGCGGGCGGCCGCGGGGCAGGGTCGGCGCTGCGTGGGGGGCCGCGGGCGCCGGGCCGCCGCCATGGGCCTGGGCTCCAGCTCCGAGCAGCCGGCCGAGACCTCCGAGGGCTTCCACCTGCACGGGGTGAGCGCTGCGCGGCGCCGGGGCGGCTGCCCGGGTGGAGGGGGAGGCCGCCCCCTGGACGCGGGGCGCGGCCCGCGGGAGGCGGCCCGGCGCCGGCGGTGCAGGAAGCGGGGCGTTTCCTGGTCCGGTGGGGCCGCCAGGAGGGGCCCTTGTCCGGGCGGAGCTTGCAGCAGCTCCGGGCAAGGTCCGCCTCGGTGCCCGCAGCTCACCGGGCTGCACCCGGGACCCGGGCCCGCTCTGGGGTCCACGCGGGTTGGGAAAACCCAAGCTGCTGGGGTTCGAGGACCAGGGCTGACCAGCCAGGGCAGCGGGAGAGCCCGCCCCGGACGCGGGGACAGCGTTTGCAGCCGGGGAGGGTCGGTTCGCCGGGGTCCCGTAGCCGGATGGGGATTTGGGGGGTCGAAGTTTGTATTGTAGAGAAGGAGGGGTGCGCACGGAGGTGAGCAGACTTGGGGTGGGGAGTTTGGGGGGGCTCCGACTCACGGGGGAAGGACCCCGTTTCCCTGTGCAGCGTGGCTGGCTGCAGGGAGCGGTGCGAGCTGGTCAGTTGGGTGTCTGGAGGTTGCAGGGTCTCTGTGATGCGATGGGAGGCTCTGGGGCAGCGGTTCTCAACCTGGGGGTCGCGACCCCGTTGGGGGTGGAACGACCCTTGCACAGGGGTAGCCTAAGACCCTTGGAAAATGCAGATATTCGCATCGTGATGCATCACAGGAGCAGAATTTCGTGATTGGGGGTCACCACCCCATGAGGAGCTGTATGCAAGGGTCGCGGCCTGAGGAAGGTGGAGAACCGCTGCTCTGGGAGTGAGGTGGGGGTGGGGTTGGGCTGGAGGGTTGGACGTGATGGGAACCCCCAAGGGAAAGGCAGGCAGAGGGCCCTGCGTGCTGCGGGAGTGGGGGGCGGTGGGGGTGTAGTGGGCAGCAGCACAGACCATCTCCTCTGCAGAGCCACAGTGGTCCATGCCAGGGTCCAGGGCCAGGCAGGAAGGACAGCCAGACCCGCACAAGGCCACAGGGAGGGGGTAGGCGGAGGCTCTGGGGGGCTGGGAGGGGGCTGGGCCTCTGGACTTGGTTAATGGTGGAGGGCAGCAGTCGTGGGCAGGTGCCCGGTGGCCTGGCTTCAGAAGCAGGGTCTCACCAGAGGGAGGTGGGGTGGCTTAGAGCGGGCCCCTGAACCTGGGGGAGCGGCGCCTCTTCCAAGCTCTCCGTGGTTTTCGAAAGCCTCGGAGCCCCAGCTTTCCCCTAACGGGGCGGGGAGCAGGGGCCCCCTGAGCCAGGCTAAAGGGGGCGGCGGTGGATCCTCTCATCGGAAGCCTCGGCAGCTTCTGGAGGCGGCACGCAGGGGGGCTTCGATCCGGAAACTCAGCGGGGAGCTCTTCTTCAGCTTGGGGGGACGCACGACTGGAGGGGCTGGTGGGTGGCCGAAGCCACAGGGCCCGCCCCTGGCACAGGGGAGCAGAACCAGAGACCACAGGACGTGATGGGGTGCCCTCTGAGCTGGCGCCTGGCAGCTGCCGGATCAGCAGGGCGTCAAGTGAGGACACCCCGAGGCCTGAGGGTGGCGCCCCCCTTGAGGGCTGGGACCGGACGGGAGAGAAAGGCCGCATTGTGCGGGCAAGCTCTGTCCACGGGGCCTCTGAGGGGGGTTTTGGCTGTCGCTGCCGCCGTCCTGGGTGCTGTGCTTGGGGAGATGGCAGACGTGGGGAGTCCAGGGCCGGGAGGGGGTGGTACCCCGGGGCCAGGAGTGACGCCTCTGTCCTGCCCGGGAGCGGAGGCTGATGGTGAGGCGGGGATTCAGCCCTGTTCAACAGCTCCTGGACTTGGGCTCCTTCCTGCCCCTGCGGGTCTGCCCTCCGCAGCAGCTCCTCTGGCCTGTGGGGCTGACCTGGGGTCGGTCACCCCAGGGTCTGGAGCCTCTAGCCATAGGCTGCCTCCTGGCCACAGCCCTGGTTCTATCTATCCTGGGGCCCTGCCCACTTCCGTACGAAGGGGCCTCCCTTTCTGTCCACATCTTTTTTTTATTTTTTAAATATATTTTATTGATTTTTTTACAGAGAGGAAGGGAGAGGAATAGAGAATTAGAAACATCGATGAGAGACACATCGATCAGCTGCCTCCTGCACACCTCCTACTGGGGATGTGCCCGCAACCAAGGTACATGCCCCTGACTGGAATCGAACCTGGGACCCCTTAGTCTGCAGGCCGATGCTCTATCCACTGAGCCACACCGGTTCCGGCTCTGTCCACGTCTTAACCTCTCTGGGAAACACCCTCCTGGCGCTCCCTGTCACGTGGGGCCTCCTGGTGGCCCCCAGGATGCCCGGGGCTCTCCACCGAGGCATCCCTGGAGCGTGATCCGTGGCTCGTGGTCAGGGAAGAGCTGTTTTGCCAAAGAGGAAAACGTGTGCCCAGGGAGGCGGAGAGAGAGGAGGGCGGGCACCTCAACAGTGCCGCCGTGTGGCCGGTCCGGCACAGTTCCTCCGGGGCCCGTGCCTCGCTGGGCCATGGGGCGTGGTGGAGGTGGTGGGGGTGTCTGAAATGGAGGGCCGGGCTTCTGGGAAGGCACGGGCTGGTTCAGTGACCAGCCTCTGCCCTGGCACAGGTGCAGGAGAACTCGCCCGCCCAGCAGGCCGGCCTGGAGCCCTACTTTGACTTCATCATCACCATCGGTCACTCAAGGCTGGTGAGCTC
>JAAGEH010000143.1:2893143-2931744 GCA_011751065.1 Lasiurus cinereus
CCTTGCTGGCGGGCAGAGGCGGCGTGGCCTGGGGGAGGGACCGTGCTGTGCACCGAGGCCGGTGCTTGCTCCTGCGTGGTCGCTGTGGCCTCCCAGGCAGCAGCAGGGTCGTGTGACCAGGTGTGGCGAGGGGGAGAGGGGGAAAGGGATGGGGTGGTGGTTGCCTAGCAGCTTTGCAGAGCTTGCCTGGGTTCTTCCTGCTCGGCTGAGCCGGCGCTATCTCCTGGCAGGCACCCCACGCCCTGGGGACCCGTGAAGCCCCAATTACTGTCCCTTCGGTCATGGGCCCCCCTCCCTGGGCCGCACTGCACAGCCGGCTCGGGTTGACTGACCCCTGCCAGTCACAGCTGGGAAAGAGAGGCAGCGAACTTGCCCACCTCTCATGGGAGAGGAGGGTTGGAGATTCTAGAACCTTCAGCAGACACACACCCTGTGCTTAACACCACGATGTTTCTTCTTCCCCGGGGCTGACTCCCCACGGACCTGATGTCCCCAAACTTACACAGCAAGGCACCCAGCCAGCCCCAGTGGTGAATAGGTTACAGATTTAAATTCACCATCCCAAGCTCTCTCTCAGAGCCAGTCCTGACTGGATCTCTTTACAGACAGCTCCCGCCAAAGGGGAAACAAGAGGCCAGGGCAAGAGTGGGTGAGGGCCCTGTGCTCTTTCCCATGGTGCGTGCGTGCGTGCATGTGTGTGTGTGTGTGTGTGTGTCTCCTACCACCAGGTGCCTTGGCAGGCAAAGGCACGCATGCGTCTTGTGCTCTGTCCTGCAGGAAAAGGAGGGCCCCCCAGGGACGGGGTCCTCACCCGCCCGGCCGGAGTCCCTTGCCTCCCCCTCTCCCCGCTGGTCACCACGAAGGCTGCCTCGGCCTTTGTCCTCCAGTGTCTGTCCACTCTGAGCCCCGCTGCTGCTTGGTTTGTCATGTCGCATGCACAGGACACTCAGAGCTGTTAGCCTCAGCATAAGGACGGTCAGCCGAAGGCGGCACAAGCCAGGTGCATGGAGGGAGCCCCCAATCCGTGAGCACTAAGTTTCTAGCCCTGACGGCACGGACAGCGAGCCTTGGGCACTGGGTGCAGAGCTTGCCTGGGTTGACCGGGCCTGGTCGTGGGCTGCCAGGAGCTCAGCTCAGCTCTGCGGCTGAACTGCAGGAAGAACCAGCACCGGGACTGCGCTGGGGGCAGGGTCCCCCACACTGCAGCCTGGTCCCCCGCCCCGGCCCCCTCACCCAAGGGTTCTGGTTCCTCCTCGCTTTACACAGGCCGCTGCCCACGTTGGAGGGTAAAGTGGGTATCGATGCTGACGATTTCCAGGGTAAACAGGAAAACCAGAGGTTTCTCAGCTTCTCTATATCATCTCTGAAGGAAAAGGACAAGTGAGAGAATAAACATGTACGATGCTTTGAATATTTTAACTAAAGCCTTTATTCTATACAACTGTGAAATACAGACTTTTACCCTTTTGGCATTGCAGACTGTCAACTTTTCTGGAAACTTCTTACTGGTTTGACGGGAAGAAAAGAAAAAAGCACAACCATGCCGGGGTCAGGGCTGGGGCAGGAAGGGAGCTCAGCCGCCCCTCGGGGTTCAGGGTTCGGGAGCAGCCAAACGCGTCCCGTTAGCCCAGGGGCCCCTCATGCAAACACAACGGGGCAGGTGAGCGAGCGGTGGCTTTCCGACACGAGGCGCGGCTGTGGCTAAAAAACGTGCAGCAAAAGTGCACTGTTGTATCCGACAGGTAGAAAGGGCTGTTTACAAAAGGGGGGCTGCTCGCTGCGGGAGGGGGCTCGGCGGAAGGGGCTACGTCCTCAGAGCCAGCGGCAGTGACCTGCCCGCCCCCCGGAGGCGGCTGCCCGCGGGGAGGGGTCCTGTCCCCGCAGCTGTGCCATCGGAGGGTCCCAAACAGGAAGGTCTGGACCGAGGCCCGCGTGCCGATGTAGCAAGGAAACCCCGGCCCCGCTGGGAGGGAGGCCCCGGGGCTGGAGGGAGCTGCCTCTGAAGGCACTTGTGCTTCTGGCTCCGCAGGAGGCGGGTCGGGGGGACCACCCTCTGGTCTGGATACAAATGGCCTTGGGGGGAGCCCAGAGGGTTTCTATGCCAAAGGGGGAGCGTTTCTCCCCAGTAAGTGACGTTCTGCACAGGCTCCGGGCGGTCAGGGAGCGGAGAAAGCAGTCTGGGTCTCGGCGCATCAGAAACCCGCGTATAAACCGGAGAGACACCGTGTGTCCAGGATGCGCATCCCGGCACCGGGCACGTTGGCAGCATCTCACCCCGGGTAAAGCTCGCCGCCGTCCGGGGCGGGTGAGCATCTCACCCCGGGTAAAGGGTAAAGCTCGCCGCCGTCCGGGGCGGGTGGCGAGTGCCCGGTGCCTCCGGCGCTGCCCTAAGCGAAATGACCCAGTGGAGGGAGGGGGAGGGGTTGCTGTGCCGCCGCGGCCGCCAGGCGCTCCGGGCCGGGAGGGTCCCCGGTCCCTCTACAGGGCGCCCCGGGGTGCGGGGTAAGAGCAAGCCCCGCGCGCCGCTGCCGATGAGACGCGGGCCCTCGAGTCCTATGAGACAGCACTGTCCGCGGCGGGGACACGGGTTTTTAATGACAGGCGTGGACAAGCCTCCCCAGGCGCTGCAGTGGAATGTCCTCCCTCCGGAAGCGACACGCGCGGCGCTGCGGGACGTGTTGCTACCGAGCGCTACCGAGGACAGGTGCCCGCCACAGGCGGCGGCGGCCAGGCCGCCCAGGTCTCTGTCCGCCCCGAGGGCGGCTGGCGGGCTCGGCGCCGGCCTCGGCCTCCGGGGCGCTGACCACGCAGGGAGACTGTTTCTATGTTACATCGCCACTGGCCGCCGCGGTGAAAGGTCTGTCCGTGCCCGTCGGCCGCTGGCTCGGGCCGAGGCTGCCCTTGGGGCCACCGAGGCGGCCGGTAAATGGGTCCCAGGAGCACCGGCCGCCCTCACGTGGACTTCTGTCGGTAATGGAGGGTGAGGTCGCCGCCGCTCTTCCATATGAAGTGCTTCACCGTCCGAAGGTCCATGTTTGGGTCCAAGACCTGAGCAGCGGCACAGAAAGGGGCAGTGAGAGCCTCTGCCATCGAGGGCCTCGACGCTGGCCTCTCACAGGTGATCAGAGTGCCCTCTCCTCCCGCAACCATACCCCCGGGTGGCCTGTTCGTGTGGGCTGACTGCCAGGGCGCAGGCCACCATCTCTAGCCATTCCTCTCGAAGGTTCAGTGCATCTTTTAAAATATATTTTGATTTTTTACAGAGAGGAAGGGAGAGGGACAGAGTTAGAAACATCGATGAGAGAGAGACATCGATCAGCCGCCTCCTGCACGCCCCCCACTGGGGATGTCCCCGCCACCAAGATACGTGCCCTTGACCAGAATGGAACCTGGGACCTTTCAGTCTGCAGACCGACGCTCTATCCACTGAGCCAAACCGGTCTCGGCGGTTCAGTGCATCTTAATTTAAACAGCTCCACCCACCCCCACTTCACACCCTAAACCAACAACAGAATCTGCTCTGCAGATCGAGGTGACCCTGTGCCCTCTCCTTGGGAGACCCCCAGAGTTCCTCAGCGCCTCTTTACAAGCAGAACCCGCCCCCATGGTGTAACTGTCCGGCCCCGGCCCTGGCCAGGGGGACTCTGGTCCGCAAGTGCACTTGCCTGGTCCTGGCACAGCAGCTCAATCTTCTCCTCCGCCAGCACCGCGATGTCCTCCTCTTTCTCCTGCTCCCCCGGCTTTTCATTATTGGAAGAGCTAGTGGTTTGCGACTCATTGTCCAAGTTGATGATTTTCTCATAAACATGTTCCATCACTTTCCGGACTTGGAGCATGTCGCTGGCCGAAAGCCTGTCTCTGTAAAAAGCAAGGGCAGACTTGGCATCAGGGAGTCACTGGGTATTCTCTCTCCCATATTCTTGGGCGTTCACATTTTATAAAGATGAAAACATACCACAGAAGCATAAACCGATGCCATGGTTAGTCCCTGCCTTATGCCATTGTTAGAAGTGCCAGCCGATCTCCGTGGTGCCCTGTAAGCCTGCGGCTGCTGCACTAGAACGGGCACATAGCTGCTCCGGAAGGGAAGGCGGCCCCGGCTCCCGGGCCCATTTATTTCCCCCAGGACCTGCCTGCCTACAGCGACACCCTGAGTCTCAACCTCCTGCCCAACTCCGCACCCACAGACCCAACAGCGGACTGTTCCCCAGAAACCTCCAACTCTGCACGTCCAGATCTAGGTCCCTCAACTGCCTCACCCCCAAACCTGCTTCTGTGTCTCTGATGTCAGTTAATGGTCGAACCAAGCAGGCTCAGGCTCCAGCCCTGAAAGCATCCTGAGTTACGGTCATTACATCCAGTGAAGTGAGATCTAGGACCTGCTCCTGTGTGGGTGCAGGCGGGGGGGAGGGAGGAGGAGGGGAGGAAGCAAAGTCTGGCCGTGTGTGGGAATGACTGGTAGCCGCTGGATGGGATAATGGGGGTTCAGTCTCCTGCTCTTTGTTTTGAATGTTTGGGAATTTCCCCCAACAAAAGGTTTTAAAGTCTTGTTGATTTCATTTGCTAGGATATACACCAATGAAACCGGAATTTCTTCCCCAACTTCCCTCTAATCCCTCCCCCCCGCCGCCATATCCTAGGCTGCAGCAAAGATGTCCTCACTAGTTTCCAGTCCCTGCGCATGCGTCCACTTCCACTGCCACACCCCCGGTCAAACCATTTCCTGGGCCTGGAACATCTCTAGAGATTCTATCCATCCTTACACATCTAGCTCAAATTCCATGTCCTTTGGGAAGCCTTTCCAGAAAGCTCCAAAAATTGATTTCTTCCCCCTACGCTCATGATTGCTTCAGTGTCCATAACAGCAGTTGCCATGGATACGCAGGAGCACGCCCCCACCCCTCAGGTGGACTTGTCAGTAATGGAGGGCGAGGTCACCGTCACTCCTCCACATGAGAGAGTAGGGCTCACATTATGGCAAGAGACAAAACCCCTGTCTTACTTTTGAACACTGTAGCTTACCACAGCAGGTGCTTGGGAAAGGGTTAAACTGTATAAAGCGATATTATAAAGCTGGCCTTACATCTAGTCCTTGCCTCCTTGGCTCTGAGAGCAATGATAAGGAATAAAAACCTGTCTGGTAACTGATTAGGTAAAAGCATCACATGACAGTACATTTACTTACTTTTTTAAGGTTTTTGCTCCTGAAGATGCATGAGGTTGGAGGTAGAAAGGAATTTTGTTGAATTTGGGCATGTTTTTCTGAAATATTAAAAAGTAAAAAATGGTAGAATAGTTTCTATTAGCTGACAGATTAAAATGATGTCAATAGGAGAACATGATTTACAAGTCAATAGTTGTTTTACAATTAAAAGTCACTTTCTACGAAATTTACGTTAAGCTATCAAAATGATCTAAGTCAGCCTTGGACAAACTGTATCAGGAAAGTCTAATGTTCAGTTTTGTAATAAAAGATTATATGTAATGTCAGTGGCAATATGAACTTGCAAACAGGGCTCTTTTCAAATAACAATTTGAGGTATTAAAGGGAGACACATTTTGAGGCCCCTCATGCAATGGAAAGGCCAACCAGATCCTCCCACGCTCCTTCCCTCTGACGTCAGAGTGAGGGCGGAGGTTTGCCACAAGAGTGGGAACTCCAGCCACCTAGCTACACCTCCACCATGAAGGAAACCACATACTTAGGTGAAGGGTAAAACCAACCGGTCACCTTTTCTCGGGGTATTAATCCCCTCTGGGCCTGCATGGCCTGGCCCATCCAGATGTCTCCTCTCAGGAATAAGCCACAGGCCTAAGTCACCCAGATGAGTTGTACACTCAAAGGAGTAGTGGTTTGTGGGGAGCTCGGACTTGGAGACCACAGAAAGTCCACCAGGTGTCACACTGGCGTGGACGTGGTCTCTCTGGGAAAGTATTTTCTGAAGTTCTAGAGATTAAATTTCTTTTCATATGGCTTTAGGGATATGAAAAATAAGTCAACAGCATAGAAAAGAGTCTAGAAACGGACCCATGTATGGACAGAATTTAGTATATGATAAAGGCAGCATTCAAATTAGTAGAAAAAAGATAGATTATTTAAAAATTGTGTTGACACCCTGGCTATGGTGCTTTTTTAGAAAGTTAGTATCCTACTTCACACCAAACAGAATAACTTCTAATAGATTAAAGATCTAGACATAAACAATGATCATAAACATACCAGAGAATACAGGAGAACATTTTTGCTACTTTGAAGAGGGAAATACATAAGCAAGCCATGAACTCAGAACCATGAAGTGTCAATCTGATTATATAAAATTAAAACTTTTGGCCTGACAAAAATACCATGAACAAAGTAAAAATTCGATTAAGAGGCTTACTAGTTGTTAATATTTAATATGATGAGCTCCTATCCATTAATAAGAAAGACAACTAACCCAATAGAGAAATAAGTAAATAACATAAGCAATTCACAGAAGAAATAGAAATGGCCAATATGAAAAGATGCTTAACCTCACTACATATTTTTAAAAAAGTCAAATTATATTAAAACAATGAGATAGTAGTTGCCTATCTTTTAGCAAAGATGGAAAGTATCCAGTGTGGCTGAGGGTGTGGGCCCGCATATACAGTGTGGTGAGAGTGTAAACTGGTACAGCCTTTGTGGAGGGCAATTTGCCGATATCTATCAAAATTTAAAATGTGCATACCCTTTGATCCAGCAATTCCACTTCTAGGAATTTATCCTAAAAAGTACACAAAGTTATATGTACAAGGATGTTCACTGAAGCATTGTTTGTAATAGAAAACATTGGAAATAACCTAAGTGCCCATTAATAGGGTACTGGTTAAATAAATTATGGTACATTTTTTACAACGGAATAGTATACAGTCATTTAAGAGAAATGATCCAATCTGTAGAGGCATGAAAAAATGCTCAAGATAGATTTTTAAGTAAGAAAACAAAACAAAAACCCACCAAGTTGCAGAACAGTAATAGGTCTTGTGCAAAATAAAACAAGCCATATGCATATATACAGGTAATGTATGCTTATGTGGCATAATAAAGCACTAACGGCTCTGCCCTACATTGGTAACAGTATTTGCCTCTGGGGAGAAGGACAGGGAGCAAATGGAAGAGAAGGAGTGACTGAGAAAGGGATGGGAGTTTCGCTTGATTCATTTATTTTCTTTAATAAGCATATACTATTTTTATCATTAAAAACCAATACCGATATAAACAGATGAATACCAATACTACTTCTGCAACTTTGGAGCTACAGGGAAGCAGAAGAGGGTTCTATCTGGCAGTCTCATTTTTCACTTAATAAATTTATTCACAAATGGGCAGGGGCCGGGAGGGCTCTGTCTATAGGGCTGGGAGACAGGGACCCTCCAGACGGGAGGGTGCAATAATATAAAATAAAAAGGGAGCTACCACCACTCCCTCCTCCATCCTCGATTAAAAAGACATCTCTGGCCGAAACCGGTTTGGCTCAGTGGATAGAGCGTCGGTCTGTGGACTGAAGGGTCCCAGGTTCAATTCTGATCAAGGGCATGTACCAGTAGGGGGCGTGCAAGAGGCAGCTGATCGATGTCTTTCTCATTGATGTTTCTGACTATCTCTCTCCCTTCCTCTTTGTAAAAAATCAATAAGATATATTTTAAAAAAGTAAAAAAATAAAAATAAAAAGACATCTCTGAGGTGAATGGGGAGCCCAGGACTTAGGGGTGTTGGAAGCATTTCACATGTACCAGGGCTGAAGGGGTGTCAGCAGCTGGTGGAACTGCTCATAGCCCTCCCTGGGTGCGCCTGGCTTTCACTGACAGGAGATGGGACGCCACTGTAGACATGCCCACCAGCCTGGCCCCGGCGCGGGGCCGTGTAGTGGCCCCGGTGGCCGCTGCCCGGTGGTGGCACAGGGCTTAGAGCTGGCACACGGCAGTTCCCGGGCTCAGCGGGCAGCGGGAAGGCTACCGCGCTTTTGATGGAGCCGCGGGAGGCGGGACTGATTCCGCCGGAGCACGAGGAAGTGGGGGGTGGCTGGCTGTCCTGTTGGCTCGCTTTTTGGTGTGTGTTTCTTGGGCAGCTCGCTCTTATCCCCCTCTCGGTTGTCCCGGCTAAAGCAGCCCTGCGCTCGCTTCGTGATCGGGGAAACACCGGGCGCGGCGGGAGCGGAGGGCACTTACGTCCACGGTGATGTCAATTACCCACTGCGGCACCGTCTCGTTGAGGAGCATGGACTCCGTCTCCCCTCCGGAATCCCGGCAGAGCAGCCTAAACACAGCCATCAGCTAGTAAGCGGCACCACGGCACGAGGACGAACCCCGTTATCCACACCGGGCCGAGGGGCAGACCGTACAGAGTTCCCTCGGGACAAGCCCACTGAGCTGAGAGGCGGTGCAGCCGGCGGCATGGCTCAGCCGGAGCGGGAGCAGACTCAGCCGTCACCCCAAGGCCTGCCGGAGGGATGGCGAGAGCTCCCGAGCGCCTTCCGCAGGGTCACGAGTAAGAAAAGGGCTTGTCTGGCCCCGGGAGCGCAGAATTCTCTTCCTTTCTGGTGGGTTCTGAGTGTGTTACCAAAACACATACCCTGCCCCGCTCCGGGGAGGCCTGGGCGGTGGGCTGCAGCCCAACAATCCCCAGGAGCAGCCCAGTGCAGTGGTCGGCAAACTCCTTAGTCAGCAGAGCCAAATGTCAATAGAACAATGATAGAAATTCCTTTGGGGAGCCACATTTTTTAGACTTCAACTTCTTCTAATGCCCCTTCTTCAACATAGACTCGCCCAGCCCGTGGTATTTTGTGGAAGAGCCACACTCAAGGGGCCAAAAGAGTCGCCTGTGGCTCGTGAGCCGCGGTTTGCCGACCACTGGCCCAGTCCATCCTACCTGACCCGGCCTGCGGGCAGTCACCTGCCCTGAGGCTGTCCTGTGGACAGGCACTCCGGGCGCCGCCACCTGTTCCCTGACCCTGGCATCATGCTGACCCAGTGGAAGTGCGTCTCCTGCAGGCACCACAGAGAAGCTGCCTCCAGGCAAGGAGTCGACCTCATTAACCGCAGAGGCTCGGCTCTCGGTTAGAACGGGTCTAAGAGCATCACTCAGATATCTCCCCAGTCTCTGACACCCCTCGAGGTGATGATAAACGATTCATAGGCTCTGCTGGGCCTGCTCCTTCTGAGCAAGGCGATGCGCCCTGAGACTGCGCCAGCCCCCCTTGCTCGTACCTGAACAGCGTGCGGCCTCCTGCTTCGCCGAAGATCACGGGGGTGTGGGGGGGCACTTGGAAATAGCCGTTCCCCTTCTGTACACGGTTCTCCTGCTCCCCGTTTACTAGGGAAAGATACAGATGGCGTCAGATGCAGAGTTAGGGCGACAAACAGATTCTTAACATTTTGTTTGCCCAGGCTTCAAACACTGCAATATTTTTTTAAAGTTAAAGTCCTTTAAGTGCCGAAACCGGTTTGGCTCAGTGGATAGAGCATCAGTCTGTGGACTGAAAGGTCGCAAGTTCGATTCCGGTCAAGGACATTTACCTTGGTTGCGAGCACATCCCCAGTAGGAGGTGTGCAGGAGGCAGCTGATCGATGTTTCTAACTCTCTATCCCTCTCTCTTCCTCTCTGTAAAAAATCAATAAAAATATATATATATATATTAAAAAAAAAGTCCTTTAAGTCAGCCAGAGTAAAAAATAAAGGCAAAAAAACAAACCAAATCAAATTCCTGAAAGTAAGAAATACTTGGTATAGCAACTCGTGATGTGCCCCATGAGAAATGACTGCATTTTAGAGGGTTTTAGTAGAAGAGATTAATGTTTGAGGTTGGAAGCAAAAGTATAACCACCTACTTGAACCACAGGGAAGTCTAGGAAAGTGTGTTTATAAGTGGTCATCTGGTGTGTTTTTAGTGGAACTCCAAGCTCGGAAAAATTTCTTGGGTCAGAAAAAAAAATATTTTAATGGCAGCCGTGACTAATGGCAGAGGGATCAGTGAAAAATAAATCCTCCAGGAGGTCATACTCTCGTTCATATTGTTCTCTGCAGATTCCATCCACTGTTTTCTTTGTAATCTTCTGACCCACGTGCAGTTAACCCCACTCGGGTGCCAACTTGCTCATGAATATTTCCCCGGTGAGTCTGAACGCCACCCCATCCTCTGAAATCCTCCAGCACCTGGAGCCGCTCCCCTAGTACCCAGCACTTCTCCTGGAACTCAGAACGCGTCCTGTACGTAGCTCTCTGCCCAGCAGAAGGTCAGTCCCTGCGGGACAGGGTCCATGCCCATTTATCTGCATTGTCCCCGCCTACAACCCCCTGCAGGCCTCTGAGTGCGTGAGCTCCATAATATAATCTAAGCTGCTCCTGAGAACCTGCTGAGCACGGGGCAGGTACAGCGGATTACAAGACAGATGGACACCAGAGTGTCCCGAGCGCTGGCTGGGGAGTGGGCGGCCCTACCTTCCTGTGGCACTTGGACTTGAAGAATGATTTGGGGTTTCCTGGACTTCTTCCTCCAACCAAACCCTGCATCCAAGAGGTGCTGACTGTCCTTGACTAATCTTTATCGGACACTTGGGCTCTGAGGGCATCCTGTTCAACTGTCAGGTTACAGATGGAGGACGAGCCAAGGACTGGACAGGACAGGCCCACAGCTACACAGCTGATACATGCAGAGACGCACCAGCGCCCAGCTGTCTCAACCCTCTGAGGAGAGATCTTTCTACGGGGTTCCTCTGGGCCACAGTCCACTGACAGTTCTGATGGGGAGGTGACGTCAGAGGAAAGCCAGCATGGGAGATCAGCGCCCTCTCTCTGGCAGGGACCTCAGAGACTGGCTTTCAAGGAAGCGTCCCGCGCTTACAAAAGAGATCTGAAGCCCAAAAATCATTCTGGATGAGTCGGGCAGCAGAGCGGAGTCTGCTGGGTGCACCTCGCTGCTGACCGCCCTCAGCGGGCCGCCCTCAGCGGCCGCAGGGAGCTCAGGCCCTCAGGAGGAGGGCCACGGGGAATCCTCAGCTGGCTGGAGGTTGCACAGGGGTTGTCACATTTTAAAGTCTCCCCTCTCCTTCCTTTAATCAGATTGAGCCTGGGAGAAGGTTGCTCCCCCAGCCTGTGGCACACGCCGTCTCTGAATGTGCTCAAGGGCATTCACGCTTCATAGAGGCGCATTCGCTTTTCCTGACACTTCTGAGTTGGAATTTGACTTTTGTGAAACACTCAGAGCCAAGATCAGGCAGATGATCAGACTAGGAAATAGCAACATTGCAGGGCAACATGAAATAGGACAGTGCAAGGCCAAACCTGGCTTTCTGGTGCAGCTAACTGGCTAGGGTTTGGAGCTAAGTCCAGCAGGTCCATGGGTCCCTGAGAAACTGCTTCAGCATGAGCCTGCTACGCGGTCTACTTTTAAGGACAAAGGTCATGTGAATCTACAGGGTTTATTCTCTCTATGTTGAGCAGTTTCACTGACTTGGATTTCCAGTGAAGAGTGGATGGATGTTCCTTCTTTGGGATGTGGAAGGGAAGGCAATACATTGGGCACATCACAAATATTATGTCACAATTTAGCAAATGCTTCAAATGTTTCTTAAAGTAACGACCAGTCTAAGTCTTTTTAACTTCAGAGTCACTTAGCCATTTATCCTGATATAAAAGCACAAACCGTGGTTTACTTCATTTTCTTCTTCGTCTATGGGATTCACATGTGTTCGAGGCCAATATTCTAGGAGTGCCTGGAGCAAAAGTCCTCCTAAGTTCACTGCAACCGCGTTAATTAAAAAGAAAAAAAAGTGGAAAAGAGAATTACTCGTTTTTACCTAAAAATAGAGGGAAATAAATAAAAACAAGTTGCCACATATCTGGTGTTAAATTCTTTTTCCTAATCCTCACCCAAGGATATGTTTTTATTGCTTTGAGAGAAGAGAAGAGAAGAGAGAGAAAAACACCACATGTGTCCTGACTGGGGATCGAACCCCCAACCCTGTGTGTATGGGACGCCATTCTACCCACCCGAGCCACCTGGCCAGAGCCTAATGTTAAATTCTCAACCCAACGCCAATGATGCTTAAAAGCAAGACTTCAGAGA
Source organism: Lasiurus cinereus (assembly GCA_011751065.1). Classification (NCBI taxonomy): domain Eukaryota; kingdom Metazoa; phylum Chordata; class Mammalia; order Chiroptera; family Vespertilionidae; genus Lasiurus; species Lasiurus cinereus. Next base: position 2,905,230 of record JAAGEH010000143.1, read on the forward strand.
TTTTGCCAAGTCTATTAAACTGTTACCTTTGAATGTTTAAAGCAGTGATAATATGGAGCAAACCTATTCTATTGGGTTGTTCACATTATAGCCATTCTTTAAAAGGCTATTTCCATTAAAAAAGCCACGAGAACGGTATTTGTATACATCGGGCACATGCTACGTTCTTAGGAAAATCCTGACCAAAGACATCAGCAACACAACAGAGCGGACTCTTAGAAGGGTGAGCACAAAGGAGAGAGCACAGCCCCGCCTTCTCTTTCGCCAGGAGGAAGGAAGGACACACTCACGTTTTGGATCTGACCCATCGGGACTGCTGAAGCCGGCATCTTTGGCAGAAACCCAAGCAGCAAAACAGTCGCTCTCATCCAGAGTAATGGTCAACATCTGTCAAAAGTAAAAATTGTCAGTGGCATGCCGTTTGGATGCATTCTCCAAACGCGTATCTGCATCTTTATTTGTACTTTTTAACTAACGTGCTAAGCCACAGATTCAGAACCAAAAAGGGTTTCATACACTTCTATGCAACTACAGTTTCATTTAGTAGGATGCCAAAAGACATTTAAACCGCATTTTGCAAGAATTAATAATGAATAATAAAAACATAGGACTCTATAACGAATGATACTTAATTTTGAGCTACGTTAGAAATTTTGCACAAGTATCAACTGCTAACTTACCCCTGTTTTTAAGTCTACTGAGAACCAATTTGGTACATACACCATCTTAAATCTTTTTTTAATTTCATCTTCAAAATCCACTTTGCCCAGATCTTCCACTTTACTTGCCTGTACATCAGAAAGAAAGTATAATAACTAAGTGACAACTTAATTTAATTCTGACTTAGCTACTCAAAATTTTACACATTTTCACATTTTGCCTATTAAGTCTAAAACATTTAAAAAAAATGGTCAAACGTTTTTATTTTAGAGCAGTTACCTTTAAATAACTATTATAATTTAGGTTAAAAAAAAACAAAACACCCCACAAAATATTCATTTTGGAAACTATGCCCTTATTTAATATTCACACAGAAAAGTATCTAATTCCCAAGTAAAGTATTATTGAAACTAAATCTTAATTTATATATTTATTATCTCGGTGTATATCTATCTATATATTTACATCTATGTATATCTATACCTATATCATAAAAAGTAAATGGGATACACGATCCAGTAACATATATTTAATAAAAAAGATACTCACCTTCAACACATCCCAATATGCCACATTATTATTGGTATCTTTTGTTAATATGTGTCTCTTATCGTTTAGAATGTGGCACTGAATGATACTAGCACCGCCTAAAGGAGAAAAAGCCACAATTAGCAGAACAAGCCTTCTGCTACATTTAAATTCACGGTGCGGCAGTAACTGTGAACTGGGATCTCACAGAGTCTGATCATACCAGCCCCCCAGGAAGAAGAAGGCAATCAGAAGACTATGTCATTATATCTAAAACAATTTAAGGTCCATCAAACAAAAATAGTCTGGTTTTAATACAGATGAGAGATGAGAAGAATCCTCACTTCCACACGGGTTTCTAGTTGAAAACGGTTAAGGGCAGACAGTTTGACCCGCTGGGAAAGTCCTAATGATGAGAGGAAACCTTGACCGAGCCCCTCTCATCAGCTGTTGCTCTATCTTCCTGCTCTTTCCGCCTCCTGAAGGAACGTTGTTCTTGAATGTGTCATTCAGTATTCTAATCCCACGCTCTGACGTTAGAGCCAGAGGTGCCACTATAGCTGTGGTCTGTAGAATTCTAGGACCAGATCTGGCTTGTGCTAAAAGACAACACCAAACTCTAGATGTTTTTCAAAATGGCTGTTGGCTGTACCAAGACCCTGACTATTCTGATTCGGGGTAAAAAGATTAATGAAAGAAAGCCCCCATTTTGAAGTCACTAAATAGCAGTTTTTAAAAGCTTTTCTTCTATTAAAAATAAATCAAAATGCTATTATGAGTCTTTCGTTGACGTCAGAATTACATTTAAAGGAAGGTCATCTTCTCTATTTCTGTCAGTCTCTTAGTAACGACAAGTCATCTCCACAAAAAGTACAATACCTTCCAATTTCCTTACCTTTAATAACCTGGTCAGGCTGTGTACAAAGGGGTGTTATAGGATTTGTACAGTCATTGTCATAATCTCCAGAGGCTCTGAAGTTGTGAATTCCCTTCAGTGTCTGAAGGAACAAAATCCATTATTTAATCATTTTACGCCTTATAAGCCTTGCCTATCTGTTTCAAGTGGCAAGAAAAAACAAAGAACCAACAAGTGAGAACAACCCAATAATAAAAACATCAACCCCACCAAACACAGAGTGACAAAGTCTGATTATCTCCCCGGATTTTAAACACCCAAACGAACATGAAGAAGGGGATGTCTTTTTTTGGAGAGAACAGTAGCCATTCTTCCAGGCAAACTGTGTTGACCTCAAATGAGCACAATGAAATGGAGACAAGAAATGTGACGTTTGTTACAAGCACAGAGAAAGACCACTTGACCTGCATATAAAACAGGGATAAATACAAACGCTTTCTCTTTTGTTATCCACACGCAGTCTGGTAAGAAAACTTAGTGTCTTCAATTAAGATTTAAGAATTCATAGCACTTTTGATGGTTCCCTCTGATCATCGTATCTCTCCCCCCGTTTTTCATGCTATGAATAAAAAGGGAGTGAGTCTGAAAGCAGTTTTCTGTGTCTTGCTGGGCTGGTACCGGGCTGCCTCTTTTCAATGCAGCCCCATGAGGTCAGAGTTGTACTCAATCTAATGGCTGTCTCAGGCTGTCGTGCCTTTCTAAGCACATCCAATACGTTTCCTGGCTCCTGACAAAGACATCGAAGCATCCTTTGGACCGCTCCCTTCATTTCTGTACAACCCTCAGGCCCACACCTGCATTCACAGGGCTTTCGGATGTATGCACCGGTGAAAGGCATGCTGAGTCAGGTTCATCCTGAGCATCTGCCTCTGGTTCTAATCCTTTATCAGCTTCCGATCCTTTGTCGGCTGCGCGATGGCTCACTTACCCATTTATTGACTGTAGATTTCGTTGTGGCAACCCAGATGGCAGGCGGTGGATCAGCGGATCTATCAAGTTCCATCTGAAAACAACGCACAAAAATATCGCTGGGTGGAGAAGGCTCACTCTTCTGAGCTGCCAGGACCAGCTCTACATGATTAAATAACTCCTCCACGCAACACTGTGTGTGGACTAGACCGTGGCGCATGTTAAAAGCTAGGGATTCAACAGGCGAATGAAGGAGTCTATGCTAAAGAAATTCATGACGCTACAAAAGTGTAGGACAGCCGAAACCGGTTTGGCTCAGTGGATAGAGCGTCAGCCTGCGGACTGAAAGGTCCCAGGTTCGATTCCGGTCAAGGGCATGTACCTTGGCTGCGGGCACATCCCCAGTAGGGGGCGTGCAAGAGGCAGCTGATCAATGTCTCTCATCAATGTTGCTAACTCTCTATCCCTCTCCCTTCCTCCCTGTAAAAAATCAATAAAATATATTAAAAAAAAATAAAAAATGAAAGTGTAGGACAGTGAATTCTCACCAAAAATAACGGCTTAAAGGTGTAAGTATGGTTCATTTAGGCAGGGGTGGGGAACCTTTTTTTCTGCCAAGAGCCATTTGGGTATTTCTAACATCATTCGAGGGCCACACAAAATTATCAACCTAAAATTAGCTGCTATGTTTGGTCAGACATTGAATTTACCCACCCCTAATGCGTCGGCAGGACTAGAACACATGATTTTCGGGCCTTACATGGCCTGTGGACAGGATGTTTCCCACTCCTGATTTAAGGGATCGAAATGAGTCCAGGCCAAAGGATGACTTGCCAGAACTTGTTTGTTTTTGCTACTTTTTTTTTAATGTTAATAACCAAGAAATGGATTTATTTTTTCTTTGAAAATATTAGTAGTAAAAATAGAACACAGCAAAAGTGAAAAGTACCCTGACATTATCCACCCCCTCACCCCAGGACAATGCGCTTGTGAACAGTTGACTGTGTGCCTTTCTGTATTTTTTAAATACGAAACGCATAAAATAGTATACAAATGCCCATATATTACGCAATGGGAATCACTCTACATTAGCCCACTGTTCTTCCTGCACCAGGAAACGGCAGGAGCCGAAACTGGTTTGGCTCAGTGGATAGAGAGCGTCGACCTGTGGACTGAAGGGTCCCGGGTTCGATTCCGGTCAAGGGCATGGACCTTGGTTGCGGGCACATCCCCAGTGGGCGGCGTGCAGGAGGCAGCTGATCGATGTTTCTAGCTCTCTATCCCTCTCCCTTCCTCTCTGTAAAAAAATCAGTAAAATATATTTTAAAAAAAGAAAAAAAAAGAAAGAAAGAAAAGAAACGGCAGGACTGGAGCTCAGGGACAAGGGCCAGACGCTCGGCAAGCCGATCCTCCTCAGTTCAGGCGACACTCCTTGTGACACCGGCTGTCTGCGCTGAGGTCTTTTTCTCGGACCGTGAGACCCTGGCAGCCGAGGGACTCCCAGCGCAGTGCTCCTCCGCCCCCCATCACCCATCAGCTGCTTCCTGCCTGCGCGCTGAGTCTGTGGGTGCAGCCCCAACTCCCTAGCTCAGTGGTTCTCAACCTTCCTCATGCTGCGACCCTTTAATACAGCTCCTCATGTGGTGGTGACCCCAACTATAAAATTATCTTCGTTGCTACTTCATCGCTGTCATTTTGCTACTGTTATGAATCGTCATGTAAATATCTGTGTTTTCTGATGGTCTTAAGCGACCCTTGTGAAAGGGTCATTCGACCCCCAAAGGGGTCGCGACCCACAGGTTGAGAAACGCTGCTCCAGCTTTTCTCTGAAGCAGTCCTGGCTGGTCCCTTAGGTGTGCCATGCACTTTCAGGAACTGCTCGCAGCCAGACCGCAGGCATCCTGCTGCAGCCCTCCCCCTGTGCCATGGGCTGGGTTTCAGATGGCACTCCGCTTCGGAGACGATGGGTATCTGCCGCTGTTTCTGGCTTTCCCTGTGGCTGGCAAATGATTTCCGAGAGGACAGGGTAGTCTGTCTGTGTGTCCTTTTTAAAGTCCCTCACGGTGTTTCAGTGTGCAATTCTAGGATTATCAGGAGGCTGGCCATCTGTCCCGTGAGGCCTGGCCATGTTTTAGCCTCGGCTCTACTGCTGATAGGCGTCAATGTGGATGGCTTCCCAAGTAGCCGTCTGCCCACATCCAGACCCTGCTCAGGACCACTCTGAGCAGTCAGGGGGTGGGGGTGGGGGGTGGGGGGGTATGAGCCAGCTCGCTCCCTCCTCCCGAGGAACTCTCTTCCACACTCTCCCTCCCTCCTGAGCAGAGGACACATTTCTGCTTACAGATAACTGAACTCCTCAAATTCCCCCTCTGCTGACAGGTAAGACAGCCAGGTGCTCTCAGGAACAACGTAACCATCTTAATTATTAAACCAAAATACATGACATACCGCCCTGATTGACTGGTGTGGTTCAGTTGTTTGGAGTGTCATCACGTGCACCAGAAGGTGGTGGGTTCGATTCCCAGTCAGGGCACATAGCCAAGTTTTGGATTTGATCCCTGGCCGGGTCACATATAGGTGCATACAGGAGGCAACCAGTTGATGCTTCTCTTTCACACTGATGTTCTTCTCTCTCTCCTCCCCACTTCCTTCTTCTCAAATCCATTTAAAAAATTTAAAAAATATATATCACATACCTTGAGAACTGGCGCCTTTTCTTCACAGATCAGCACTCGGATGTCAGGGTTTCTTAGGTCCGTACAGTAAATCTTCCGGTCCCTTCCTCCAGAGTACACGTGTGTGAAGGCGTCATTGACTTGCAGAGCCCAAACGCCTTCATCATGGACTCGGTACGTCGCTATACATCTCTGCTGACCCAGGGACCACAGGCGAATGGTCCCATCGGAACTGCCGGAAAGGCACTGGGAACAAAGAGAGTGAAGGTTAGAGATCTGCCTGGAAGTTCCTGTGCTCTGCCCCGGCTTCTCTCCTGCCGCCACACCTCTAACAACCTGTATCTCTGCCTCTGAAAAGTGTTGACACCGATCAAAATAATCGCAATGGCGACGGGCCTCAAATCATTAGCAGCTTGCAGGGCAATGCTTCAGGAGGCAAGGCAAACTCTGGCCCAGTGTCTGATCCCTAGCGCTGCGTCTCCAGCAAGAGTTGGAGCATCAGTAGCTGAGGTTAGTGAGGTGCAGTGACTTGTGTTTAAGGGATCTTGGGTACCAGCACATTCAGAAACGTGTGTACAGAAACAGGCATGGGGTGCAGCATCAGGAGGAGCGTCTGTCAGGCCCAGAGCCCCTTCTGGAAACCACCGTGCCTGTAACCCGTATGTAACGGCAGTCCATGGCAGTCCATGGAGACCGTCCGATCCAGGCAACCTGACGAAGTTAGAGAACCAGGCATGGCGCCCGCAGCTACACTGCAAAACGTGAGGAGCTGACTGTATCCACTAGGCTTCTCACTCACATGAGAATGGGGCTGCAAAGGGTTCAAGAGCTGGAAAAATCCGGGGATTACAACAAGAATATACTCATTACTTCTAATCCTCTCACCTGCTACACAAACTAGATAGGATTCCCACTTTTCAGGTGAGCTAACTGAGGACCCGGATGAAGTCCTTTCCTCCAGGCCACTGAGTGCCTCCTACCCATTAACTGAGAGCCTCTCTTCATCTGGCTCTGAAAAATGATTTCCTTCCACTGACTAGTTTTTCAAACCTTTCTTTCAGCCTTGGAAACAAAAGCTTTCTCTGATTCACACATGAGGCCATTTTCACGACGTCATTTCCACACAGGAGGAATAGAATTATGGTGTTTCTCCTCTCCTAATTTTCCTACTCTCCCTTTGCTAGCTCCATCACAATCAATTGATTCCAATTAGCTGTGAACTTATCCCTGCCCCATGAAAAAATGGCTGGGGGGGGGTGGGGCAGGAGTAAGTGGTAGTGGAAGAAATGGTGCTTAGTTTTCGTTTTTTATCTACATTGGCGAAATATCTTTTTTTCAGAATTGGGGTTATTATACGTACAATTTAGTATTTTAAGGATTTAAAAGTAGTCCACAGTGTATAACAGATGCACTCTGTTCAATCAGTGTATGCAGCAGGATGCTCAGTGGGGGGATTCTGTTGTAAGAAACTTTGGCAAAGCCATGAGGTCGACGCCCATGCGCAGCTGCGTACCTGGGTGCCGTCCCTGTTCAGCAGCAACGCTTTGACATTATCCGTGTGCCCTTTAAGCTTCATCAGTTTTGCACATGTTCTTGGATCCCATACCCTTAAAACCTGTGAATTTTAACAAAAGATTACACAAACCGAGTGTATCCACGATCAAACTGCAATAATAGAGGGCTTATAAATCAAATGACAGCCATTAAATTCTGAGAAAGAAACGCTGCAGCAGACGCTGAGGAGGACTCCCTTTTCAAGTGGGAGGAAGCCTCCTTAATGGCAGAGAATGAACAGGCCTCCCCCTCCCCCCGCCCCCCAGTTCACAACCCCCGATACCACACACGGCAGTAATTACACGGTTATGCTCTTATTTGTTCAAATAAAATCTTTCTTTTAGCATCCCACCAGGCAAAACCACTGTCTACATATTTAGTAATGACACAGATCAAATTATTTCGGTTTCTTTGTTTTCTGGAGTTAGGATACACCCTTTAAGCTCCCCCTTACCTTCTCAGTGGACCCAGATACAATGATTGTTCCCAGTTGATTCATCGCCAGGCTATAAATGGAATCTTTGTTTCCACTTAAAGAAGAAGCTGTAAAGGATAAATGAAGCTACATGTTAACAAAATTACCAGATGTGTAGCAGCTAGTCAGCAAAAATTGCAAGTTTAATTATTCAGTTAAAAAAAATCTTATCTTTATGAGTGCTCTAAAGATATCTATAACAGAGATATCAAGTTTTACATCTTTTCTGGATTTGAGTATCCACAAATGCACAATAAATATTTGCTAAATTGAACTACACTGCCATTTAAAACCTATCCACATAAGTAATATATTTTCCAAGATATTCACGTGCCACCAATATATATGAAAAATATGTCCAAACTCACTATTTTCAAATAAACAAAAATACTTTTTTTTTTTTTTTTTTACCAAATCAGATGAAAAAGAAAGTAACAAAGTAATAGTCAATTATCAGAAAACACAGTAAAACGGCACTCTCATACACTGCTTATGGGAAGACAATTTGGTACAACTCTTCTGGAAGGAAACTAGGCAACATGTAGCAAGAATCATGTTCATGCCCTTTGATCCAGAACAAAATATCACTGAAATGGAAAAAAAAAGCATATACAACTACAGAGTATGATCCTAATTTTACAATAAAGAATAATATATGTAAAGTATTTAGAAAAGTAACTGCTTGTAGGCAGTGCTCAACAAATGTTAGCTATTAGCATTATTTCTATAATCACAAAAAACTTAGGTGAGGTCCTCTCTAAAGTATTCTAAGTCCAGACATATCTGTTGCAGAATCTGTAATCACTAAGCCTCGTCTCTGACCTTGAGACCATCCTGCTGTTCTGCCTTGTTCCATCCTGTTAGTGTCTCTCTGAGGCAGGCCTTACGTCTACAAAGAGGTGAATGGATCATGATAACCTTAGCAGGGATCAGCTACTAAAGCACTGAGATAGTGTGCAGGTGACAAATCAAGAACAAGGGGAGGATAGTGTTTAGATCTTCACACATCTCACCCTTGGGGGGGAGGGGAGCAAAACAATATTAAAAAAACTGTCAACCAGCCTCCCAACTTGCCCCTCTTGGCACATGCTAGGTTTGATTAGAACTGCCCTGGCTATGTCAGCGTGAGTGTTCCACCTCATGACAAACTGAATCTATAACACAGGGATCTAGAGAGTTCAAGCTCACGTCCTAAACACAGACTTCCAGGCCAGGCCTGGCCCAAAAATGTGCTCCTTTGAGTCCCATCTGGCACCTGGCCTCCAGGACTCTAGGAGGTTGGGCCAAGCATGAGGCTCAGTTTCAAGTTCAGACTTGGATGCGTCTGACCTGGTCACCTGAGATCTCTTAGCTGAAGAGGCATCCATGCTATTAACCTGCTCTGAATTGCACCTCGCAGCACCCTAGCCTTCCTGAACTCTTTTGGAATGGGCTGGATTCTTCGGGCTGCTCTAAAAAAGGTCCTGCAAATTCGCCCTGAAAACCTTTTCTTTTCTTTGCTGTGGGTATTTTCCATCTGGGCCATTACCTCAAAGGTTCTGAATACACAGTAACACTTTTAAAAGTCAGAAACTGCCTTCTTTGTCAGGTAGTTACCACCTCCATCAACAGTATCTGCTGAGTGTGTGGCTTTGGGCAGGCGATGCTGTGGGAGATACAAAGTAGGAGTAAGACAGACTCTCCTGCCTGCAGGAGCGCACACGTCAGCGTCAGCCGGGGGCCTAAGACATGCACAGGTACAGCCGACACCTGGGAAGTTACCACTTTAGACGCAGCGAGGAACTAGCTCCTTGTTCACGCACACTCTCGTGAGCTAGGACGCTGGAGGTAGACGCACTCTCTAGATTGTCTCAACGCAAACTTATCAAAGATATTTTATACACCATTCTTTGTTCATGTCAACTTGGAGCACTTTCAAAGACATTTTTTTTTTCAAACACCTTACTTGTGACAGTGTTATTTGAGGCAGTCAATGCTGTTAGAGTATTCACATCCCAAAGGAATATTTGTCTGTCCAACCCAGCCGATGCTACCAGTTCTTTATCCTTGGCATATGCTAAGGCCTTTACATAATCCTGTAACAGAACACACGTACTATGATCTACATTGTAGATCAATAAGAAACGAGCCACTTAAAGTACTGAGACCCCAATATTACACCAAAGACACTGAAAATTGAAATATTATGTTAGCTCTTTTACCTTGTGGGTCCTTAATGTTGACATACAAAATCCCTTATGTGCATTCCATACTTTTACTGTCGTGTCAGAAGAAGCAGATATTACTAGAAGAGGCAAAGAATTAACAAACACCTTAGTGGCATATACGTCAATATTTATAATATTCCTAATATTAATTCAAACATCTGTTCATGTTTATATACTCATATAGTACATTTATAATCTAAAAGCTTTTTTTCTAGTCTTAGCTGGTTTGGCTCAGTGGATACAGCGTCGGCCTGCAGACCGAGAGGTCTCAGGTTTGATTCCGGTCAAGGACACATGCCAGGGTTGCGGGCTCAATCCACAGTGTGGGTTGTGCAGGAGGCAGCCGATCAATGATTCTCTTTCATCACTGATGTTTCTGTCTCTCTCTCCCTCTCCCTTCCTCTCTGAAATCAATACAAATTAAATATATATATTTTTAAAAGCTTTTTCTAGAACCTATTGTATTCTGCCTCAAAATTTTATTTTTTTTAATAGCAAAGGCAAACATTTTTTAAAGTTCCAGTTGAACTAATTTGATTGGGAAAATTTTTCTAACCCAGTCTGAAAAACCAAGAAATGGATCTTACCATAATAAGAACAGAAAGAGATATTAAAAGGTTAAAAGGAGAATACATATTATATGAGTCTATTTATAGATAGTTCTAATGTAGGCAAAATGAATGATAGATTTAGAAGACAGTAGGGAAAGGGTTAGTGACTGAAAGGGTGGCCCAGGACGAGGACACTTCTGATAATGTCTCTTATATGAGTGTTCACCTCGAAACCTTGTATTGAGCTGTACTCTCAAGGTGTGTATGCTTTTCTGTATGTATGCTATCCATATATATAAAAGCTTAAGCAACTGCACAACCAGTTGACTGGTCGCTATGATGTGCACTGACCACCAGGGGGCAGACGCTCAATGCAGGAGCTGCCCCCTAGTGGTCAGTGTGCTCCCACAGCAAACCTCCTACAGTGGCCAACCTCCCATGGTCCCTCCTCCCGGCTGGGTGCCCAATTGGCCCTGATTGGGGCTGGCCCACCAACCTCCCGCAGTCCCCCCATCCTCTCCCCTGCCCCAAATTGGGCGAGACGGCCCGAATGGCCCCAACTGCTGGCCAGGCTAAGGGACCCCACCTGTGCATGATTTCATGCACTGGGCCTCTAGTATTTTAATAAAAAACTTACATGAGAAATGAAAAAATACATCAAATTAAGTAAAAAGCTTCCTGAAGCCCAATATCAAAGAAATACTTACATGTCTTCCCATTACAACAGAGTACAATGTCGTTTACCCAGTCGGTGTGGTGCTCCATAGATGCTATGTAGGGATCTTGCTGCAATTAAAAGAAAAACCACAGGATATCATTAGCTTATCTTAGAGAAGGAACTGTATTATAAATTATAATTACAGATATGTTTAAATTCTTCAATTCGTGTGACCCACTGCTCTATGACCTTCAAATCTAGCCCCCAAGAGTTGATGCTTCCAGATAATACGTGCATAGAAGTTTTATTTCAGGTCAGCTTTATTACTGATAAAAGGCTAGGTTTCCAGGACAATCGCTTAATTTTTATGTCCAGGGTCAGTGAAGGCAAAGGACAGGACATGAGCCAGCTGCAGGCTGGGGATGTGAATCAGGGGAGCTGAAAGCTCACAGCAGACAGCGGGGCAGAACTGAGGTGGCCGAGTGGTGAGGAACAGGCCTACTGCAGAGGGCGATGGACACTTTTGCTTTTAGCTTCCTACTGTGGTTGTTGCCTTCTGAGCTAAGGTCCTTCAGAGAAGAAATGGAAGCCGAGAGCTAAAGGAGTACTCCCCTGGTCACCATTTCAATCCAGTAATCTGAGAAGCTTCCATTCCTCTCACTTGGCTTCATTACCAAGCCAAGTATTTCGTTACATCCTACACCCAAGACAGGCGAGTTCAAGCCACTTCCTGGCAAAGAGAACAGCTTTCGCTCCGAGTCTCTCTTGAGAAGTGACACTACTCAATCTTGTCACAGAACGAAGGTCAGAAAAAAAGATATCTCAGGGCAGCGCAGGGAGCTTTCTGGATTCTCCCAGGGTGGTTTTTGCTAACGCTTTCCCGTCATTTGTTTGAAATACAGGACTGGTAATTCCCAGAAAGGTGACATCCCAATTCAAATATAAGTTTCAAAAAGCCCAGATTTTCTTACTTTCCATGTTTCTGACATTGGGCCATCTCTAGTGCCACTGTTTAAAGAACCCAACGCCCACTAGACTATCCATTTAAAGAAACATCATCTAGCAAGGGTGCAAAATAGGGGGTCTTTTGTGGACTGAACATCAGACTTGCAGAGCTTGCTAGGAAGACCAGACTTTAATACTGTAAGGGTTAGCACCGGGGCTTTGAAGTCAGAAGGGTTCCAACTTCTCTGTCACTTCCGAGCGATTTAAGCAGGGATTTCTGCAAGCCTGCTTTCCCATCTACGAACACGAACCCTAACAGCTGCCTTGAGGGAGGATGGGGAGAATTAAGACCATATTGGATATGAACGTGCTAAGAGTGTCTGGTACACAGCGAGGAGCTCAATAAATGTCCTTTTTCTTCCCCGAATCTGCCTGTGTCCTTCACAGTACGGACATTCAAACGGAACAGAAAAAGCATTCCTTGCAGTTTGACTGGGGATTGGTCTTCACGTGTGTTTAAACACTGGTCCGTGTGTAAGAAAGCAGGCTTCACATCTGAAGAAGGGCAGCGCGTTCAGACCTTCATGCTTTTACAACCACCTTGAAGAAACCTAATATTTGTTCAAGATTAGTTCTAACTGTAAAAGCATAGTCAACCTTTTCTTTTTCTTTTTAAATATATATTTTATTTATATTTTATTTTATTTTTTTTCACAGAGAGGAAGGGAGAAGGATAGAGAGTTAGAAACATCAATGAGAGAGAGAGACATCGATCAGCCGCCTCCTGCACGTCCCCTACTGGGGATGTGCCCGCAATCAAGATACTACATGCCCTTGACCGGAATCGACCCTGGGACCTTTCAGTCCGCAGGCCGACGCTCTATCCACTGAGCCACACCGGTTTCGGCAAACCTTTTCTTAATAGCAGCGAAAACAGTTGCCAAGAAGCTTTGGGGGAACGTGTTTACAGCAGAAAAAGAAATGGTTGCGAGCAATTCCCGCACCAGACAAATCTCTTTCTGTCTTTCTTATCACAGACCCAGTTTTCTGGGGTCCCTGACTTGGCTGCTGTCCTTGTGAAAGTCCCCTCGGGGTGTTTTTCTCAAAGGCTCCTAGAATGCAGGTTGCAAGGTGTTTGTAGAGTGCACCAGATGACTCAGTGCTCAGAGGTGACATCGGGAACCCTGGAAGGCCTGCCATATCTGAGCAGCATTTCCGGGTGCGGATTGCAAGGGTCAGCTCAACCGCTGCCTCACCTTGTGCTGGTTGACGCTCCATATCCTGATGATGGAGTCGCGACCGGCTGTGAAAAGTCGGTTCAGGGCGGGGTCCAGCTGCAGGGCGTTGACTCCATTCCGGTTGTACTTCTCCACCTCATCGCGGATAACGTAGGAAACCTGCCAGGCGAGGCAACATTTTTTTTTTTTAATATATTTTATTGACTTTTTACAGAGAGGAAGAGAGAGGGATAGAAAGTCAGAAACATCAATGAGAGAGGGACATCGATCAGCCGCCTCCTGCACGCCCTCCACTGGGGATGTGCCCGCAATCAAGGTACATGCCCCTGACCGGAATCGAACCTGGGACCCTTCAGTCCACAGGCCGACGCTCTATCCACTGAGCCACACCGGTCTCGGCAACATTTGCTTTTTATGAAGTGACAGGACATGCAAGTACAATGCGGCCTGCTCGTGGCGGATCTGAAATTCAAAACCCCATGTTTTCCAAGATGAAACTTATTTCTCAATCCAGTAAAACTTTTATCTTGCTCTATAAAAAGCGAGGAGCTGAGAGGAATGACATGACTAGCGGGCTGGTCCAGGATGAGGCAGTCGGATGCCAAGCTGCCATAACCGCTGCCTAACTGGCCTCCCCGCTCTGTGGTCTGTCTTTCATCCACTTCCCACAAAGCGTGTTTCTCCTCCGCTCAAAACCCTCTCCCGGGCCTGCTCTCCTGGACTCCCCATCTGACCAGGACTCCTGTCACTCATCTCTGCTCACTATCCGCTGTGCCTGGCACACCCGTGCCCCCAGTGTCACATGTCCTGGTCCCCCCCCCGTTTGGAAGGCCTTCCTCCCTCTCTCTGGCCACTCCTGCTGCAGCCTTTATAGGTTTCTGTTAAACAATGCTTCCCCAAAAAGGTGTTCTCTGACCTGGCAAGCAAAGGAGTTTGGGGTTCCTTTAACACAATCCACTTCTCCTCCTGAGCACTTTCCACTATTCTGTGACTGTGGTTAAAGTTCTGTTTGCTTCGTGTGAACCTCAAGAGCATCAACCAATCGCACTTATGAAAAAGTCAACAGACTGGCTCGCAGCCAAAAGCAAAACTTTCTAATGTAATGAAATAAACAGTTAAGAATAGAACAGGAGGTTCGGGGGAAGTGGGGAGATCTGTTTACAAGAGCAACAGGAACGAATACCTAAAATAACGGATAGAAGGGAACAATGTACCTAAAAGAAAAGCTTGAATAAGGGAGGAGCCATATTATGGCACAGGAAGATTCAAAATTAACCACTGTTTCCTAAATTGGTGAATTTAAACACAACTTTGGCCACAATCCCGTTGGATTGCTTTCTAGAAGCTGACAAGATATATAGTACTAGAGGGCCGGTGTGTGGGGTCCCTTGGCCTGGCTGCAATCCGAGACTTCTGGAGGATGTCTGAGAGCTGGTTTCAGCCGGATCCCCGCAGGCCAGGCCGAGGGACCCCACTGGTACACGAACGGTTCACCAGCCCTTAGTATGCATATAAGATCTTTGGTTAATCTTTCCCCACCCTCCCCTCTCCCTCCTTCCCTCAGATTCATCAATCTGTTCCATGTTTCCATGCCTGTGAGTTGAGCGTCTGCCCTCTGGTGATCAGTGCACATCATAGCTACCAGTCAAATGGTCCAATGGTCACTTAGATAGACATACATACATACATGTACATATTAAGTAACCGCTAAATTTTCCCTAACTTGGAAAGAATATATGTCTATTATAGAAAAGATAATGTTTTTTTGTGTATGTGGAATACCCAGTTATATTAAAAAAATGAAAGCATATTCTTTAAAGATCTTAAGAGGTATTATAAAGCTAAAGCTACCAGAATTACAATGAAGTACCACAATAGAAATACATATATTAAAAAAAAAATCAATGGAATAAAACAAAATCTGGAAATATTTTTTCTATTATAAATTTTGTATTTTGATGTAAACATGGTGTTTCAGATCAACGAGGGGATGAAAATTATTAAATAATAAATTATCCAGGAACTTCTAGTAATTCTACTGGGAAAAAATTATATATCCCTTTTCCAAATCTTCAACTAAAACGAATTTTCATGTGGACTTAGGGTTGAAATAGAATAATTTACTCACAAAAATACATATAAAAAGACAGGTGGATATTGACATAGCTCACTTTGAGAAGGCTCTGCTGACATGACAAGAAATACAGTAATCTTTCCAAAGGAAAAGACCAATGCTGATCTGATTAAATACAAGTCAAAACCTTTTGCATGCATACAAATGTTCTCCGCAGCATTCTTCTCAAGAGCCAAAAAGTGCAAACAACTCACATGTCCATCAACTGACAAAGGATAAACAGAATGTGGCATATGCATGCAAGGGAATATCTTTCAGCCATAAAAGAAACGAAGTACTGACACATAATGTGAATGAATCTTTAAAGCATGGTAAGTGAAACAGGCCAGTTATAAAGTGGCTCATATTTTATGATTCCATTTATTCTAAATGTCCAGAATATGCAAATCCACAGAGACTGCAAGTAGATTAGCGGTTGCTATGAGCTTGGAAGAGAGGAAAATGGGGGTGACTCTAAATGGGTACGGTTCTTTTTGGGCTGATGAAAAATGTTCTGGAATTGGGCGATCCATGCACAACTTTATGAATATATTAAAAAATCATTGAGTTGTACACTTTAATAGGGTGACTTTATAATACGTGAAGTGTATCTCAATAAAGCTGTTACTCTTTAAAAAATGCTTTCTGAAAAGAATAGTATGAGAAGGTTAAAGGGCAAACATCTCACTGGAAAACAATGAAATAAATACACAGAAGTTTACTCTTGACATACCATTCCTTACAACATAATAACATGTCAAACTCCCCAACAGAAAGAGGAATGAAGATGATGAAGAGATTTATTTATTTATGTATTTTTATTTATTTTTTTAAATATATATTTTATTGATTTTTCACAGAGAGGAAGGGAGAGGGATAGAGAGTTAGAAACATTGATGAGAGAGGAACATCGATCAGCTGCCCCCTGCATGCTCCCTACTGGGGATGTACCTGCAACTAAGGTACATGCCCTTGATGGAATCGAACCTGGGACCCTTCAGTCCGCAGGTCGACGCTCTATCCACTGAGCCAAACCAGTTAGGGCGAGATTTTTTTTTGAAATGGCCAATGAACAAAAGTAATGAATGACATGAGAAGGGTCAGAGTTGTATACATAAAGACAACAAGGATGTTGTCTTAACTCAGTCCTTTGGGTACAAGTAACTGTGGCTGAAATCTCCTCAAGCCTGCTTAAATTGAGAGAAAAATAATCTTAACATAAGGATGCAAGATATCTAACAGCACAGGGGCAGGAAATACAGTTATGACTCACAAAAGACATTTAAAAATAAAATGATGACACTTCTCTGCTGAAGCCTTCCAAAGGCTTTTTTTTTTTTCACTGCATTTAAAGTTCAAATTCCTCACATGCTTCCTGCACCTTCACACTCTCCTCAAACTAACTCCCCCACTCCCCCCAGCCCCCAGCTTCTTTCGTGGTAGTCACACCACACTCCTATTCCTCAACACATCGAGCTTTCTTCCTACCTCCCTTCCCCTCTGCGGTCCCCTATGCCGAGAAGTCCCCCCCCCCCCCCTCTTCAATCCCCAAACACTCTTCTCCAGCTTCTATCTGGTCTGGCTCACCTTAACCCTTTTGGTCTCAGCCGCAAGGTCACCTCCTCTCCAAGGCCTCCCCTGATCTCCGCCCTCTATCCCTTACCCCACTTACTTCTCTCCCCGTTCTTACCACACTCCCTATTTATCTTTTTTGTGACATCTTCTTCATTCTGATGTTGCAAGAGATCAAGAAACTCGTCTGCCTTGTTCCTCCCACCACTCATTATAGGGTCTGGTACAGAAGGCATTTGAGAAATTGTTGCATGAATCAGGTATTAGAAAACCATCAGGAACCAAGTTGGCCTCAATGTCAATTTCAGTCTCAATCTCTCTTTCTCTGGGGCTTTATGACCCCTTATCTGCTTTCCTCCACACATTTCCTTTAACAGAGACTAAGTAGCATATAAATCCTTTTTTTTATTAATGTGTTACTATACACATATCTTCCCATTGCCCCCCCCCCCCGGAGCGAGCCCCCCGGGGTTTTGTGTCCATTGGTGATGCTTATCTTATCTGCATGCATACAAGTCCTTTGGTTGATCTCTTATCTACCCCACCTCTCCTTAATAGGATGTCAATCTTAATTTTCAGATTTCTCGAGATGATCTGATTGGCCCAGTGGGGAAGGATCAGGTCCTCCTTTCAGATAGAAAGTAATTCTCAGCTAACAAGCCTGGGCCACTTCTTCCAAGGTGTCTACCACAGATGCATGATTAAAAATGGCAAAGAATGAGAAGTTTCTTAATCGAGATACATTTTGGCACATCCATCAAACAGCATACTTACTATTTAATCATTAAAAATGTTGACACGGACCTAGAATGAACCACATGGGAAGACAGCCATGCTATATTTAAGTGAAATGTGTATAGTCTAACACAGCTGTGTATAATAATCATTACTGTAAAAATGTTTCAGAATATTAAATATATCTTTAAAAAGGTACATAGACATAACTTTGGAAAAACATACACATAAAAAACTATCCTAAGCAATGGAATTATGTGACTGTCACTCACGCCTTTTTTTATATGGTATGAATGTTTTACAATAGGCGTATATTAATTTTTTGAATTTATAATTTAATTTTGCCTATATTCAGAATATGAAATACTGAAAGACTGTAACGAAAAATCACATACCTATTGTCTGTGTTATACTCCCCACACCAGTCTTACTCCTTAGGGGTTACTCATTTCAATTCTTGGCTTCTTCTGGATAGTTCCTGCACTTCTGGAAATATTGTGTTTATTCTACAGCTTTCTGGCTTATCCATTTTAGATTCACCTATTTCCTGAGATTAGGATGTAACTCTGAAACTCCCCTCCAAAACTCCCCCCTCCTCTCTTCTGATACAGATATCTCGCTATTTTTGGTTGGCTACATAATCAGTGCCCCACTGTTTGACTGTGTAATTGCTATCTGCTGACTAGCTAAGCACCACATTATGAATCCATTTCCTTCCTCCGAGAGCGTTTTCTTTTCCCTAGAGTTCTGTCTTCCGTTCTTCAATGGTTTCCTCTACTTCAACTTCCATTTTCTTGAACTGCTGCGCCGGATGCGATATTCCAGCCAGGATCCACCCATCCCCCTTTCGCAGGCTTGCCCTCAGCATCCTCCACCTCGCGCCCAGTCTGGGCTGGCTGCCCTCTAGGTCTGCTGGCACAGCCCCATCCTCAGTGCCTCCCTTTGCTGCTTTTCTGGGCGACAGCCACTGTTTCCTGAATCCCATGTCTCCCTTCTTTGTTTAAATTCCATCCCTCCGGCACCAGAGATCCCTTTCAGGCCTCAAAGCCCTCTGACTTCTGCCAGCCGCATAAAGCTCTTTGTTTTGAAGGGCTAATACGATTAGCTTGGACCCACTTGGATAATCCAGGATAACCCTCTATTTTCCGGTTTGTAACCCTTAGAATTATATCTGAAAAGTCCTTTTTATCATGTAACAACATATTCACAGGCTCCAGGGATGAGGGCATGGCATTTTGGTGGCGAGGCATTCTGCCTACTACAGTAACCAAAACACTTTTAAAATATATATATATATATTTTATTGATTTTTTTTTACAGAGAGGAAGGGAGAAGGATAGAGAGTTAGAAACATCGATCAGCCGCCTCCTGCACACCTCCTACTGGGGATGTGCCAGCAACCAAGATACATGCCCTTGACCGGAATCGAATCCACAGGCCGAAGCTCTATCCACTGAGCCAAACCGGTTAGAGCAGGAAACACGTTTTTATGTGAAAACGAATGTGGACAATGTGGGATCAGTACAACATTCACAGTACTTTTAAGAAAAGGAGGGAGATTTTGAAAGCATTTCCGGTTCACAAAGGGGATACCCTGGGCTCTTTCCTCAGGCTCCTGTGAGGGGTGTGTGCATGAACTCAGCTCCCCTTGGGCACCCCACACACATCTTAATCAAACCCAGCTCCTGATGGTCCTCCCCAAACAGCTTTTCCTGCAGTCTTCCCCATTGATGGAGTTCACGTGACTCCGTTTTCCCAGTTGCTCAGGCGCAAACCTTGGTGCCATCCTTACAGTCACGACCAGCACTTCTCAGGAGCCTGGTGGGCCACTGTCACACAGCCTCTGGCCTCCCCTCTCCGCCCTGTGCCCCCGCAGTCTGTTCTGAACACAGAAGCCAGGCCAATCTTCTTAAAACACATGTATATCCAGAATATTCCTCTGCTCAAAACCACCAACACGCCCCAGCGCACTCTAGACCTCACCATGCCCTGGTGCTCTACATGGGCTGTCTGCAGTTACCGCTCTGGTTCATCTCCTGCTCCCCTTGCCCTCACTCCCCCCCCTGCCAGCCGCAAAGGCATCTTCATTCCACAGACAGGCCAGGAACCTTCCCACCTCAGGTCCTTCGCTTTTGATATTCTCACTGGAATGCCCGCTCCAGCCCTGGCGATCTCATTTCCTCATTTCTTTAGGACCCTTACTCTGCCACTGCAACCAAAATGTCACTTCCCCATCTGCTGCTGCTCATCGCCATCTAACTATTGTTTAACCTTCAAAACCTGTTTTCTCTCAGCCTTTCATTGTGAAAAAGTTAAAACACGAAAGTCGGAAGAATCACACAGCAACGATTCATGTACCTGCCACATAGATCTGGTCTAACATTGACATCTTCTATAGCTGCTTTACCTCCAAGCCATCTATTCATTTGATGCATGGTATTTTTCAATGCCTCTCAAGATAAGTTGCATATCATCAATAACACTTCCCCCTAAACACTTCAGCATGTATATATCATTAATGAGAGCTCATTACTTATTCATGGTTCCTTTTTTTAAAGATAAACTTTCCTTAGAGGGAAATGTACAGATCTAAGTGTACAAAGAGACTTCTTCTTCTTCTTCTTCTTCTTTAATATATTTTATTGATTTTTTTACAGAGGAAGGGAGAGAGATAGAAAGTCAGAAACATCGATGAGAGAGAGACATGGATCAGCCGCCTCCTGCACGCCCCACAGTGGAGATGTGCCTGCAAGCAAGGTATATGCCCCCGACCAGAATCGAACCTGGGACCTTTGAGTCCGCAAGCCGACGCTCTATCCACTGAGCCAAACCGGTCTCGGCCAAAGAGACTTCTGACAAATGAATATACCTGTGTAGTTCCAACACCTACAAAGAGACACTGAACACTGCACCACCCTAGCCAGATGCCTCATCCTCATCCCCAACCTCTATAACCCAACTCCCAATCTAGATCTGATGTTTTCTCCATAGATTAGCTTTGCCTGTTCTATAATAGCCTATAAATGGAATCACACAGCTCTTTTATATAAGGCTACTTCCAGCTATCAAGCTAACTCAGGCTAAATTTGGCCACGAAAAACTGGCTAAATATCAATAATTCTCACATCTGCTTTTCCTGCTCAATCTTGTGGGCCAGGACTCTTTGCTTGAGCGTGGATTTTTAGGTTAATTAAAAAGCATTCTGAAAGGCAGTCTTGCCTGACTTTTCCTACTCAGGGGTTAGTAAAAAAATGCCCTCGGGCCAAAGCCTGTTTGGTAAACCAGGTTTTATTGGAAAACACAGTCACACCTATGCGTTTAGGTATTTTCTATGGGTGGTTTCAATGACAATGGCAGAGGTCTGGTTTTGACACAGAATGGTCTCTAAAGTGTCAATATTTACTATCTCGCCCTTTGGAGAAATTTTGCAGACCCTTGTCTAAACTGACACCACAGGTTTTTTTTTTTGGGGTGTGTTATTTGTGTGTGTGTGTTTTTGTTTAAATATATTTTTATTAATTTCAGAGAGGAAAGGGGAGGGAGAGAGAGATAGAAACATCAATGATGACAGATAAGCATTGACTGGCCGCCTCCTGCACACCCTGGGATCAAGCCCACAGCCCAGCCATGTGCCCTTGACTGGAATCGAACTTGGGACCCTTCAGTCCGCAGGCCAACGCTTTATCCATTGAGCCAAACCAGCCAGGGTGACACCGCAGTTTTAATTACCCATCCTATATAAAAAGTAACTCAGATATAGCTCAAACCTGGGGACCCTTGAAGAGTCAGGATTTGGCATCATTCTTTAAAAAGTATCAAAGAGCCGAGACCGGTTTGGCTCAGTGGATAGAGTGTCGGCTTGCGGACTCAAAGGTCCCAGGTTCGATTCCGGTTGGGGGCATATACCTTGCTTGCGGGCACATCTCCACTGTGGGGCATGCAGGAGGCGACTGATCGATGTCTCTCTCTCATCGATGTTTCTGACTTTCTATCTCTCTCCCTTCCTCGCTGTAAAAAATCAATAAAATATATTAAAAAAAAAGTATCAAAGATTAATCAGCCAACCCAGAATTAGGACTCAAAATCAGGACTAAACACCATACTGGGTTCTGAATAGGTACAGAATAATCACATATGTAGCAGGGAAAGAGTTAAGACTGGTAGATTAGACATTGTTGGCTGTCTCTCCATCCCTCACTTCTGCTCCCAATGTTTTTCCTCAAGGCAAACCAATTCCAGGAGAAACTGTACAGGGACTATTCAAGAGACTCCTCTCTGCCAACTGACAGTGTGGTGCGAGGAGAGGAGGTCTGGGTTAGAGGCAGCCACCATGCCACCAAGAGGGGAGGCCCAGAGCTGGAAGTTGGGAATAGGAGGGGACAACCCCGTGGCAAAGCTGACTTCACATCACTTCTCTGGGCAGAGAGTCACAGCTCTCTGGTTCAAGATTTGCACGAACTAGCACTCCCTATTGAGCCTGGTTGAGTTGGAATAATTTCCAATCAAAACCATTGTTATGAAAGGCCAAGTATTTATATCACTGAACGATCACTGCGTATTACGGCATAGTTGCTGCTCTGAAACCAGGAATATTAGTTGAACTTTTGTCCCCCCACCCCCGCCCCCATCCAAGAATTCTGAAGCAAATGAGAGAAGAGGCCTCATTGAAGGAAGGATGGAGACAGAGAGCGCCAACCCACAGACTCAGGTTGTTGGCATATTCTAACACTCAGGGACCACCAGGGAGTGAAAAGACTTGCTTTGATGTCTTGATTCCCAGAAAATAACTGCGTTAGATATCTGAAATCACATGTTTGATTGTCTGATCATGGAAGTTGGGTATACGTGCATGAAGAGTTGCATGAAGAGTTACGGACCACGGGTTTTCAACCAGTGGCAATTCTGCCTTCCAGGTGTCATTTGAAGATGTTTAGAATCATTTTCGGTTGTCACAACCGGGAAGGCGTTAACATCTAGGTCAGTGGTTCTCAACCTTCCTAAGGCCGCGACCCTTGCATACAGTTCCTCATGTGGTGGTGACCCCCAACCATGAAATTTTGCTACTGTGATGCATCGTGATGTCAATATCTGCATTTTCCGATGGTCTTAGGCGACCCCTGTGAAAGGGTCGTTCGACCCCCAAAGGGGTCGCGACCCACAGGTTGAGAACTGCTGATCTAGTGGGAAGCAGCCAGGAAGATACAAAACTTGCAATGCACAGGACCACACCTTCCCCCCCTCAAGAATGACCCCACCCCAGATGTCACTAAGACTCCAGGTGAAAATCCCTGGTCTAGCATTCTATGTCACACTGTCCGTGTTTTCTCTGAAGAGTGGAGGGCAATGATCATTTCTACTTTTGTACCGTGTGTGGGTTTGTGCAGGGAACATGCTCTAGTTTCAAAAACACTCCCATAAAGCAAAGTCCTCCCTCGTGTGGAGATAAAATCAATCTCTGTGGCTTTTCTCATTGCTTCTAGACCGTGGGGGAAAATTCTGGAAGCAGCTAACAAAAAAGACTCACTGTATCTTCTGTTCAGCAGACCCGTCTTAGTTCTTTTGAGCGCTCTTCGTAGGAAATACAGTGGTACCTCGAGATACGAGTTTAATTCGTTCCGTAACCTTGAGGCGTGGGAAACTATGGGTCGTGTGCAGCCAGCTGATCCGCGCGATGACTCCTATCTCAAATGTTGCTCGTATTTCAAAGCAAAAATCGCTCGCTCGACGGCTCGTATCTCAAAAATCTCGTATGTTAGGGCACTCGAATCTCGAGGTACCACTGTAGTTTATAAAGTCACTTTATTAATGGGATTGCCATATCTCAAACTCTAACTCTATACTCTGATCAGCGAGAGTGGAATTATCACCTCTCATTCTACATGCAATCGCTCATATTCAGCTTATTGAAACACTCAGTTTTTCCACACCCACCGCAGATTTCTATTTGCCCGTTTTATACTTTTATATTGCCTTTAAGTCTGAACACAAGAAATGGAGTGGCCCCATTAGCTCTCCTTACTCCCTACCCTAAGGAGTGTACTGTTCTAGTGTCTGGAATACAGTTACCATTTTGAGTTACATTATACTCAGACATTCTCCCCACCTGGTTTGCATGCTGGGTTACTTAAATGCTGTCAATGATACACTTAAAATCACCTAAGAGCCCTGGCCAGGTGGCTCAGTGGGTTGGAGTGTGGTTGCATACACAAAACGATTTCCGGTTTGGTTCCCCAATAGGGCATAGACCTAAGATGACGTTTGATCCCCGGTGGGATGGGGCACACACTAGAGGCAGCCGATCAGTTTTTCTCTCACATCAATATTTCTCCCCGTCCCCCTTTCCTTTCTCTAAAATCAATAAAAATATACCCTTGGGTAAGGATTAAAAAAACCAGTTTTAAATCACCTTACAGGGTAAGCTGTTTTAGATCTTTGTTCATTTCACTCAATTCAACATCTACTGAATGCCTGGATGCTGTACTCATTCACGAGATCCATAAAACAAAGAACTGAACCGCCCAGAGCGCTTTATGGCTTACTACAGCAACTTGCTGGGGCAACCTTCCTGAAGGAACATTCACTGATGTCAACCTACGTATCGTGGCTGTTTTATAAAGAAAGTCTGGCTGTTAACTTATTCCTATACTCTCTCCATTCTTTGCAAACCGAGTGCTCAGTAATGTTTTTAATGAATAAGTGCACCGTACCCTCACTACCGCCTAAGACCTATACCTGCAAGCCAACACCTGTAGTAAGGAAGCCTTTACTCCCTGCATCGCTGAGAACAGCTAACAGTTAACTCTCCAACGGACCCAGCGAACAAAAGTAGGTTCGCGAAGGCAGCAGGCACACACCAGAAGAATAACTCTCTACCCTGGGCTAACAGATTCCAGAAACCGGAAAGAAAATTCAAGGATGCACAGCGGCGATGAAGAAATGGTGAAGACGAAAGGTAAATCCCCAAACACAGTAAAAAAAAAAAATCCCATTTCCCTCCCCCCCCACACCCTAACACCAGCACGCTCCCCCGTCGCTTCCAGCTCATCAGGCAAAAAGGCTCCCGCATAAAAGGCTGCAGGGGGCTCATCCGGTGCTGCAGAAGCCCCCGCAGACACCCCGCAGCGCGGCCGGTGCCCCGCCACGCCCCCGCGCCGGCCCATCCATCCAGCCAGCCAGCCAGCGGGGGAAGCAGCGCCCCGAGGCCTGGGCTCCGGCGCCGCTAGGGCAGAGCGCCGAGGGACGGGGGCGGAGAACCCAGCGTCTCCCGACCTCGCAAGCCCGATCGCTTCCGAAAGCGGGCGATCGGCACCCCCCGCGGGCCCCCAACGGAGCCCCCGCGGGTCCCGGGCCCGGACGCAGGCCGGTCGGGTGGGCCGCCCCCAGCCCCCCCGCTCCCCGCCCCCCTCTTCCCGGAGCCGTTAGCGCCGCGGCCCCACCCCTCGCGCCCGGCCGCGCCCCGGCCCGCTCGCCCCCCCGCCGCTCCCCCGGCCGATCGCTACTACCCCGAGGCGTCGGCTCGCTGGGCGCGGGGGCCGGGCCGGCAGCCGCGTCCGAGCGGGCGAGGCGCCGGCCTCCCCTACCTGCACTTTCCTCCGCCCGGCCGTGTTCTGCCGGTGATGGGCCGCCATCTTGCATGTTGACACTCCGACGTCACTTCCGGAAGGGGCTCCGTCCGGGCGGAAGTCGCGCCTCTGCGCCCGCGGCCGAGGGCGAGGCGGCGAGGCGAGGCTTTAGGCGCGGCCGACGGTGGCCCTGGGCGCGGGGGGAGGTCGAGGTACCGCGGAGGGTGACGCCGGAGGGAGCCGAGCGAGCAGTCGGGCGCGGTCCTGTGAGCCTCGGCCCCGGCCGGGTCGCTCCCCAGAGGCCCCGGCGCCCTAAGGGAAGCGACCGAAACCCGCCCCCCCCACGACACCCCCATCAACTGGCTTCAAAGGAGGAGACTGCCAAGGAGGGGGGCCCCCCGCCGCCGCCCCCCATCTTCAGGAGGAGCCAAGCTCGTGTTTAGCCGCGAGGTACAAGGATGTAGGAAGAAGGCACCTTCTCAGGTGGCAGGGGCTGGAGGAAGCGGTTCTCAACCTGTGGGTCGCGACCCCCTTGGGGGGGGGTCCAACGACCCTTTCAACAGGGGTCACCCAAGACCCTCGGGAAATGCAGATGTTGACATCAGGATGCATCCCAGGAGCAGAATGTCATGGCTGGGGGTCACCGCCCCAGGAGGAGCTGCGTGCCAGGGTCGCCCAGGCCTGAGGAAGGTGGAGAAGCGCTGGCCTGGACCCTGGTTGAAGTCATCTCCTCCTCCTCCTGAGAGGCCCTTGTGGGTGAAGGTCTGGCTGTGGAGGTTGCCTGACACGCCTGGGTGCCGAGGACCCGCAGACTCTGGTGGAGAGTGAATCCCCTGGAGGAACCACACTGCCCCAGGCAGCGTCCCCTAGGCCTGCCTGTGTGGCCAGCGCGCCCGTGACACATGGCCAGCCAGTGCGGCCAGCGCGCCCTTGACACATGGCCAGCCAGTGTGGCCAGCGCGCCCTTGACACATGGCCAGCCAGTGTGGCCAGCGCGCCCTTGACACATGGCCAGCCTGTGTGGCCAGCGCGCCCTTGACACATGGCCAGCCAGTGCGGCCAGCGCGCCCTTGAAACATGGCCAGCCAGTGTGGCCAGCGCGCCCTTGAAACATGGCCAGCCTGTGTGGCCAGCGCGCCCTTGACACATGGCCAGCCAGTGCGGCCAGCACGCACTTGACACATGGCCAGCCAGTGTGGCCAGCGCGCCCTTGACAC
>JAAGEH010000143.1:2931844-3111182 GCA_011751065.1 Lasiurus cinereus
CCCCGTTTCACAAAAGCTTCGCACAAAGAAAAGGATGCAAAGTCTCTCACTAAGTTTCATCCTGGTTACATGTGGAAATGATAAAAGGTTTTTGGGTATATGGGGTTAAATAAAGATCATTATTTTTTTACTTTTTAAAAAAAATATTTTATTGATTTTTTTTACAGAGAGGAAGGGAGAAAGTCAGAAACATCGATGAGAGAGAGACATCGATCAGCCGCCCCACTGTGGAGATGTGCCCACAAGCAAGGTACATGCCCCCAACTAGACTCGAACCTGGGATCCTTCAGTCCGCAGACTGACTATCCACTGAGCCAAACCGGTCTCGGCATTTTTTTTACTTTTTATAACGTGGCTATTAGTACATTCAAAGTTTCATATGCATTCACTTTTGTTTTTTGTATCGTGCGAGGATAGATAGAAAGCTTAGGGAAGTTCTTGTCTAGACAGATGTCTTTTTACATTAATAAAGAAATGCAAATTGGAAGAGTAGAAACGGATGGCAGGAAGCTTTGAAA
This sequence comes from Lasiurus cinereus, assembly GCA_011751065.1. NCBI lineage: Eukaryota > Metazoa > Chordata > Mammalia > Chiroptera > Vespertilionidae > Lasiurus > Lasiurus cinereus. The sequence goes on from JAAGEH010000143.1 coordinate 2,932,363, forward strand.
GCGAAACTGGCAGTGATAACTCTTAGGTAAATTGCACTGCATTTTATTATGGACGCATTTATTTATTTATTAAAATATTATTTAGCACCTTTTAAGTATCAGGCACTGTATTAGGTGCAGGGAATCAGTGTTAAGTGCCCATAGTCATAGAACTTAAGAGTCCTGGGTAAGACAGGAATTAAACATATCAATGACTATGGAGATAATCACAGTGAAGAAAGATGGTTATAAGACAGGAAATGATCCTTGAGTCAAGATCTGAGGATGGCATTAGCTAGGCAAAGAGAAGGAAGAGTCTGAGCAAAGATCTTGTGGCAGGAGGGAATTTAGAACATTCCAGGAATTAGGGAACCAAGGTGTAGAGTATAGAGAACAAGAGGAAGGGAGTGTATAGAGAGGCCACACCTAGCAGAATCTTTTATATCAGTAGGAAGCTATTGAAAAGCTTTAACAGGGAAGGGACATAATCTGCATTTTAAAAGATTATTTGAAAAATACCTATTGGCTACCCGTGATGTGGCAAGCACCAAGTTACTCAGGACAATATGCTCATGCCTGCCAGACATGGATGGTTAGGTGGTTGTGCTCCTACATGGGACCTGAAGAACATTATAAAGTGAAATTCGTTTACTGGGCAGAATGTCCGGCAATATGTCTTGAAGTTCATGTTTCCTGAAAGGAGAAATGGCCTTTGGAAGTAATTCATGATCAAAGACTAATTGGCCAGTTAGTCAAGGACATGGAAAGAATGAGGTGGGAGAACTGGTAATAAGGCATACTCAGGAAGGGATGTTCTGGACCTTGCAGGATACATCTGAAGACAATCTGGATGACATGAAGCGCTGTGTGGCTGAAACTCAGCCTCCTATCTCAGGCTCAGTGGTTGCTCAGTGGGATAATGAAAAAAAAAAATGGCAGTGATAGACAGGATTGAGCTATGCTTGGGATCACCAAGCCGTTGCTGAATGTTGAGGTTCCAGCAGCAGTGACCAGTCCTGAGCTGGTGATATACCCCCATGCTCCAGGAGGATCAGCCAACCACTTAGAGGCAAGTTGATTCCATTGGCCCTTCCCGGTCTTTGAGGGAATAGTTATTTGTCCTCTCTGGAACACATTTATTGTAGATGGAGATTTGTTTTCCCTCCTTGCTGTGCTTCTGTCAGCACCACCATCCGGGGACTTACAGAATGCTGTTATTGTGTCTGACGCTCTAATGCTTCTGACCAATAGTAATGAAAGAAGCAGTACAATGGACTAATGTCCATAGAATTCATTGGTCTAATTGTATATTCTGTCACCAAGAAGCACCCATCCTTTTTTTTTTTTTAATATATTTTGATTTTTTTACAGAGGAAGGGAGAGGGATAGAAAGTCAGAAACATTGATGAGAGAGAAACATTGATCAGCTGCCTTCTGCATGCCCCCCACTGGAGATATGCTTGCAACCGAGATACATGCCCTTCACCAGAATCGAACCCGGGACCCCTCAGTCGACAGGCCGATGTTCTCTCCACTGAGCCAAACCGGTCTTGGCAAGAAGCACCTGTTCTTTCTGAAGCCTTAGTTAGGGTGCCTTCTGGGAGATAACCCTATTTGATGTGACTTTTAGGATGCAGTGTAGGCTTTGAACTAGTGTCCAATATTTGACACTCTTTCTTCCTGTTCCTATGTTGCTCTTTAACCACACCCAAATACTTGGTGGTTTAAAACAACTACAAAATATGCGTTGCTTGAAAATCTGTCATTTGTGCAGGGCTCAGTGCGGACGGCTGAGCTGTGTTCTACTTTTCCCAGTTGGGGCAGCTGAAAATTGGGGGACTGAAATCATCTAAGGGACCATGCACTCCTTTACTGTCTGGCGACTGATGCTGAATCGGTACCATGACATCTGCTCATGGCCTTTACGGAGTGCTGTTAGGTTCCTTACAGCATAGTAGTTGGGTTCCCAGGGCAGGCATCCCCAAAAAGAGATTCGGGTGGACTCTGTAATGAATGCCTTTTCCTAAACTACCAGTGGAAGGCCTGCAGCATCACTTCAAACTACATTTAGTTCATTAGGACTCATTAAAGTTGGGTATATCTAAGCAGACTCCTTTTTTCATGGTAGACGTGTCAGAAGAATTTGTGGATATGTTTTTAAAACCACTACAGTTCCATAAGCAAAATGTGATGGATTTAGGAACAAAGAAATATACCTAGTGACCCCCACATAGAGTTATTTTTTTTTTTTAAACTGCCATTCTGTGAGACTCTGGGCCTTGCTGGTTTAGAGGTTAATTTCAATGAAGAAAGATAGTTGTAAGACAGGTAATGATCCTTGAGTCAAGATCTGAGGAGTTAACTAGGCAAGGAGAAGGAACGGTCTGAGCAGAGATCTTGTGGCACTATATATATATATTATAAAGAAAGGCATTCTTCAAACAAAGACTGAACAGTGGGTCCATTGATTGAAGCTGAGACTGCTATCTATTTTGTATGTCTTGTGTCACTGGATAGTCAAGAGAAGGAGAAGAACAAGGTTATGGTATTGGTGGGAGTGATTAACCCTGATAACCAAGCAGAAATAGGTTTGTTTGCTGGTATACATAAACACTCAGATTGCTTAGAAATGAAGGTTTAGTTGAAGATAAAGGGAACACAGAATGGCTGGTAAAGCAAGGAAGTCATAATGGAGGTATAATCCTCATGATCAGGGAAAGAAATGAGAGCTGTCATCTCTCTTTGTATTTTCTTTATGAATGTACTAGAGGCCTGATGCATGAAATTTGCACAAGGGGCTAGGCCCGCAGCCCTGGCTTCGTCCAGAAGGACGTCCGGAAGGCTGTGTGGCTGTCCAGTCTAATTAACATATTATGCTTTTATTATTATTGATCATGCATACTTTTCTGTTTTAACCTTTATTTTATTTCTTTACCTTTTCTTTACTATTGTTTGTGGGATGTGCTGTTATTACAGAGGAATGGATATCACCTTGAGGTTCTAAACTTAGAAATGGATGGATGGATGTGGTAACTGATGAAACATTGGATTGACTACCTCAGAGGGTGACAGAGTGAGTACACCTTTGATTATGAAGGATCGTTGCAGTATTCTAAGTGACAAATTTTTTTGATATATAAACATTGAAAGCGGTGGTTGTATTGGTGATGGACAGCGAAAAGGATGACTTCTTTGACATTTTTGTGGTTTTATTTACTGCTGTTCATCATCTGAATTCTCTTTCTGTGTTGGAGGAATTCCCCACTGTGTATCTTGGTGGTGGTGAGCACTGCTTACAGAAAACGAAAAAGACAGTTACTCATTCCTGTTTTTCTAGCCTTCTTACAGCAAGAATGCGTGCATGTGACCTCAGCTTGATTAATCAAATGACATCTCAACTGTCACTTGATGAGAAACTCTGAGTCAGCACCATTCAGCCAAACTGATCCCAAATTCCGGATCCACAGGAACTGTGTGAGAAAATAGATGTTTACCGTGTGAGGTGTCCTAATGGTAGGGTAATTTATTATACTGCAACAGAGAACTAATACATCCTCCCTTCTCCACAAGGAGGGAAATGTCAGAGTTCCTTCACAACTCTACCGAGGTATTTTCACCATCAGCCTCATCAATCTCCATTTAATTCTTTGTCTGCCAGGAGGCTTTTCCTGTTGGAATTCCTCTTGGCATTTCCTGCATACAAAGATTGGCATCTCTATTCAAAATGTAAGAAGGCTTGACACCTGTTATATTGTTCTCAGATTTTGAGAACTCTGCTTAACAACAACATGAAAACTTGGCATCCTTACCAAAAAGAAAAAAAAAAAAGCAAAAAAAAAAAAGCACACATATATTAAATAAAAATGCAGTAAAATTTAAAAGTAAATATGAAGCCCGACTGGCATGGCTCAGGGGTTGAACATCCATCTATGAACCAGAGGTCATGGTTTGATTCCCGGTTAGGGCATATGCCTGGGTTTGGGCTCGATTCCCAGTGTGGGGCAGTAGGCAGCTGATTAATAATTCATATTATCTCCTCCCTCTTCCTCCCTCCTTTCCTGTCTCTTCCCCTCCCCTCCTCTTCCCCTCCCCTCCCCTTTCCCTTTCTCCCTCCCTCCCTCTTCCTTTCTTCTCTGAAATCAATAAAAATATATTTTTGAAAAATAAAAGCAAATATGAATTCTAGAGGGCTGCTTCTAAATAAACCAGGCTTGTTCTTGTTAAATCTTGCTCTGGAGGTTGGTCCTTCCGTCTGCCAGTTACTTGAGCAAATAATTAACTTAGGTTTTCTTTATCTGTAAAGTGAAATAAAAAACATTACCTATCTCAAGGTAAATGAAACAATCTTAGCCCAGTACCTGGTATGTGGGAAATCAATATATTTTAGGTATTCTTTTTAGTCATCACCTTGTTCAGGAAACATTGCTAGTGTTATAATTTCCTAGAGTAGGTTGTCTGTCCCATAAGTTTTATGTAATATAGGCTTCATCACTTTTTAACGTTTTCAAACCAGCTTGAAATGTCATGTCTTTGGTTCTTGCCTTCTCCCTTTTTCTCAATATCCTGGAAAAAGATTTGTGATCAGGCCTTTTTACAGACTGTCCTCATGCTTTAAATACATGTTTTCTGGCTTCACAATCAGTCTGCTTAGTGAACAAAGGGAAGGTAACCAGGTATGTCCTTGCAGACTTGCTATCTATCACCAGAATGGGGGGTGGGCATGAATGCTTAAGTGTTCTTTTGTTTTAATTATTTAGAGGAATTAACAGGTTTAAAAGCACAAAGTTTGTGTAGAGGCTTGATTTGGAACTACTACTGTCTGCTAGTGATAAATGCATTCAATTGGATACTTTATTTTTTATTTATTTACTAGAGGCCCAGTGCACAAATTGGTGCATGGGTGGGGTTCCTCAGCCTGGCTGTCGATCAGTTGGGGCCAGTTGGGGTGAATGGCTGGGGGGTGGGGGAATGGAAGCTACCACAGCAGGTTGGCTGGCCACGGGAGGTTGGCTGTGGGAGCACACTGACCACCAAGGGGGGCAGGTCTGGTGGTGAGCGTTTGCCCCCTGGTGTACAGTGTGTTGTCATAGCAACCGGTCAACCAGTCATTCAGTTGACCAGTCATAACAGTCTCTTAGGCTTTTATATTTAGAGATTTTTAAAAAATACATTTTTAATTTATTTTATATAGAGAGATTTTTTAAAAATATATTTTTTATTGATTTTAGAAATAGAAACATCAATGATGAGAATCATTGATTGGCTGCCTTCTGCATGTCTCACACTGGGGGTTGTGCCCACAGCCTGGGCATGTGCCCTGACCTGGAATTGAACCGTTACCTCCTGGTTCATAGGTTGATGCTCAACCACTGAGCCACACCAGCTGGGCTCAATTGGTAATGCATTGTCCTGATACACCAAGATTGCGGGTTTGATCTCTGGTCAGGGCACATACGAGACTCAACCAATGTATGTATAAGTAAGTGGCACAACGAATCGATGTTTCTCTCTCTCAAAATAAAATAAAATAAAATAAAATATTTTAAAAAATCAACTTAAAAAAGAATAGAATCTTAATGCAGAATTGCTATATAAATTTCTTTGTGCAAGCTGGTCATGATTTCAGTCAGATTTGTGGGGAAATTGGGAAGCTGCATAATTTCCTTATAACTTAATGGTTCTCTATCAAGAAGGCTGTTATTATATATAATAATAGACTACAAGATTATCCTATATAATAAAGGCTAATATGCAAATCGACTGAATGGCAGAATGACCTGTCACTGTGACACGCATTGCAGGAGCTGCCCCTGGTGATCAAGTGCGTTCCACCACTCAGCCAGAAGCCCTGAGCCAGGCAAATGGCTGGCAAGAGCAGCAGTGGTGAGAGGAGTCTCTAAGATGGCTTAGGCCCGTTCTCCGGGAGTGGACCTAAGCTGTCAGTTGGACATCCCTTGAGGGCTCCCAGGCTGTGACATGGTGCAGGCCAGGCTGAGGGAGCTCCCCCCCGAGTGAACGAATTTCATGCCCTGGCCTTTAGTAATTAAGTATGCATAAGTAAAACACTATCATATAAATAAATACAGTGGTACCTCGAGATTCGAGTGCCCTAACATACAAGATTTTTGAGATACAAGCCATCGAGCGAGCGATTTTTGCTTTGAAATACGAGCAACATTTGAGATAGGAGTAATCACGTGGATCGGCCGGCTGCACATGACCCACCAGTTTACCTCGACTCGAGCGTCTCATAGTTTCCCACGCCTCAAGGTTACGGAACGAATTAAACTCGTATCTCGAGGTACCACTGTATAGAGACACAGAATCATAGAATGCTTGAGATGTTTGTCAAAAGTTGTGTGCTATTTTGTCTTGTCAGCAAATCTTCAGGTTTAAATGCATTCTTAGAAGGCATGGTATTAAATGGTTCCTCATTCTACAGTGCATTTATTTTTTAACACACTGGGGAAAATAGCTTTTAGTCCTTTCATCTCTTTCTGTCTATATTTTTTTACATGTCTATATTTTTTACAGTATTAGAAATACAAACCAGTCTCTTTTCCATTCCAGAAATGTTTCAATCTTTGTCTAACTTACCCACTGGAGGGCAGTAGAGAACCATTCAGGCCGTCCTTGATTTTGGACCTGCCAGGCTCTTATCTGACAAGTCAGACCTTAAAATTTAATACATGTTTCCTGCTGATAAAATGCCACAATCAAAGTACCTTTTTAGAAAATCTATTTGATTCCCTAAAATCACAAATGTAATTTTTTTGTGGTGGAACTTTGATACAGGAGCTGAACTGAGTGAAGCTTCCTAAAATGGTAGGCCACAAAAGTACAGTGAATGTGAATCTTATCCCACAGACTGATATATAAAGACGAGAGGCTTGGTGCATGAAATTTGTGCACCGGTGGGGGGATCCCTCAGCCCAGCCTGAGTCCTCTCACAGTCTGGGACCCCTTGGGGGATGTCCACCTGCCTCCTTAGCACTTCTATGGAGGCAGGAGAGGCTGCCACCACCACCGCTGTGCTCACCAATCATGAGCCCGGCTTCTGGCTGAGGGGTGCTCCCCTGGGGGAGTGCACTGACCACGAGTGCGCATCATAGCTATCGGTCGTTCTGCTGGTAGTTCCACAGTTGGGTCAATTTGCATATTAGGGTTTTATTATATGGGATGTCATATTAAATTATTAAAATTAATTATAATTTGAGCTCACAGTCAACCAAAATGATGGAACAGTAAACCTTAGTTATTGTTAAGGCTCTCTGGCTACTGTAACCCATTCTAAGGTTATTCATCAATCCCACAAGTCATATATTGGAAGCACCAACAACTATCTGGCTACACTGGTTACGGCTGAGATGCCCAGTGTTGTTTGAAAGTTAACAGGCCTCTGGCACTGGGCTTTTCTTCTTACAGCTAGAAATCCCCGAGTCTAGGCCCCACCTCCCTAAGATCACCTGCTATCCTTGGCCAGCTTCTATCACCAACCTGGATGCTTTCAACAGTAGTCACTGTCCTTGACCTTGCAGAACCTCTTTCGCTTTTACTGACTTCTTCTCTGACCTACGAAGAGAATTCATTTGTCCCCTGCACACCTTTCCCCCCCAGATTCACGGGGAGCTTGGGCTCTCACCAAAGGCCAGACCAGGGGTAGTCTTTAAGGTCCAGTAATACAAAGCACTCCTGAGATCAGCAAGCACTATGGACCGGCAATCATCAGCACAAGGTTGGGGAAGGAAGGAAAAGTACAGCAAAAACAAAATACACTCTAGTGTTTCGCCCAATTATCCTCTGCAGAAGCTGGAATTGAAGACAATTTCCCCCTAGTAATCGCCCTACAAAAACCGCAGGCATTCTTTCTGCCTCTAAACACCTTCAAAGTGCATTCAAAATGATGGTTGTGAGTCTGTAAATCTTCCTTTGCTAATTTGTTGTACATGAATGCCTGCAGAAGCTTTTGAATGGTAAATGCTGTGGGAGGGGCAGTTGCCATGGTGACCGTTCAATTCACCCTTTTTTTCTTGCACTCACTCTTGTTAGATCTTCATTGCTGAGCCGCTGTGAATTAGAAGGTAACAGCTTAATCACATCTGGAGGGCAGGAAGAGAGGTGAGAGAGGCAGCCTTTCTCCGCACAGCCACATCCTGAACCCACTGAGTTGTACTCTGCTTGCCTTGTGCCATTTCTTCTTCATGGTTGCACTGGCCCCTCTGAAGAAAAATGTACTTGCGACACACATGACAAAGAGCCAATTTCCTTAGTATAAAAGGAGAGCTTATGAGTGACTATGAAAAATACCATCACACAATAGGAAAACAAAATAAGCAAAGGACATAACCAGGCAGCTGACAGGAAAAGAAAATTAATGGCTTACCTTGTCTGAAAGTACACTTAATTTCATTCACAAGAAAGGAAACACGTAGATTTCATTTTTTCACCTACCAGGTTGAAAAAGATCTAAAAATTTGATCATGTACAGTGTTCAGAAAAGGTGGAAAACCCATGATTTTATACAATCTTAGTGAGAGGGTAAATCTGTATAATCTTTTAAAGAGTAGAATTAGCAGTTCCTCTTTTATAAATTCATCCTACAAGTGTAATTACACTTGACTTAAAAAATACAAGTAGAAGAATATTTAATGAAGCATTCTCGAAGCAAACGATTGGTACAGGTCAGAGTTACTGGTATTTCTAGACAGTTATACGCACAGGGCAATGCGAGGCAAAAATGAAATTGAGTTTTCCTCACATCCAGTGAATTGTATGCTTAACGTGTTTGCTAAATGCGTATTGTTAAAGGATAATTCCCCAAAAAAGAGAAAAAAGGCCCAACTGGTGTGGCTAAGTGGTTGAGCGTCAACCTATGAACCAGGAGGTCACAGTTTGATTCCTGGTCAGGACACATGTCTGGGTTGTGGGAAGGCTCTGTCCCCATTGTGGAGCGTGCAGGAGGCAGCCAATCAATGATACTCTCGTTGATGTTTCTATCTCTCTTTTCTTCTACCTTCCTCCCTGAAACCAATAAAAACATTTTAAAAATTAAAATAAAAAAAAGGAAAAGTTGCCAAAACGGGTTTGGCTCAGTGGATAGAGCATCAGCCTGCAGACTGAAAGGTCCCAGGTTTGATTCTGGTCAAGGGCATGTATCTTGATTGCGGGCACATCCCCAGTAGGAGGTGTGTAGGAGGCGGCTGATCAGTGTCTCTCTCATCGATGTTTCTGACTCTCTCTCTCTCTCTCTCTCCCTTCCTCTCTGTAAAAAATGAATAAAATATAATAAAAGAAAAAGAAAAAGTAAAATCACTACTTTCGTGCAGGCATAAAATGAACATAAGTTGAAGATTTCATGTTGCTTACAATGAAGGAACTAGGCAGATGTCATGATTAGTTCAAGGGAGATCACATGGAGTAAAGGAATGTTAAAGGGGATGCTCGGATGGGGGCAAAACTGATTTTTTCTACGAGTGAGTAAGGAGGTCTCTCCCTCTGACAGAATCGACTTGCATATAAATTGATAGGAATGATTCTGCATTGTTATCAGTTATGGGTAATTTGCAGAATTATAAAATAGCTTTCATAGAAGAAGGATCAGTAATGATGCAGGGTCTGTGACAGTACAATTTTCCATTGATTGAAGCAATTTTCTGTATAAGATTGAAATGATAAATGCAAGGATCTAACAGTATAAAATACTGGGGTCCCAATGATATATAAAAAAAGGACATTTAGGTATATGTACAGATCTATATGCATATGTTCATATTCACATTGACTATTCTTCAGTGGAGACAGAAGAAATTGGTAGTTGTGGCTAATACTATCTGAGACAAAAAGGGCATCTATTTTTCATTGTATACCTTTATATACTGCTTGACTTTTTATTTGCTTTTGCCATGGACATATATAATTTTTTTTTTTAAAAGAAAAAAGGCAATCTTTCATAAACCTTAGTGAGACAAATGGTAAGTAATAAAACATGTAAATCAAGCCTTGCAGAAAATACAAGGAGAAATAGATGGAGATGTAGTAGTCATAGCAAACCTCTTTCTGGTTATGATGATTGAGCAGATGAAAAGTAGGACTATGGAAAGCAGTGTTCAACAGTCTGCATATTAAAAGCATTTTGGGAGCTCCTTTAGAAAAGCATTTTTATTTCAAACACATGCAAAATAGACTGGTCTGATGAACTCACGTGACCCATCGTCCAGCTCCAACACTCAACAATTCATGACCAACAAATTCCCCACCCACTTTCGCCCTTTTTATATTGAAGCATTTAATCTATAAATATTGTCTCTGGTGAATAGCTCTACAAAATAATAACTGTCTTTAAAGACAACTACCAAATACCATAATTAAAAAATAAATTAATCAGTACAATAAAATAAAATAATTAGTGCAATGTCATTGTCACACCTAAAAAATGACAGTAATTCCTTAACTTCATCAAAGATTCATTAAAATTTTCAATTGTTGCATAAATGTCCTTTTAAAAAATTACTTTGTTTGAATTAGAATCTGAATAAAGACCACACACTGATTATTTGATGTGTTTCTCAAGTCTGTTATACATCACCTGGGGATCTTCTAGAAAATTCTGTTGTTCAGGCTTCTTGACAATGTTGAATTTTATCTGAGCCCTCTGTTCCTGGAACGCAGTGACAGTTAAGGCAGACACACACACACACACACACACACACACACACACACACAGCCTTGTCTGTGTTCTGGAAAAGACACTGCAAAGAACCTTTGTTTTCCATATGACTTAGGTAAGACTCACCTAGGCCCCCTCATTTACCTATGACAAGGGCAGTCACAGACACTTGAAGTTCCCATTCTTGGTCTCACAAATAATTAGCTGAACTGCTTGTTTCACTGAGTAATCAGGACAAAATGCTTGTTAACCAGACTTTGGTTAAGATCCTCTCCTTGTGCCAGGTCCCTGAGTTTGGTCCCACCGTCAGCAAGAGCCAGTACACAGCTAACTCCTTCTTATCCTCTCCCGAGAAAAGGCTGACCTCGGAGTTAGACATTCTCTGACCTGCCATCCCATCGGGTCACTCTTGTTTTTTCTGGTCTTGTTTACTCCTCTGTACTGAAAATGAAAAATCCTTTTTGCCTAATACTGGAGATGGGATGTATGGTCCAACCTCTTCCCCCTTGTAGTTATCCTTTCCATATGAAGTCTCCCCTTAAATCTGGATTTTAAAAAAATGTGACAATTACAAGAAATCTTGATGTTATTTTTCTCTAGTTTATTATAATATGAAATGAGATTTGAGAACCGCAGCTTCGAGGATGTGACTAGTACAATTGCTCGGATAATCTAATACATCCATGTCTGTGTTAGTCTGGGTTCCTCCAGAAAGCAAGTTCTGAGGCGAGTCTTGGTGTCAATGGTTTATTTAGGCGGTAATCAGAAAAAGCAGGGACAGCGAGACAGGAAGGAGGAAAATGACATCCAGGCTGCATAAAGGAATGGGCTGTCTGCTGTGAGTAACAAGTTCAGTTCCTCCGGAAAACATGTACAGTTGCCCTTTAGATTTGATCTCTCTGGATGACCATCCTGTGGAGGTAAGTTGGGTATCTTTTTTTTTTTTTTAAATATATTTTATTGGTTTTTCACAGAGAAGAAGGGAAAGGGATAGAAAGCCAGAAACATCGATGAGAGAGAGACATCGATCAGCTGCCTCCTGCACGCCCTCCACTGGGGATGTGCCCGCAACCAATGTACTTGCCCTTGACCGGAATCGAACCCGGAACCCTTCAGTCCCCAGGCCGACGCTCTATCCACTGAGCCAAACCGGTTTCAGCGGGTATCTTTTTTCAGCCACACTGTTGCTCACTGGATGGATAAAGTAGCCATGCCAGGTATAGACTTTTTGTCATTAAGGCTGATCTGGCTATTGTAGGGGATGTGCATCTCGCATCATTGATGTTTTTCTCTCTCTCCCTCTCTCTTTCTCTCTGAAATCAATAATATACCAACAGCAAAGGCCAGTGCTTGGCCCCTCATATGACACCATTCCCGTGAGGGTAAAGCCAGACACCTGGAGGTAAGTCAGTTATATTGGAGGCCTGCATGTCAGGCAGGCAGAAGCAGAGTGATTTTATGAAAGAGAGATATGGGTTGGAGGATGAGAACGAGGGGTGGACCAAGCCGATCCTGTGCTTTACGCCTCGCCCTGGCCCTTCTCTGATTGCCTGGGGCTGGCCCGCTGCGAGCTTCATTTTCCAGACCCCCCTGTCAGCTGGCCTGTGGCTGGTTCAGCCAATGGGAGGCACTACTGGGGTAGACCGTGTTTCCTCCATAGTCTAGTTATGGCACATACAGAGTTGGTGCAGGTGAGTTTGTATGTGCGCTAAGCCTTTGAAATGTCTCTGGACCGCTACTTTTACTGTATCTGCCAAGAAAAAGAGAATGGGAAAACACTGTTAATGATGTGGTCTATTAAAGGTGGTTTTCTCTAAGTGGTGACATTATTGATAACTTTTCGTTACCTGGTTATTTTTTTAAAAGAAAAGGATGCTCCCTCTCACCTCCATTAGTGCTCTTTGATGATTAGTGCAAATTGTCACCTGGTATTTATTTTCCTGGGTCCCTAATTGCAGCTAATCAAGCATTTACCTTTGCATTTATAAGCTCTTACTGCAGGTACATTTTTAGCCATCCTGAGTCAAGAAACATAATTGCAGGAGAAACCAGAGAAATGAGCATAAGCAAAAGTTAGAGATGCGGATCATCACCTATTACTTAAGCATACTTCCTTTTTTTTCTGAGCTCCATAGAGATCAGGAAGAGAAAACAGCATCTTAAGTAGAATTTATGAAGCGGGGAAGCTGGTGGCAGGGAGCCCAAATAACAACATCATGGCATTTGCATGTAAAGAAGCCATACCCAGTTCGCTAATTTTATTCAACAAATAGAATTATGTGCTATTTAATTTGTAAATCTCAAAGACCAAATGCTTTTTTTCTAAAATGTTCTTCTTTCTGCTTTCAAGATAAAGGAGTCACCTTGTCTAGATCAGCCTGATCTGTTTTTTGCTATTCAGAATAGTATTGGGAGAACATACACTAATTTTCAGACTTAATGGTAATCTCGGTGACCATCAAGTGCAGCCCTCACATTCAACTGGAAATTGAGACCAAGTGCTTTGTTAGATGAGGAAGTGGCAGACCTAGAACCACAAACCATCCTCTTGACTGTCTTCTCTGCTTCCTATAAATATTAGTGGTTCTTAAATGACAGTTGTTTTTCTTCAAGCCACATGTATCCCTTCTCAGCAACTCTGCTTTGTGGTTCTTTTATGTCTCTTTCCCAGATTGAGAATTTTCCGCTTCTTAAATCAAAATGTGAAATCCCAAATGTACTGTGATTGTGGTCTCTTAATCAAAAGACTAAACTGCCCTCTCTCTCTCTCATGAAATAGGACTTTAAAAAATTGATTTTAGAGGGAGAGATAGAAACATCCATCAGCTGCCTCCTGCATGCCCCCTACTTGGGAGGATTGATTAAATCTTTAGCCTTTAGTGATGACTCCAGAGGTTAGAAGGTGGGGCTGAAAGTTCCAACCCTCTAGTCACGTGGTTGGTACTCCCTATCAGCCATCCCCCATCCTGAGACTCTCTGGGACTTTCCAAAAGTCACCCCGTTAACATAAACTCAGGTGTGATTGAAAGAGGCTGGTTAAAAACCACAAACCTACCAGGTCAGAAACTGCAGTGCCCCCTACAGTTGGTTGTAATGTGGGCAGTAACATCAGAAATGAAGCTTAACCTCAGTAGATGGCAGTAGTAGAAAAGCAGATATTTGTGGGGTGTTGTTCTTTGTGTTTCAGTACTTTAGCTTTAGGTGTTGAACACAGCCTCAAGGCTTAATCACACAGGGTCTGGAAACCACAGCCTGGACGGACCTTGCAGTCCTCAGCCAGGGTCACATAGTTGCAGGCGACCACCTTTCGCAGGGATGGACCATTCTCACTTCTCTCTCCTTTTACCCAGAGACTGCAGTGCTAGCTCCTGTTCATGAGCGCAGGGGAGCCTCATTATCAAAGTACTGACTAGAGGAATCCCCCAAATGAAAGTCACCCCAACCTGAAATGCTTAGTAACAACTTCTTATAAAGCCAGTCCCCGCCTCACACCTCCCTCTGGCTTAACACTGGCATCCATCTTCCCCCAACGATAATGTCAGGTGTTTCACTGTGATTACCATGCCAACCAGTTGCAAAGTGAAATTGCCACTCGTGCAGAAGATGTGGGATTTTATGAAGGTAATGAAAGGGATGGTGGAGGACTGACTCAATAATTATGAGGAAGTCTCCAAGAAATGAAGGTTTGGCAGAGTTAGTTTGGTCACACCGAGAGAGAGAAAATCAGCAGGGATAATGACAGACTGGAGGCTTTAGGAAGGGATGATCAGAAATTCAAAACATTAGAAGGTCCTGGGGAAAAGGGATAAAGCCTTTAACTATTTTGCAAAATTTTCTTTCTTTACAACCTTTCTGTGAAGGTCAAGTGAGAAGTGACAGGAGTCATATTTTGCTATCTTATAAATTTTTTTTCCCTGAAAAACAAAAAATTCCTAAATTGATTCACTATTTTGTTCTAAGAATTAGTTCACAGTTGCAGTTGTAATAAAAATGTGGTTAATTATAAAATAAATTTACTATCATAATTTTTCATTCTTTTAAAGATAAAGCCCCAATTCACCCCCCCCCCACTTCCCACTCTTTACTATAAACTCTTGCTTCCCATTTAAATAGATTCACTTAAAGTGACCTTTTCCCAGGACCAATTATCCTCAACAAGTTTTTTTCTAAAGAAGTCCTTAATTGTACCCTGCAAGAGCATGTAGGGCCCACTAGGCATGAAAGCATTTTGCGCATGCTGTGTTTTTGGTTAGCGGAGATTGCATCCCTGGCTCCAATCATTGGCCCAGCTCTTTCCCACAAAAGGAGTGAGCTTTCCTCATGAGATCATCTGCTTGTCCCAGGCTGGAATCTAGGAAAGGCTGGGCTGGCTCACAGAAACTGCTCTCTGGGCTTCGTAAGAAATCCAACTGGCTGTTCTTCCTCTCCTTAGCACTGCAGCCACATTTCTTAAAAAGCAATACCTGTAAATAAAAGATGTATAAAGTGAACCAACTCTTAGGAAGGGGGGGAGGGAGAGTTCATAGTAATCAATGAAACTCCCCTTTTCATGGGAGGGGATGGTTAAAGCAAATGATTTCTTTTTCTTGGGAAGGGGATTATGAAAATCCTCCCCTCCCCATCCCTAACTTATAGACATTTCATGTGTTTATTTTATAAATTGGGTGGCAAAGGTAGAAGCAGGAGATCAGCTAGGAGACCACTGCAATAACTGAGGTGGGAATTGGTGGTCACTTACACCTAGGTGGAAGCAAAGGAAGTGTTAAGACTGATGGTCTTTGACGGTAGATCCAACATTTACCTTGACGCATTGGATATGTGATATGAAAGAAAGAGGAGTAAGGGATGATTCTTTTTTTTTGGCTACTGAAAGGACTGAGTTTCTGTCAATGGACATGGGGAAGACTGTGGTTTAGCTTTTGATGTGTGAAGTTCAAGATGTCTACAATATATCCCAGTGGAGAGATCAAACAGGCAGTTGAAAATGTGAGTTTATAGATTAGGATAGAGTTACAGGCTGGAGGTATGAATTGATTGTCATCAGCAGACAGACGGTAGTTGATAGATGAGAAGACTGGCGGTGGTAGTGGAGAGAAGAGGCCCAGGATGGAGTCCAAGGGCACTCACATGTTAAGGTCTTGGGGAGAATAGGAGGACGCAAAAATGCAGACTGAGTAAGGGCTGCCAGAGAGGTGGGAAGAGAACTAGAAGAGTGAGGTGTATATGTAAAAAAAGGTGTATATGAAAGGAGAGAATGATCAACTGTGTCTTTCTGCAGCTAAGTTAGCAAAGATGTGGACTGGGAAATAGTCATTGAGTTTAACAACTTGGACTTCACTGGTGATTTAACTTGAGAAGTTTTGTTACAGGAATGGAGGCAAAAGCCTCATTTGAATGGGTTCAGAGAAAACAGGAGGAAAGAAATCGGAGAAAGTAAGAATAGACAATACCTTTGCTGGAAGTAAATAATTGGGGCAGAAACTGGCAGGGGATTTGCAGTCAGAAGCAAGTTTTTATTTTTATTTTTAATTAACATGAGTAAATGACAGCATGTTTGCAACCTGGTAGATAGAAATGATTCATTAAAGTGGGAACCATTTTTGTTGCAGAAGAGAAAAAGGGAGAAATGATGAAACTTCTAAAGTTACAGAGGGGATGAGATGTGGGCGCATGTGGAGGGGCTGGCTCTAGGCAGGATCATGGAGGGTCCCTCCAAAGTAAAGAGAGGTGCATGGTTAGCCTTTGTGGCCTAACAAACCACCCCAAAACTTAGTGGCTTAGCAGGATGGTTGGTTCTTCTCTGGGCTGTCTTGACTGATCTTTCCTGGGCTTGCTGTGGTTAGTTGGTGGATTAGCTGGAAGTTGGATGATCTCAGATCATCTGATTGGCACTCATGTGCCTTTCATCTATCTGGCAATTATCAGGCTGTCAACTGGGGTGCCTCTTTGTTTCTCACATGGCCTCTTGTCTGCTGGAGGCCAGCTTGAACTTGTTCGCAAGGTGGTCTCCGATTTCCAAAGCTCAGCAAGGGAGGGCAAAACACCATGTGCCAATATTTCGCAACCCTTCTTGCGCATCACATTTTCTAATGTCCTACAGGCCAAAGCAAGTCATAAGGCCGAGCCCATATTCAAGAGTTAAGAGAAATAGATTCTACCTCCTAATGGGAGAAGAAGCTGCATAATGACATTGCAGTGGGACATGGGTTCAGGGAGGGGGAGAATGTGTGGCCATCTTTGCGACTTGCTCTAGGACGGAAGGCAGTGACTATGAATGCAGATGTCCATAGGTGGGTAGATGTAACTGGGGTTCTGGGGAAATTACCTTCTAAGTGCTTTCATTTTCTCAAAGGTAAAGTCTCCTGTTGAAAGCTCATGCCAGCCTTATGTTGGTTTATTCACTGATAATGAACAACGAAACTGCCAAGAGAACTAGGTCCGTATGGCAGCTTCTAGATCCACCTTTAGGGAAAATGTCTTCTGGAAGCCAGCCAACCAGGAAGTCTGGGGCTCCTGCAAAGGGATCTAATTGGGTAACTGCTGGCTGATGTCATGGAGCTTGGCAGCCAGATGCACCCATTCTTGAAAAGGTCAGACTTTCCAAGGTGATTAAAATATCCTATCTGCGAGGCACCCCTACTCTGGATAAGGCTATATGGGTGTTGCTGTGCTCTGCTCTTTGACT
This sequence comes from Lasiurus cinereus, assembly GCA_011751065.1. NCBI lineage: Eukaryota > Metazoa > Chordata > Mammalia > Chiroptera > Vespertilionidae > Lasiurus > Lasiurus cinereus. The sequence continues at coordinate 2,949,693 of JAAGEH010000143.1, forward strand.
GTTTTCTCTGCGTGTCAGCCCTTGATCCACCTACTCTCGACTGCATGTGTTGCCAACAAGAGTGCAATGGCTCCTGTTCTTCCTGCTGTGTTCCTGGAGGACATTTTGACTTTTCCAGCCTATTTCATCCCAACATTTACCTGCTGAATCTCGTTCATTTAACTGCCAGTGTTCTGAGAGGTGTTGACATTTGAGGTTTTCCTTCTTTGAATATATAGATTTTTTTTTCAGACCTCTATTTCTCCTGGACTTACAGTGTTTCCCTATAATTCTATGAAATCTCATTTAGTGACTAAAGCTTCTATTGGCCTGGTTTTACGATCGATGCATGACTTGATTATTTCAGCGAAATTAATTCTTCTCCTGTTTAGTATAAAAGTGCGCACATGGAGGGGCTGGCTCTAGATAGGATCATGGAGGGTCCATCCAAAGTGAAGAGAGGTGTATGGTTAGCTTTTGTGGCCTAATAAACCATCCCAAAACTTAGTGGCTTAGAGGGATGCTAATAATTTTAGGGACAGGAAAAAGAATCCAAGGTCAGCTTTATGAACTGAATGTTTGTTTCGCTACCTCCAAATTAGTGTGTTGAAGCCCTAACCACCACCACAATGATGTTATTAGGAGGTGGGAGGTAATTTGGTTTAGATGAGGTCATGAGGGTGCAACCCTCATGATGCTATTAGTGCCTTTATAAGAAAACACCAGAGAGCTTTCTCTCCACACCCCTACTGTCCCTATTTCTCTTTCTTCGGCAAGAAGGTGGCTGTCTGCAAACTAGGAAGAGGACTCTCACCAGACGCTGATTTCCCCTAAAATCTAAGATCAGCCTCTAGAGTGGTAAGAAATGATCTTGATCTTGCATTTCCCAGCCTCTAGAACTGTAAGAAATAGGTTATTTGAGCTACTTAGTCTGTGGTATTTGTTACAGCAGGCTGAACTGGTGAAAACAGTCAGCATAACTTGGAGACGCCTCAATGTGGCATGACCTGGCTGAGAAAAGTGAGACACAGTTTTGGTTTAGTGCCTTTAAGTGACATTTGAGATGCACTTTTGGTCGGGATCCCTTTGCTGATTCTTGTAGCCTTGGTCCTGAATACTTCGATGAGTAAGACTCCTAGGAGTGTCCCATGTCTGGGGTCTGTTGCTCCTCACAGAGCCCTTTAGAAATATTTCTTCTGCTCTCATGGCCAGACAACCGCATCCCCCAAGCACTTGGGAGTCACATCACCCCAAACAAACACAGTCACAGTTGATCTAAGGCAGAAAAGTGCTTTGGGAGATGAATTTTTTTCTCTCCTCTTTTCATTGCAACCCTTTCTGGGACTGAATGGGCCACTGGTCCTGAGAATCAGTCAACTCTACCTGTCCTTAAAAGCCACTGGGTCAGAGTCAGGTCCTACATGGGCTGTGTGATGCTCAGCCAGGCACCTCACCTGTCTGTGCATTGGTTTCCTAATCTCTAAAATAGTGGCTGCACCTCTCTGGTGGGGTTGCTGTAAGGATTAAGCGAGAGGAAAGGTGTGAAAGAGTTTTTACACGACACAGTGACTGTAAGGGTATTTTTACTCTTTAAAATGAATCAGGTAGAAGGTAAAGGGATTTCCCCTTTGGTTGATGCACAAGTTATTCATATAATATGCATGAGCAGGAGAGAGATATAATGGGAAGTTGACTGTCAAGAGGGGAAGATAGATCAGCCAGAGGTATGCAGATTGTCTGTAAAGACAGATAGCGGAAGCCAGCAGTTAGATTTAGTGAAACTCTAAGCCTGGGGGAGAGCAGTGTCCTGTCTGTCAGTGTTTCAGGGCTTAAAAGCACAGAGCACTCTTGGGGAGGATTGAGCGTTCAGCTGCGAGGAGGATTTGGCCACAGCCAGTCCTGGAGAGATCGAAATCCATGTCTTTACTCTGTGACTTAACCATGACAGATCCGTTTATCAGGCCTTCAGTGGAAAGCTGTACGCAGAGAGGGTGTGTGGAATGCCAGGGACGTGTGGAACTTTGTTCCTGCGCTCCAGGATCTCGGGGAGAACAGAATTGTGAGATAACGGGGACTCACTGGCAGTCTACACCACAGACTGCAAGTTCAGCTGCTTACCAGGACCTAGCAGGGGATGCAGCCAAGGACGCCTGCCAGTTGTAAGGAAAGCACAGAAGCAATATACATGGCATTGACCTTAATGTGAGTGAGGAAGGGGAGTGGCAAAGGCATAGATGGAGGCAAGCAGAGTGTGGGTCCTGTCCAGGGGGCAATCTCGACTCAGCTTCCAAGTTGCCTGGTAAGAATGCGCACCTAGAATTGCCCACATCTTTCATTTTGGTCAAAAAAAAAAAAAAAAAAAAGAAGAAATCCAGGTGTTTATATGGAATTTCACACTTTTTGTACGTTCCCAGTTAATTTTTAAAACTCGCAAACCATGGATCTGTGGTTCTCCTTTTGTGATCTTTGCAAACATGGTGCGGAGTGGAACGCTGGGTAAGCGTAGAGAGGAGGAAAGAGAGGTAGGGGGTCAGCCTGGCACCCTGGTCTGAGGGATAGGCCAGAGGGCAGGTGCCCAGCTCCCTCTGGGCAAAAGACAGGATTCGGAGGCTCATTGTCTCTGCGCACCTCTGGAGCCCAAGGACTGTTTGTTGTTGTTGTTTTTTAATTTTTTTATTAATGTGTTACATGTATACTTGTCTTTCCATTGCTCCCCCTCTCCTCCCCCCCCCGCCCCAGGCAGACCCTAACCCCCCAGTGTCTTGTGTCCATTGGTTATGTTCATGTGTATACATACAAGTCCTTTGGTTGATCTCTTATCTACCTCACCTCTCCCTAACCTTCCTGCTGTAATATGACAGTCCAAGGACTGGTTTTGACTGGTCAGCTTCCCCTCTTGACAGCTGTTTCCCTTAGGATCGTGGTCGGCAAACGGCGTCTCGAGAGCCACATGTGGCTCTTCGGCCCCTTGAGTGCGGCTCTTCCACAAAATACCACGGCCTGGACGAGTCTATTTTGAAGAAGGAGCGTTGGAAGAAGTTTAAGTTTAAAAAATTCAGCTCCAAAGAAATTTCCATCGTTGTCCTGTTGACATTTGGCTCTGTTGACTGGTGAGTTTGCCGACCACTGCCTTAGGGGAGCAGTGGTAGGGGTGTGGGGAGGCGAGTCTTTGTTCATGTTTCACAAAACAACATGGAATTCTAAAAATAATTCAAGGCACATTTGTCTAACGTTTGGAGAGCGTAAAAATAAGAGCTTCTCTCTCTTCCTTCTACTCTCCCCCATTTCCATTTCTAAGGTGATTACTGAGAACATTTTTGAGCCTGTCATTTTAGAAAGATTTTAAGCATATAAAACCATATGCATATCCTCTCTCCCCGTCCCCGCCCCCCCCAGCAGATATGGGAAAGACATGATTGACCGCCAGTTACAGAGCAGAATCCCATCTCTGCACTTTCGTGTCTCCTGCTTAGAAGGCCTTTCTCTTCCTCCTCCTCTCCTCTCAGTGGAAGGCCGCACAGTGCAGTGACAAGGAACACAGACTCCGCGTCAGACTTTCGGGCTCCTCATCCTGGCTCTGTCATTGACTAGCTCTAATTCTAGCTGAGTTAGTCAGCCTTTTCATGCAACTATTTCCTCATCTCTTCAAGGGGAGGGGATTCAAGCAGAATCTGCCTGGAAGAGTTGTGAGGAATGGATGCCTTCAGGTCACGAAGGGCCTCGGGCAGGATTTGGCACAAAGCAAATGGGCTCTGAATGCTCCCTATTATTATTGTTCTCCAAGGTCTAACACTCGTTTCTTTTTTAGTGGGAAACCTAGCTTGCTTCTTCCTTATCCCAGCCCTCTTCTCCTCTAATTCACCTCTTTCATGCGAATGACACCACCTAATGTTGGCACACTGCGGATGGAGGCAGCCTCTCACTTTGTGTGCCTGTGCGTGAACAGAGTTGAGCAGGAATGCAGGCTGCAGGTGCCCAGTTCTCCATGTCTGTGGCCTGCTTTGCCCCTGTGGCAGACGGCAGTGAGATACAGCAGGGACCCTGGGATTCAGCTGCCCTCACCCGCCTGCGCCCAGGGTGAGAGGGAAATTGAGGGCTTCTCTTGCATTGAGATGCTCTTTATATTCTGCTCCCCCCCTCCCCTTCAGCAGGTGCCTTGCCAAAATTTAGAGCAGTTTTAGAAATTCTCCACTAGCACGAGAGCCCCTTGGGCGGCAATGCCGGGCACTTCTCGGGTCCCCAGGGGGCCTCTGAGATCATCTCAGTAAAACTTTAATGCCTGCAAGTCAATTAGAGTGGAGAATTCTCCTGTAATCAAAAGAGGCAATGCTTTTATTGGAAAGGTGCAAACTCCAGGGGAAGGAGGACAGCTGTGTGGGGCTCGGTAGAGCTAATGGCTCGGGCTGGGCAAATGATTTCAGCAGAGTCAGGCCGGATCTGCTGGGCAGCAGGGCGAGGGAGGGACCGCTGGGGAAAGAGGCGGTAGGTAGCCGTCATGAGCATCCTCAGAGCGAGCTGCTGAGTTCCCAGAGCTGGTTTACACCTTCGCTCTGTCAGATCCACGAAGTGAGAATTCCTCGCCAGCTCTCATTTTAGAGAGGAGGAGTGAGAGTTCGGGGAGGTTAATGTGGCTCTGGAGTGGACAACAGGGCCTGTCCGCTTCTTTCCAGAAAGCAGACCTGGCTGGCGCGAGGAGCGTGAAAGAGGAGGGGGAAGCTTTGCTTGCTCTAAGCACAGCCTCCCAAACTGGCACCTTCTCGTGGCCTGTTAAGGGAATTCGGAAAAACCGTTAGAGGAAGTCATGTGAAATTTATTATTTAAACAGATGTACAGGTTGCACGGGTCTGTTCCAGTTACTGCTGCATAACAAATCACCCCCAAAACGGATTGTCTTCCAACAACCATTTTATTGTTCGTTATTCGTAGGGTCTGCAGGTCAGGGATTCTGGCAGGGCAACGATGGGTGTGGCTTCTCTGACCCATGGCACCTGGAGCCTCAGCTGGGAAGACATACATGCAGGGGCGTCACTTGAAAATTAGGGGGGTAGAGTCTTCTAAGGGTACCATCCCCAGGAGGGGTTCTACAGAAAGCAGCCAACCCATGATTATCTCTTATCACTGATGTTTCTATAACGGTACCGCTGGCCAGATGTCCAGGATTGCACATACATGGCTGATGTTGGCTGTTGGCTGGGATCTCAGCTGGGCTGTTGCCCAGAGCACTCACTACACGTGGCTTTGTCGTGTGGCAGTCTCAGGGTGCTTGGTGCTCTTACATGAAGGCTTACTTTCCGCAGAGTGAGTATCCCAAGAGAACCAGGCAGGTCTTCTATGACATCATTTCCAGCTCCTTCTATTGATTGAAGCAGTCACAAGCTTGTCCAGATTCAAGTGAAGGGACACAAACCCCCATCATGTCAGTAGTGCCAAAAAAAAAAAAGTAACCATTGCTTTTATTTTTTTAATTTATTTAAAAAAATGATTTTATTGATTTCAGAGAAAAAGGGAGAGGGAGAGATAGAAATATCAGTGATAAGAGATAATCATGGATTGGCTGTCTTCTGTAGCACCCCTCCTAGGGATAGAGCCCGCAATCCAGGGCATGTGTTTTTGATGGAATCAAACCTGGGTCCTTCAGTCCACAGGCCAATACTCTATCCACTGAGCCAAACCGGCTAGGGTTGTACTATTGCTTTTATACACCACTATGTTGTCTTATTCCTTTATGATCACATTAATTCCTAATTATTTTAGGAATTGTAGATGGAGTCAGCAGGTTCTAGAATCCTGCCTTGGCTTTGCCACTAAATACCTGTGGGACATTGAACCAGCCATCTAACCCATTCAGAGTTCTGTTTCCTCATGTCTAAAAATCACTTCTTACCAAACAAATAAACCCTTAGCTGCCTTTCAGCGCTGATATCTTTAAACTGTAGCTGTCCTTTAAACTCTGCGCAGGATTACTCTAAGGGATTGGAATAGTCCCAAGCTGTTGGCAGAACTCTTGCTGGGCAGAAGCTTGGTGACAGTGGAGGGAGAAATGGGGGAGAGGGCACTGAGGACAGTGGTGGGGAGATGGAATAGGGCTGGACAGAGGGGAGATGTGTCTCCTTTCTGTCGGTCCTGCTATATTCGTGGAGGTGAGGGAGGAAGGTAGAAGGAAGCACAGAAATGCAGGGGACCACATTCGTTTCTTTCTTTTTTTAAAAAAAATATATTTTATTGATTTTTTACAGAGAGGAAGGGAGAGGGATAGAAACTCAGAAACGTCGATGAGAGAGAGACATCGATCAGCTGCCTCCTGCACGCCCCCTATTTGGGAATGTGCCCGCAACCAAGGTACATGCCCTTGACCGGAATCGAACCTGGGACCTTTCAGTCTGCAGGCCGACGCTCTATCCACTGAGCCAAACCGGTCTCGGCCCACATTCCTTTTTGACCCCGAGGCAGGAAGTGGTCCCGTAGCTGAAAAACGCCATACGGTTCTGTGAGCCCAGCTTCAGCAGAGGCAGCGCAAACCCGGAGCAAGAGTCTGAGCCGCCATGCAGACACGACAGCGTTGCTAGGCCTCCACTCAGGTTTCCTCAGAATTGTTCGGAGTTGGAATGGATGTCAGCCACTCCTTGTCCTGTGTTTGCCCCTTTCCAAAATGCCCGATCCCTGACTCACAGCCATTGAATCCTGCTGCTTGCCTTTCCCCAGCCCCTCCTGAACATCAACCACCTTTGTTGTGCCGCAGGACACATTTTATTTATTTATTTAAAAAAAATATTTTATTGATTTTTCACAGAGAAGAAGGGAGAGGGATAGAGAATTAGAAACATCAATGAGAGACATCAATCAGCTGCTTCTTGCACACCCCCTACTGGGGATGTGCCCGCAACCAAGGTACATGCCCTTGACTGGAATCGAACCTGGGACCTTTCAGTCCAAAGACCGTCACTCTATCTACTGAGCCAAACCGGTTTTGGCAGCCGGACACATTTTATGCAACTACATAATGCCTCACCATTGTATCTTTCACGCAGTATTTCTGCTGTTTCCCTACTTTCAGAGAAAACCTCCTCCTCTTAATAAATTAAACCGTTTGGAAAGTTCGTTCCAGTAGAACAATCCACAGGGTTCTCTCATTTCCCTTCACGTTGATAAAGGGGGAACAGCTTCAAAGGAGCTCCTCGCCTTACTTCATTAGCTCTGCGGGGCTGTATTACACAAATGTGGACTTTTCCACTTAAGTCCGAGGCTCACCTATCTGCCCAGAGCCCATTAAACCATTAAGAAAAAAGATGTCTTTGTGGGCCGGGATAATTTGTGCACTTCGTTGGGAGCGAAGCTCATTTCCTCTCGCTCTGTGAAAAATGCCTCCATTAAACGTTCCAGGAATTCTGCGTCCTAAGCTGGTCCAGGTGTTGATCCCTCAGAGCGGGCAGCAGGGTTACCGTTTCCTCCCGAGCACTTGGCTCGCTGACCCTGGCAGCCCCAAACAGGGCCCAGGGTTGGCCTCAGTCTGTCATTTTGTCTCACCCTTGTCCCCATGGCTTGGAGTGAATGCCTTCTCACTTTGCACCCCCTGCCAGATTCACCCCACTCACCGGGAGGTCTGCCATTGAATGGGGCTGCTCCTGGTCCCTCGTGGTTTCTGAGCTGGAATTCCCCCTGTAGATTGCCCTGTTGCTGGCCCCATCCTTTACCTCGGGATGGTCACGATGGCACTTGACCTCAAAAAATCTGCCCTAAGTCAGATGGCCCGCTGCCCTTTCTGGGGACCAGGGATGAAGCGTACAGAAAGGAACTGAAGCCTGATCCCTAAAGACACCCACCACCCCAGCCTGGGCCCAGGAGGCACTGGCTCCCCTGGGTTTTCTTAGCTTCGAGAGCTCTAACTTGTATCGGAGATAACGCGAAGCCATGTTCCAGTCTGTTTTTCTGAACTACTTCTTTTTTTTTTTAAATTTATTTTTATTGTGTTACATGTATACATATCTCCCCGTTGCCCCCCTCCCTCCCAGGCATACCCCAACCCCCCAGTGTCTATGTTCATTGGTTATGCTTATATGCATGCATTCAAGTCCTTTGACTGATCTCTTATCTACCCCACCTCTCTAACCTTCCTGCTATAATTTGACAGTCTGTTTGATGCTTTACTGCCTCTGTATCTATCCTTTTGTTCATCAGTTTACAACGTTCTTTATTATCCACAAATGAGTGAGATCATGTGGTTGAACTACTTCTTGGAAATAATTAAGGTACAAGGGATGACAGTTACACACTTTGCCTCTGTCCACCAGGTAGGGAGTGACATTCCTGGACAATCTCGGTTGCCAGCTCTAAAGAAGGCTTGTAAACATGTGGTTGATGAGATTAGAGTTTTTCCCAATGAGGAAAACAAGGAGCTGTGTAAAATAAACTATAATCTTGGAAACTGTAGCGTGCTCATGGCAGATGTCTGTTTCTTAGCAAGTTTGTTTAACATGCTTTCACTAGTTTAAAGGCAATCAACACTTGAATCCTGCTGAATGAGACAAGGATCTGAGGATGCTTGAATCTCTCCCTGTTATCCAGTATTTTTAAAAAAATATATTTTATTGTTTTTTTACAGAGAGGGAGGGAGAGGGACAGAGAACTAGAAACACCGATGAGAGAGAGACATTGATCAGCTGCCTCCTGCACGCCCCACACTGGAGATGTGCCCTCAACCAAGGTACATGCCCTTGACCAGAATCGAACCTGGGACCCTTCAGTCTGCAGGCCAACGCTCTCTCCACTGAGCCAAACCAGTTTTGGCAGTTACCCAGTATTTTATTTCTAGTCTACTTTTTCACCCCTTACATTAGGCATTATTATTATCATTACTGTTATTAATTTTGAAGTCTATGTTGGCTCAGCTTTACCCAGACATGAACATATTTTTACTCCCCTTCCTTTCATAGGTCTCAGCCTTTCCATTGAGGAATTTTTTTTCTTCAGCGTGGGGTATATTTTTTAGAATTTTCTTTACTGAGGATCTTTTGATGATAAACTTTTCTTAGGCTTTGTCTGAAATTGTCTCTATCCCACCATTATTTTTAAAAGATAGTTTTCTCAACATAGAATTTTAGATGGACTTTCCCCTCCTGTCAGAACATTGAGTACTTTATTCTCTTCCTCTCTGGATTCCTTTATGGATATTGAGGAGCCAACCATCAATTAAATTGCCTTCTCTTTATGGCAATTTTCAGAATCTGGTTGCTTTGGATGTTCTGAAATTTTTTTGATTAAATAATTTTTAAAACCCTTTCTTGAAATGTACAGAGCTTCTTGAACTTGAAGATTGATGTTTTTCTAACAATTCTGGAAATTTCTGCATTGTTTAATATATTTGGAATATTTTTTCTCTTCTTTCTCTCAATTATTTCCTTTTGGAACTTCAACTGGACCTTAATCTCCCACAAGTCTCTTCACACTTCTTACTTATTTTGAATCATTTTGTGTTTCTGTGATGCACTCTGGTCTAATTTCATTATACTTATTACCCAGTTTAAAAGTTTCTCTTGAAATGTGTTTACTCACCCTGCTATTTTACTTTTGTATTACATTTCTAATTGCAGTTGCTGAATATTTTAATTTCCAGCCCAGCCAGTATGGCTCAGTGGGTAGTTACAGTTTGATTCCCGATCAGGGCCTATGCCTTGGTTGTGGGCTCAATCTCCAGTGTGGGGTGTGCAGGAGGCAGCCAATCAATGATTCTCTCTCATCATTGATGTTTCTATCTCCCTCTCCTTTTCTCTCTGAAATTCAAGAAAAATATATTTTAGCCGAGACCAGTTTGGCTCAGTGGATAGAGCGTTGGCCTGTGGACTGAAAGGTCCCAGGTTCGATTCCGGTCAAGGGCATGTACCTTGGTTGTGGGCACATCCCCAGTAGGGGATGTTTCTGACTTTCTCTCTCTCTCCCTTACTCTCTGTAGAAAATCAATAAAAATATATTTAAAAAAAAGAAAAATATATTTTAAAAATATTTTAATTTTCAGATATTCTATTTGTTTCACTTAAAAATTTGCTAAGATCATTCTTTATAGTTTCTTGTTTCTCATGTTTTTAACCATTTCTGTGAGTTCTCAAGCTTCCTGTCTGGTAATTCTAGTGCCTAACATCTCTATGTTGTCTATTGCTTTGATTCTCACTCATGGTGGCTTATTTCCTTCTATGTTTTGTGATTTTGGTTATGAACTGCTAAGTGCTATTAAAACCTTATTGCGGGAACTGCTTAGGGCCTGATCAGAGTGGAATTCCTCTAGAAAGGATTTGTGTTTGCTTCTGCCAGCCTGCCTGTAGAAACAGATTTTATTTCTTGTTCACCTGATATGATGGGTTCAAGCCCTTAGTGCTCCAACTTTACCCAGTAGACTCCTCTTCAATACCCCACATGGAATGGGCCCAGGCTTTCTGTCCTGCCTCACACCCCAGGAAGCCATCCGAATGGAGCACAAGGTCTCCAGGGCGTGCCCTATCGGTGAAAGCTGGTTCTAGCACTTTCTTCCATCCAAGGGCTTCTGTTTTCTCTTTATCCGTAGAGTCCTCAGCGATTTTTAAATGTTTTAATTTTTTTCAGCTTTTAATATGGCATTTTAGTTGTTTCAACTGTAAGAATTATCCAAGGTACCTAGCTCCCTGTGCTGATAGAAATGCCACTCCAGGGTCTTCTTTAACACACACATACACACACACACACACACACACACACACACACACACACACTGTGAGTCTCTAATTAACAGGCTTGTGAAAACATCTTTTTTTCTCTTGAGAGTACATTTATTTACACAAAAGCTTCACTAAAAGGAGTGTAGCAATTAAAAAACTTTTTCTTGTGATACAACTGAAGGTTGAGAAGAGTTCTTAAGTGTAACATTACATATAAATTTAATTGCATGTTTAGGAAAAGGGACAAACTTAGACCTGTGTTATATCTTGGAACCCTCCTTTTCTGATTCTATAATTAGGAAAATGTCTTTTGATACTGTTTGTTCAACTATCTTGTAGACAGGTAGACTTCAGCATTTTAATGTCGTCTCTCATGTCATGTAACCATAACTCTCCAAGCCTGGCTAATTAATTGTCTCGCAAACATTGCTTGTGGCAGTTCTGTATGATTCTAAATTCCTTTTTCTGCTGCTGGTGTTATCAGGCTTGTTTTGACTGCCTCTTCTCCCTTTGGCCGCAGGATTATTAATAAAATCCCAGACTCTAGCAGATTCTCAGTCTTAAGCGTCAGAAAGATTCTTTTCTGTGCAGCCCACAATGGTTTCCATGTGCTGGTATCTGTCCTCCCCACTGAGTGAAGGCAGAAGCTCTGTCTTCCTCATTTCTCTTTGCCTCCCTCCCTCACTAAGTGTTTTATAATTTCGTAGGAACGCAGGATAAATTTAGTGAATACACAGAAAAAATGTAAGAAAAAATCCGTCAGAATTTGCTGTTGAGGCCTCCTGGCTCTCTTTAGGGTGGGAGACATGGGCCCAGCAGAGGCAAGGTTGGGGTTCAGAGCCCGGGAGACCTCCTGACACTCAGCCCGCCCCTCTGCTTCTCCCTCCCTTAGGCCCCTGGCTGCCATCAGCTCCAGCCCGAGGAGGTTCAGAATGTGGGTGAACAGGACCGGCCACCCGGGGGGCGGGGCATGAGGCTGGCCCAGTGCTTGTCACCCCCCCAGGATGGCTTTGCGGTCTTGGAGCAGCTCCCAGCCTGGCCGGCTCCCACCTCCCACCCTGCTCAGGCCCAGCCTTTCGTTCCCTCCACTGAACGGTGTCTAACAATGAGGAGTGAAAACAAGTGAATTAAGTAATAATTTATCATATCCAGTTCGCCATTAACAGCCTTCTAGTGTTTCCTTTGCCCTTTTAAATGAGACTTTGTTCTGTCCTCGGCTCTTCTGGGTACGCCACAAGCTTTTAGCGAGCGCCGGCCCTCCCTCCCCTCCCCCTCCTCCTGCTTTCCTGGGGCTCTGAAACAGGAGTGTCTTTCTGGAAGCTGTTGAGCCATCTCCCATCTAGCATCTTCCATCCCATTTAATAGGGAACTTGGATGTTCATCTATGAGCATCATCTGCAGGCCTGGTGCTGAGAGACGGAAGAGAGGAGGATCCGATCTTTGCCCGGGTCCATCTTTTACTCTAACCGAGGTGATGAGGCTCATCCAACATGAAACGGTCAGAGGAGACAGTCTTGGTCAGGTCCAACCAAGGAAAAGCTTTCAGTGAGAAAAACTCCCTGAAGGAGAGGACTTGGACGGAGTCCTGAATGTTGGGGTGAAGATGGGGAGGAAGGAGAGGAGAGGGCAGTCCCCGGAGTGGCCTGGCAGGAAGGACCACAGTGTGAGCCGCCATCTAGTGTGAGAGGTGAGGTGAGGAAGGGTACCCAGGTATCCTGGACACGCATGCTCAGTTCAAGATGTTATTTGACCGAAACGTCTTGAAAATGAGGTTTCCACAACAAAAACAGCATTAATTAAGATTTCTGGGACCCATCTTAATTTCCAAAATTAACAGTAAAAAATAAGACAACATTCCCTTTAACTCTAAATTATGGCAATCCCATGAGGTGGAGGCACATTTAGTTACTAAAATTTCTTTTGGGGATGGCAGATTATTAACTTGAAAGACATATCCAGATAAATTGCTTGAGATGGAGGCAAAGTCCCCAAGGGCATACATGTAAATAAAATAGAGGGGGAGGGGAACCTTTGACCCTGTTCTGCTCAAGGCCTTGAAAGACATTTGCCTCATTCCTGAGAGGCAAGATGGTAGGAAATTGAGGTGAATAGAAAAACTAGGGTTCCAGTGGGGTTAGGGAAGGCTGAGAGAAATCCCCTAGGGGAGATAAAAGGACACATTATTATTATTTTTAAAATGTGGTTTTTTTTTTAAATTAATTTTAGAGAGAGGGAGAGCTAGAAACATCAATAAGGGAGTTCTCCCACATGACCCCTACTGGAGATTGAACCCCAACCCGGGCATGTGTCCTGACTGGGAATCGAACTAGCCACCTTTGGGTGCGTGGGATGATGCTCAACCAACTGAGCCACACCAGTCAGGGCAGAAGGACACATTCTTTTAATGGTGACAGACGGCCACAGGGTCAAGCATGCCTGGGGGTTTAGTTGGACCACCTTCTATAGAGGTTGCCAGGGGGAGATCTTAGACAGAGAACCGAGCTCATCAGGTGCAGGTTTGGGCAGGAAGCAATCAACCTGAGGCCACATAGCAAAGTGAGGAGCAAGGTCCTCCAATTTCCCCTGTGACACCCAGTCATTCCCATTCTGAGCTTGAGTCTCAGCTAGCAGACATTGCCTCTCCTCTATGCACACTGTGATTCACTTCTGGATGCGTTTCCATTTGCTCCAGAAATTAACAAGCAACTGCTTTCTACCTCATCAGTCAAAAGCAGAGGAAAAAAAAAAGCTGAAATGGCCAAACAGCGGGGTGTTCATCTTCAGGGGACACTGAACCACACAGCTCTTTTACCACCTGCAGCCTCTCAGGGACAGAGGACAGGAGCTGGGGAAGGCAGCTTCACGGGCAGGTCACATCGCTTCCTGTGGGAACTCTCTTCCTCCAGGTGTCCTCTAAGGAGTGGCAACACGGCCACGGAGTTTTTCTTCGAAGCCTAAACCTTTTTTTCCTCTCTCTTACATGCTTCGCGGTGCTGCCCCTTTAAGACTTTTCCTGGCCTTTCCTTTCCTTCCTCCTTAACAAGGGCAAACGGAGAAGACTGAAGGCAGAGTAAATTGAGAAAATATTTGAAGCCTATTAAGTGTGGCTGCAAGTTTATTGTGATGCCTAAGTTAATTATATCCTTTTTGACTCCCAGCCAGTCCCTTCGCTGAGCTGCCATATAGGCTTGGCCACCTAAGCCAGCCTCAGGCTGGCGGCATGCCTCGGCCTGCCCTGCTCCTTCCCACCATCCCTTCCCCCCGTCCCTCCTGCACAGGCAAGTCAGCAGTTCACTGTAGCTGCTGCTTGTTGGGGCTGAAACTCGGTAGGGGCTCGGGTGGGTATGAAGCATTTGGAATTGTGTGTATTTGTATCTCGGGTGGAGTAGGGACATGGTTGCTAGTGGGAGACCATATATGTAAATGCTAACTCTCACCACAGCTATATGCACTTATTATTTTTTAAAATTGATTTTTTAAAAATATTTTACTGATTTTTTTACAGAGAGGAAGGGAGAGAGATAGAAAGTCAGAAACATCGATGAGAGAGAGATATCCATCAGCCGCCTCCTGCACGCCCCACAGTGGAGATGTGCCCACAAGCAAGGTACATGCCCCCGACCAGAATCGAACCTGGGACCTTTCAGTTCGCAGGCCGACGCTCTATCCACTGAGCCAAACCAGTCTCGGCTAAATTGATTTTTTACAGAGAGGAAGGGAGAGGGATAGAGAGTTAGAAACATGGATGGGAGAGAAACATTGATCAGCCGCCTCCTGCACGCCCCCTACTGGGGATGTGCCCGCAACTAGGATACATGCCCTTGACCAGAATCGAACCCGGGACCTTTCAGTCAGCAGACGGACGCTCTATCCACTGAGCCAAACCGGTTTTGTCTATATGCACTTATGTTAGCTTGTACTTTACAAAGTGTTATCCTTGCTCATCTAAATCTTGTGAATATTTTGTACAGTAGGTGTTATCAGGGCCATTCATTTATGGATTAAGAAACGGAGGCTCAGAGAACAAGGTTGAATTCAAGGTAGGTCTTTGGTTTGTAAGTCCTGTGTGTGTTCATGCTTTCCTTCTATAGTATTCTGTTTTCCAAATAACAATGCAGTTGTGCCTTTGAATAACATCTAAGAGTATACAGAGGGACGTTCAGACATATTGCCTCATTCATTCTGAAAATAATGTGATGTTGGTGCTATCCCCATTCTGGGGTTCTTTAGGAATTCTTCCTCCCGGATTCATCTCCAGGTTGGCCATGGGAGCTGTGTGACTACATTGCTTGGTTCAGCTCCTTCTCCAGAAATTTTGTCTGAGAATGAAAGGGATCAGCATGTAAATACAGTGGTTGCGAGTGGCCGTTTTCAGTCAGGCCAAGGAGGACCAGAGGAAGCCAGAACACAGAAGGACAGGAGAGCAAAGAGGCTGGAGAATAGCAATAGTGAAAAACTGCTAAAGGAGGCTGCTAAATCCCTGTGGACAATCCTCAGGAGGGATAGTTTATGAGGTTCCTACCTGCATTCAGTCTTTGGTTCTAGTCCATGCAGGTCTACAGCCTCTTTTTCCTTGGATTCTGTATGAATCATGTTTCCTGCTAATAAAGTCTCTTTTATTTGCAAATACTGTGTGCTAAAGTTAGGATTTTGGTTACTTGAGCCAAAATAATCCTAATAATACATATCAGAAGCTAAGTGAACTAAATGTTAAATATAGATACAAGGAAGGAAGTGTGGATGCTAGAGAATGGGGTGGTTTTCACTGTTGTGCTGCAGGAGACCTCATGAGCTTGACATTGAGGCATTTCTTAGTATCTGCAGTACGTGAAGCCCTTTGGCAAACCCTTTGGACAGAATAGAGAATACACAGGAGCCATCTTTTAGGAAGTTCCTAAGTATAGTAGATACTTTTTGGTATCCCTGTCACATCCCTCAGCCGAACCCTTATTTCAGCTAAAGCTGTGGTGGACAGTTCCTGCGTGCTAACAGCATCCACCTTGAGGGGCTGTCTTGCTTCTCTTGGCTTTTCGGTCTCAGTGCTTTCTCCAAAGCCCACAGAGCTCTCTCAGCCCATGAGCAAGCGTAGCCCAGAGATTTGGAGGCTGAAGGGAAATGATTGCCAATATGACTTACGGTTGGTTGATCAATTGATTCTGGTTATTCCAAGAAGTCTCATTGCCTCTCCACATGATTGAGTATTTTTTAATCATGGTGGCTGTTCAAAAGAGCAAGAAAGAAGCCACCTTACCTTTTATGACTGAGTCTCAGAAATTGCACACTGTCACTTCTGCAATGTCATGTTGGTTACACCTGTTCAATTTGGGATGAGACTACGTAGTTGCAAAATGGCTACTCTCAACCACTGTATTTACATGCTAATATCAGAGATAAGGGTCATTGGGCCATCTTGGAGGCTGCTAAATCCCGGTGGACAATCCTCAGCTGATAAAGGATGTAAGCCAGAGGATAAATGCCCAGCCTCCTAATTCTCAAGTGCATTCATTCTACATGGTTCCTCTGAGGCTCCCTAAAGAGGCTGAGCTCCAGTTGGCCATAACAATAATAATTTCAAGTGTGCACTCTCTCATGGCTTTTCCTCCGTCTTAGACTTCTATTCCTTTCTCCCTTATTCCTGTTTCTTGGGATTACTTCCAAATAAACTCCTGCATCCAAGTGCTTATCTACCAGTAATGCTTTTGGAGAAATCCAAATAAAAACACAAAATAATTTTGAAATGGTGGGGAGCTGATCATAAAAATATATGCCACAATCTGCTATTGGAATATTGATGATTACTCATGTAGAGGGAGCTCACATGTACTAGTAGAAGGATGACATAGTTGGGAAAGGCTTAATGGAAGCAGCAGGAATTGAGGGGTTGAGAGAGGCAGGGAGAAAGAGAGCAAGAGGAGGGAGAAATATCTATAATCTCATGATATAGAAGCCCAATATGCTAAGTGTCTGACCATTTGTTCAACTCTTCAGTCAGTCGCTATGATGTGCACTGACCACCAGGAGCAGACGCTTCGACCAATAGGTTAGCTTGTTGCTGGGATCTGGCCAATTGGGACAGGGCGAGATGGGCTGGACACACCGTGTAGCCCTCTGGCAGTTCCTCCCCTGCCAGCCACCCCGATTGCCCTGGCTGATCAGGACTGGGTGAGACAGCCCTCATTGGCCCTGATTGGGATTGGGCAAGATGGGCCAGACACGCCTTGGAGCCAACCTCCCATGGTCTGTCCCTGACCTCTAAAATATTTCTTCTAATTAATTTCCTTTCAATGTGCACAAATCTGTGCACTGGGCCTCTAGTACTACCAATAATAAAAAAGAGCAAGAGGAGGGCACTTTAGCTATACTCAGAGTGGGCGCAGGGCTTGGGCAGGGCAGGGCACAGATAAGAGCGAGAGATGGCTGGGGCAGGAGTGATCAATATGTGGGACAGTCTACCAGGAAGGGGCTGGAGCAGGCTGTCCATTAAGAAGGCCATTATGACAGTCTAGGTGAGAGATGGGAAGGGCTTGTATTAGGTCAGATTGACTTGAAATGAAGGATGGGAGTAAAGAGCAAGATCTTACAAAGGAGGATCTGCTAGGGCCTTCCCAGAAGCAGACATACCTGGTATAGGAATGAGGAGCCAGGGCTGGGTTTCAGAAAGGACAGTGAGGAGGTTAGCAGTTCTTTTATTCATTCACAAGTAATTACTAAGCACCTATTAAAGGATATGTATTGTTACAGTGGGGCCATAGGAGTGAACAAGATCATGAAACTGTGTCCTCAATGAATATGTTTCCCATAAAGATCTACCAAGGAATCTCCCTTGCAACTCGGAAGGCAAATGATTCCTAGGAACTGGATTCTGTACCTCCTCAGAGTGGTGTCCCCAAAATCAGTCCCAGCTCGTTCTGCCACAAAATGTTCTGTTCACTTTGGCCATGCACAACTGCTGTGACATATATCACACCCTCAGCATTACCCAATAACATCTGTTTATTTATGTGGATGTCTAGTTGCCAATTAGATATCATCTGTGGTGCACAGAAGACTTGGTAGTTACACATAAATATAAATTAAAAGCTTAAGAGTGCTGGTGTCCATGCCTGTTACTCAATACAAGTTCAAGTTCAAACCCCTTAGTAGTATCCAAGTGGTATGCAAGGCCATGCAAAGCTTCCCTTCATCCTCCTCCTCTATACTCCTCCTTTTGCCAATATTCCATCCTCATGGAACCACTTGACATTTTCTGCACATGCCTGTGCATCGTTGTTCATACTTTAACATCCCTACTTTTTTTGCATATTGAATTCTTACTCATCCTCTGAGCCTCAGCCCAAATCCCAACTCCTCTTAGACATTTTTTTCAGAATGAGTCGCTCCCTGTTCTGTGCTGTGGAGGCTCTGTTTGATTCTTGCTTGCAGCTTTTTGATTCTCTCTTTCTTGTTTTATCTTTGTATACCTTTTATCACCAATGGGCTGCATGCTCCTTAAGAGCTCAGGTCTTTGTTTGGTATTTCCAGGTGCTCTGCAATTGTGGAGGTTCAATGTTATCTTTGCTAAATAAACAGATGGGAGATAGGGCTTTTGATACGCCGTACTTGGCCAATGATGTCGAAGCTGGTCTGCTTGTCAGATGGCAGGATTGAAATTGGCAGGGCTTGCTGCCCACTAGCAACCAAGAGTGGTGACAATGCAGTATGACTCCAGGGATGCATAAGTGGGGGCATCCTGACCATGCTCTGATGTTAGTATTCTCTTATCATGAAGACTCAGCGCATGTGCTCTGCTCCGTCTCTCAAATGCATGCTTGAGTGGCCTGTTTATTACTCTTTGACTTAAGTTCTTCCATTTGGAATCATTTGCATGCATTTACTTCGAAGATGGATGTAGAAAGATTCTGCATCATATTCGGAGTTCAAAGTCTGAATATGACTAAACAGCTTAGGAAAATAATGCTAGCAAAGAGTTTATATTTGAAAAGACCAGGGCCTTTTAAGAGATCTTCTTTACCTCATCAAATGCATACTTTTTTTTTAATCGATGTAAAAAATGCTATTTAACTCCAAGTACTTTTCCTATTCTTTGGTCTTCTCTTATTCTGAGAGTCATCCTGAAGTCAGACAAGGGCTTAGATTTCTGACCATTGCTTCAAAAAGTCAGGGCATGTCTGCCGTGCGCAAGGCTGGTACTAGTCCCATGTCTGATTTCAGTTCCTCTTTGGGATCTAGGTGTTGAGTCAGCAGAGGGAGAAAAGCAGCCAGGTCTTTTCCTTCTTAAAAATGAACAGATACGTATATCTGTGTATGCAAAGTGCTTTTATAGCTACTGTTATATTTGCTTCTTAAGACTAAGGATATTTGAAAGAATTATCCCATTTTATAAGGAGAAAATTAAGGTTCAGTGATTTTGAGTGACACCCATCATGATCACCCAGCTTATAGTGATGGAGTTGTGACTTCTGCCAGGTTTTCTGGGACTAGTGTTTAGTGTCCCTTCTGACAGGACTGAAATCTGCTGGTGATTCCAATCCAACACTCCTTTAAACATCTACTTCCTACCTCCTTCTTCTTTGTAAACACCCATCTTGTATCCTTTATCACAGCTGTCAGCTAGCCTGGAAGGTGACAATGGCTGAAAATAGCTTATGGTGTGACACCTCCCAAAGAGATTTTTTTAAATTTAATAAATCTTTATTGTTTAGATTATTACCATTGTTCCTCTCCCCCCACCCTCCATAGCCCCCTCCACCCGGCTCCTACCCCTCCCCATGCCCTTACCTCCCCCGCATTGTCCTCATCCATAGGTGTACGATTTTTGTTCAGTCTCTTTCCGCACCCCCTCACCCCTTTCCTCCTGAGAATTGTCAGTCCACTCCCTTTCTATGCCCCTGATTCTATTATATTGCACTAGTTTATTCAGTTCATCAGATTTTTAATTCACTTGATTTTTAGATTCGCTTGTTGATAGATATGTATTTGTTGTTCCTAATTTTTATCTTTACCCTTTTATTCTTCTTCCTCTTCTTAAAGAGTACCTTTCAGCATTTCCTATAATACTGGTTTGGTATTGATGAACTCCTTTAGTTTTTTCTTATCTGTGAAGCTCTTTATCTGCCCTTCAATTCTGAATGATAGCTTTGCTGGGTAGAGTAATCTTGGTTGTAGGTTCTTGCTATTCATCACTTTGAATATTTCTTGCCACTCCCATCTGGCCTGCATAGTTTCTGTTGAGAAATCAGCTGACAGTAGTATGGGTGCTCCCTTGTAGGTAACTAACTGTTTTTCTCTTGCTACTTTTAATATTCTCTCTTTGTCTTTTGCTCTTGGTATTTTAATTATGATGTGTCTTAGTGTGGTCCTCTTTGGATTCCTTTTGTTTGGGGTTCTGTGCGCTTCCTGGACTTGTAAGTCTATTTCTTTCACCAGGTGTGGGAAGTTTTCAGTCATTATTTATTCAAATATGTCTTTAGTATCTTGCTCTTTCTCTTTTTCTGGCACCCCCATAATTCTGATGTTGGTACGCTATCTTCCATTTTTGGATTCTTTTTTGCTTTTTCAGTTGAGTGTTTTCTGCTTCTTTGTATCAAATTTTTGATTTGATTCTTACATTCCTCTAGTCTGCTGTTAGGTCTCTGTATAATATTTTTTATTTCAGTCAGTATATGTTTAATTTCTAGTTGGTCCTTTTCATCTCCTCTTGGGTCTTGCTAAATTTATCTATCTTTTCTAGGAAATTATTGAAAAACCTTATAATCATGGCTTTGATTTCTGTATTCAGTCATTTGTTTCCCTCCATTTATTTCGTTTGTGATCTGTTCCTTTGTCTCCACATTTTTGCTGCTTCCCTGAGTTGGTAGAGTAGCTTTGTGTGCTAGGTGTCCTATATGGCCCCTTAGCTCAGCCTCCCCAGTTACCTGAGGTGCACCCCTTGGTGAACTGTGTGTACAGCCTTATGGTAGTTAAGTCTTGATTATTGTTGGTATCATGGAGGTGAATTGAATTGAATTGAATTCCAAAGCCAATTGGTTGTGAGGATCAGCTGTGTCTACGCCAGGAGAACTTCTGTGCTGGAGTCAGCCTTATGGGACAAGACTTGCAAGATTGCAAAAGCCTCTGTGTTCAGCTTGTATGAGGTGGAGTCTCAGGGCTGAGCAGACAGCCTTGGCTTCCTATCAGCCCTGCCCAAGCGGCCTCTGGGTCTTAGTGTCCGTCAATAATCGCTTCAGCCCTCTTTTCATGCACTCGCGCTCGTGCCTCCAGATCACTGCCTTGAGTTTCCATATGCTCCAGGGACCTGTATGAGTTTGGGTCCCCAGAGTCTCACCCGAAACTGGGGTTTAGTGCAGTTGGAAGTGGATTTCAGTGCAGTTGGGAGGTTCTCTCTTCCTCCCACTAGAGAAAGCCAGTGGCACAATCAGCAGTCAGTCCTCTCTGCGAGCACTTGTGCTCACCTCCAGACCTCTGACTTTCGTGGCTCCTTAAGTTTCCATGCACTCCTCCCTTTTCATGACAGTCCAGACTCCCCCCATATATGAGTTTCGCCTGGAACTGGGGTTCAGTGCAGTCGGAACTGGGGTTCAGTGCAGACAGGAGTTTCCGTCTCTCTCCTGTTAGAGGAAGCCAGCCAGTCACTCCACCGCCTGTCTTCTCTACACACGTGTCTCTGTACCTCAGCTTTTTGCAGCTCCTCTGAGTCTCTATAAGCCCCATTCTTTCCTTCTAGTTGTACAATTTCCACCCAGCTAGCTTTCCTGTGGTTCTGGATGATGTCCGTTCTTTTAGCTGTGGTTTTGAAATTGTTGTGCGAGGCAGCAGTTTAGGCGTTCACCTATGCTGCCATCTTGGTTTCTCTTGGTCCCAAAGAGATTTAAATCCCCCCCTCTTCTGAATGAACAGAAACAAGTTTATGTGGGGAGTTTGAATTTGCTGACAGATGGATTGTGGAGATGCTTGATGGCCACAGGGTCTTCTTGGAGTCCCTTATGACAACCACATAACAAGCACGCATTTTCCTGCGTCTGAACCCCCAGTGTTGATGGCACAAGAGAAAAGGGAGGAGGAGGCGCCGAGTCCCCCTGTTAGATGGCCTGCAGGATAGTCTGGATTCAGGAACACAGCCTGGCTTTCACAGACTTTTCTGTATTCTCTCACCCACTTGGATGGGGCCAAAGGAAAAAAACAAAAAGCTGTTTCTTTATTAATGATGCTTTCTGCAGAGCTAGATTAAGCACTGATTAAAGGCAGATGCTTCCAATGTATAAATGTAAGTACCATCTCAGTCACTTCTCCGGTTACAGGGTTTCCTACACGATTCTTTAAAATCATTTTGGCTCTCTTCCCACTCGCCTTCCTCCATGCTCTCCACCCAGCTTCCGAGCTGCTCCTCCCAGAAGGGCTCCGACCGCTGCAGAGCAGGCGCTCAGGCTCGGAGAGAGACTTGCCTTGAGGAGAGAGCTTTGAGAGGGGCCACCGGGACTGCTGTCTGGAGCCACCTTACCAAAAGGCAGGTAAGTCTGAGGTGGGGACAGCCCTGTCCTCTGTTCTTTCAAGTCTGGACTTGCCAGTATGGAACTGGCCGTGTGTGTGTGTGTGTGTGTGTGTGTGTGTGTGTTTTCCCATCAGGATGGACTCTAGGTCTCTGTAACGGTTTCCTGCTCAAATCAGAGGCAGAGACCAGGTGACCATCAGGTAGTGCTCCTTTTAGATGTTCTGAGAGGGGCATGGGGCCAGGAGAGGGCTCACCACACGGACTTGGTGTTAGGAATCGGACTTTGCTAGTAAAGCTGTGCTTAAGTCTTGTCTCCGTCATGCCATGGTACAAATTGCCCAGTTATTTTCTGAATTCCCTGCGGCCAGGTAACTTAATCAGAAATTAATTTATACGTACTTTTTCTTTTCTCTGAAGAGCTAGCACACTAATCTTGGGATTCGTTTGTGCGATAGTCTGTTCCTGTTCCTTTGCTTTCTGGTTTTCTTATGGGATCTAAGCAAGAAGAAGGGGGTAATTGTTTTTTGTTACTTACTTTAAAGAACATGCTCACCAAAGTTAAGAACTTGCTGTTCAGACCGCCACCCAGAACAGACAAGGGGGCATCTTACAGGGTACATTTATCATTGGGCTGTCTGCTTGGTTGGGAGGGAGGGTCTCATGGTGGAGCGAGTGGACTGCCTCTGGGAGTGAGATGTAATTGAGGAGGCGACAGTGAGGCTGATGTCCTGGGAAGCATGTCACACGCAATGAGGGTGCTGTAGACCCAGTCCAGCTGGAAGCTATGTGTCTTTCTTCTCCTGATTCCCTTCTCTCACCTCATTGGGATGTCTTAGCTTTGAGTCTGAAGAACTAGGCATGTAGGTGGGTTGCAGGAATGCCCCAGCACTTACATATGTGATCACATGTAGATTCTTTAAATTATACTTAGCTGAGTCTGAGGTGACAGGCAGAGTCCCATCTTGGATACACATCTTGCCAAGAAGGCGGATGTGTTATCAGTACTTTGCCCAGGTGTCGGGGAGTGGACTTTGATATGTAAATCCACTCTAGCACCGGGAATGTGGGAATGAATAGGACCTGGGTCCACCCAAGCTCCTTTGATTCTAGTTTTGGGTGAAACCCCCTTGTATTTTGGAATATAAATAAACACGCTGCCTGGGCTCTGGGTCCCTGTCCCTCCATCCAAGAGGACGGTGGTCCCACCCGGCCCCAGTCTTTTCCTTCCATTTTGTGTCTGGTCTCTTTCTTTCTTTTATTTCTCAATCCCCAGCTCCTCTACTCAGAAACTGAACCTGCTCTCTTTCCATGCTGGACGCGGAAAGAGAGAAACACATACAATCATAGGCAAGCATCTCAATTTCTCTAAACTCCAATGTTTTCTTCTGTAAATGTGGATGATATAATATCCACTTTGTACATTTCTTGGGAAATTTTGAGAGATAATTAATTTAAAGCATTCGACACAGTGCTTAGCCCATAGCCTATAGCTGTTTGAACCTCAGGGTAGACTTTTGCCATTTTGGGTTGTGTGGACCAGGTCCATATTGGAATGTTCTGGGCATGCAGTTGTAAACCTTTGGTGACTTCCTCCGTGACTTCATTTACTGGTTAGTGTAAATGTGAATGCCAGGTTAACCAGTTTGGCTCCTTACCAAGAGGGAAACTCTAGTCAGGAAGATATAAGATTAAAACCTCTGCCCCTTAAGAGAAGGTCACAAAAAATTCACCCTAACTCCAGATAAAGGTTTCCTTTCAGAAATACCTTAAGGATAATTTTTATCTCATGAGATTGTCCTGAGAATTAAATTTTACCTGACCAGAGTTGGCACCGTTAAATGATACTTATTATAGTAAAAATGTTTGTGATAAGTCATTGATGGAAAAGTTCATGATGTAAAATTGCATATGCATTACAATGATAGCTATGCAAATTATACACAATACCTCCATGGAAAAGAATTATTCCAAAATGTCAAAACTTGCATGTGTTGGGTGGCTTTAGTGTATGGGTAATCATTTCCTTTTCTTGTTTTCTAAATTTTATTTAATAGATGACTCTATTAGCCAGGGCCCTTGGCAGGAAACAGATGGCACATTCAAACTGGGCATTTTGAGGATGTTTTATTAAAGGGACATTTTACAAAGGTATGGGCAGAGCCCAGTAACAAAATCAACGAGGGTGCAGTTCTCAAATGTGGTGAGAGTGGGTGCCATTACACCCCACATCTGCAGGGCTAGGGGAAGGAGGTGCTATGGAACCTGGGAGAGAGCTGCGTGAGTGGACCATCTCACAGCCGCTATGGCCCATGGCCACAGTCAGGAAGAGAGTAGAGGAGGAAAAACCTGACCTTACTCTTCTCCATTCTCTGGTCTCTTGCTGGTGCCTCCCATTGACCAAATCCAACCAGAAGCCAAAGTGCAAGGGACCCCAAAGAGAGTTCCATATGTATCAGCTTCATGGGCACTGAGCAAGGTGGAGAAGGATGGGGAGAAGTCTGGAGGGCAAGCTGATAATGCCCAGCACCCAAGGTTATGTCACTTTTATAATTGTGGGAAAGGTTATAAGTAAGAAACAATAGCCCTTTGCTATGCTTAGTGCTTTCACACCTGCATACACTTCCATTTCTCCTCCCAGCTCAGTACTTGTGGATGTACTTTGAATTCTTCGTAACCATGCCTCTTTTGAACTCCCACAGTACCCATGCTTCCCCCTACTGCACCCACACTCATCGTGTGGTTTTATTTTCCATCCTTGACTTACCTGATCCCCCCACCACTACAAGACCCTGAGAGCTGGGGATGGTGTTTTATATCACTTCACAACCCCAGTATCTAGCATAGGAATGAATGAACAATTGGCATTAAGGTCTATATCTATATATATAAAAGCCTAAATAATCTTTATGATGGAATGACCAGAACAACCGGTCGCTATGATACACACTAAACCCTAGGGTTTCTCTTGGTTAACGCAGGATCTGCCCCCAGCCCACAGGTCCCAATCGCTGATGGGGTGGATGGCAGCAGACATGGACACTTTCTCAGGAGGGCTGAGAGCTGGCTCCGTCCTTGGGGCTGGTGGCCAACCTTCTGGTCCCTCCCCTTGTCCCTCCTCCAGACTGGCAGGTCCTAATTGTCCAATCAGGGCTGGGCCCTGGGCTGGGACAGGGAACAAGGGGTGAGTGGCTGTGGATGCTGGTGGCAAGGGAAGGAGAAGAGGGGGAAGTGGGGTTGTAAGGAGATGGGAACCTGATTGGCCCTAATCACCAGCCAGGCCTAGAGACCCCATCTGTGCACGAATTTTGTGCACCAGGCCTCTAGTATCTCTATAAAGCTTATAGATTTGAAGTAAGGCCTGGAGCTACCTAATCTTAACCGCAAGTAAATTCCTGAGGAATTTAGGAACTCTGCTTAGGGAAGTGAGCCTTGGTCCTCTTTCCTAGATATTTGTTTTCTGTCTATTCAGGGAGAACAGGCCTATGAGTTGGCTAGGCCAGTCCTCAGAGGAGTATGAGCAGAGCCTCCTCTGACAGGCAGCTCCCACCTCCCTTGCGAGTCTAGTTCATCATATCACGGAGGTCTCACAGAGCCTTCTTCTGTCCTTCCAGTCCCTGTGGTTTTCCCATGTCAAATCAACAATTCACATGTTTTAGGATGGCGAGTTGAGATTATGCTTGCTTCTTTTACAACTCACAGAGATTTTGAGCATGTCACTATACCTGGTATTTTGACTCTGTTTTGAATCAGAGGATGTTTTGAGTCCTCGAAGGATTTTTACATTTGTTTTGCAATCCTATAAAAATAATATGTTTGTGTATGGGGTAGGGCAATGGGAAGATATGTTTACATGTAATACATTAAAAAAAATAAAAAAATAATGTATATATGCACTAAATCAAACAGCTCAGGAGAAAAGTATGTTTGTAAGGATATAATATGAAAAATAAAATGTCTCAACCTTCACCTATCTACTCAGTCCTACTTTTAACTCTTCCAGTGTTCTAGTCATTCGTTTGTTACCTCTAAATAATTCTCTTAAGTTTCTTGATTTATGAAGTTTAAGCAGGAGTTATTAAATTGACCCTATGTGAGATGAGGAATTTATCTTACTGACAGTAATCCTGTTCTCATGATTCTTCCAGTTCTTGTTATTTATATTTTTAATTTGGTTTCACACTCAATTTTCTGCATAATTTTATGGGGTAGACTTATACTTGAATTCCTTGGTTCTTCAAGTGTTTAGGATGAGGAATTTGGTACCTCTGACCTTTCCTTTGTCTTTTCAATAAAATTTTATAGCATTTATCACATTTGAATTTTATTTTGTAATTGTGATTAATTCTGCTTTATTTATACGGGTGATTACTAACATAAAAAAGTAACATATAACTTTTATGGTGTAATAATTTTGTAACTGCTGTTCTCTAAAACCAAGCACCATATTTGGATACATAGAGAAGGAGGTGAACTCTGATGTCTCTGACCTTCTGCTAATGCAGGAGAACGCTCTAAGTGAACTCTCTTTTTTCTTAATCTTATACCATACTAGAGGCCCAGTGCATAAAATTCATGCATGGTGGAGGGGTAGTCCCTCAGCCTGGCCTGCAACGATGCAAGCATTTTGCATCTGGCCTGGCCAGAGGCCCTCCACGGCTGGGGTGGAATGCTTGCCTTGTTGCTGCAGTGATGAAGCAAGCCATCCACCAGGCTGCTCACACTGCCTGTTCTCAGTGGCAGCCCCCCTGGGCCTGGGGGACTCTGGCAGGGCTGAAAGGACTGGGTGCTGCCATCTTGTGGCTATGGGCATTACCAGCTTTGTGATGGAGTGACGGTCAATTTGCATATCCCCTCTTTATTAGATAGGATGGTATTGTGTCAGCTGTTCAAACCATTTAGTTGGCTTCATGTAAAACATGACTTTCTGAAAGAAAAAAATATGTGTTTTGATTGATTTTCTAATTACCTTTCTTTTTTACCTAATAGAAACTATTTTCTTATTCTTTGGTATAGATGGCTTATTTTATTCATGAAGGATTTTTCTGAGGGCTCACTGTATTTTAATTCTAGACAAATCAATTGCTTTTTAAGTCAATTGAAATGCAGGGATCCTTAAATTTGTTTTATTGCACTCATGTTAGGTACATTATATCTTGGATTCGATACATATACTTCATTTTTTGGATTCTCATTTCATTGTTTGGGAGCATATAGTCAAGTATTTTTTTTTGAAGAGTCATTTAGTATCTGAAACATTTGCCTTCATGCTTGATTATAGTAAGGCTTGGAAAATAATTGTACTTAGCCAATTTAATTCTTCAAGCAATTTTCCATGCAATGCAATCTATTTTCTTTGCAGAAAAATGTCCAGATTACGTATTTTTTGCTATAAGTTTCACAATGAAGATTTGAATAATTTCAAATTTTACCAAGTATAGTTTGTGCCATACTGATTTTTATTAATTTATTAATTTAGTTAATTTTGCATGTTCAATTTTCCTGAGTGAACTTTCATGAAAAATATTTGATTCTTCTATCAGTCTTTTTAGTTATTAACCGATTTTATTGCATGTAATTTTATTTTATCAGATTTATTTGAGTTGATATTTTTGTAAAGTCCTCTTTTCCCTAGGTCAGTTTTGCAGTATTCAGTGTTACTTTTAAAATGCAGTTCTTTAGTTATTTCATCATCTATAACAAACTTTAATGTGTGCAGTTTCAGTGGCTGTCAGTTTTAGTTTGTGTTTTTTATTTCTGTCAAGACCCTTTCCCTCAAGAACCCATGCAAAATATCCCCCTGATCAGAACAGCAGGGGCAGGTATCCAGTTTCTTTTCTAGTCTCATTATTATGGCAGCAGCCTCCACTTGATTCTTTGCTGTAACTTAGAAGGTCCAGTTTTTGCATCCATGGTCTTTCTCAGCTCATCCATTCTATATGATCAACTAGCATACACATGTCTTTGAGTGCAAAATATTTCATCCCTATCTTAAATGTCTCTCATGAGCTATAAAGCCAAATATAATAGAGTCTTATAATATGCCCACTTCATTTATACAAATTAGATTATGTATGTTTATGAGAGATAGAAGGATGGGATGGAAGAGAAGAAGAATGGAGGGGACAGGAAGAGAGAGAGAATAAATTAAGTAGTATCACCAATTCCATCATTCAGACAAATCTACTAGTAGAATGAATGAATGGAGCAGAATGCAGTGAATCTACCGTTCACTTGTTTCATTTCAGTTCACATATGCTTGAACCTGAATGAATGGGATAGAATGCAGTGAATCTAGGGTTCCGTGTTTCATTTCAGTTGATAGATGGCTCGTACATTGTGAACATCACATTGCCCTTGGTGTGGTAAAAGACACTATGTTGTGCCCTAGCCTGTTTGGCTCCATGGATAGAGCAGCAGCCTGTGGACTGAAAGGTCCTGGGTTTGAGTCTGGTCAAAGGCATGTACCATGGTTGCAGGATGGATCCCTTCTTCCTAGCCCTGATCAGGTCCAAATACCCTCAGGTGAAGATTAACAACAACAAAAAGACATGAAAGCTGTGACAGTGGAAGAAAAGCTGGCTGTATTGACTTTGTTGACCAGTGAGTTTGGGAACCTCTTCAATAGGGTGCTTTCCTGAGGGATTATCAAGAGAAGTTTTGACAATGTTATTTTTCCCCACATGTGCTATTTTCAGAGCCTGATGTGTGAAAGCTGTGATTCCTTCGTATTCAAGTGTCTCCTTGTTCTCTCCACTTGCAGGTCCCACAAGCAGCTTCATTTCCATGAGTTTTAAATTGAATCCATCCCTCCAAAGCTTCCTCCTTCCCTAGTCTCTCTATCAGAGTGAATAGCACTCTTTGACCCAACTGCCCAAGCCAAGAACCTTAGTTCCTTACTGTCCTCAAATCCTTCCCTTCCCATTAATAACTTATCAAGGCTATTTCTTAAGTGATTGCCAAGTCCATCCACTCTATTAGGTCATCGTCAGTGATTGTGATTTATTATAATAGTTCCCAAGCTGATTTTTCCGATTCTAGCCTCCCTCCTCCTCCTCACCCGAAGCCTTATTTATTCTCACCAGTTAGAGGGATGTTAAAAAAAACTTGATAGTGATACTCCTCTTTAATAATAACAATAACAACAACAATAATAACAACAACCCACCTTTTAGCAACTCTCCATTAGAATGAATGAAGTCCATGATCTTTACTAAAGATTATAGACCCCTCCTATAACTTCCCCCGCCCCTCCTCCCTCCACTCTGGCAATGCAGATTAGAGCCTTTTCTGGTCATTCCACCCCACAAACTCCCCTTTTCTGGCTAACAGAACTTGTTGATGGACACCATATTCTTTTTCACCCAGGGGACCCTGTATCTGTTATTTGCTCTCCTTGCAAAACTTTTATGCCCCCCCTTTTTGTCTTAAGTCTTATATCTCCTTCAGTATTTAACTGAGACAGTAAAGCTTTGGTAGGCCATCCCTGCTTCCCCAAAACTAGATGCCTATCCTATGCAGACATATTACCCTCTACTTCTCACTATAGTAGCATTTGTCTTACTCTGTTGTAACTTCCTGTCTTGGATCTATCTTCTCTCTTGAACTAGGATGGCATGACTATAGGACCAGGAGGAGGGATTGTGGTTTTCTTCACCATTGGTGCCTAGCACTGTGCCTAGAACTGAGCACAATGGTGGTTGAATGGACAAACCAATGCTATCTTGGATTCCCCTTCAGAATTCCCTGGAGTGGGTTGGCAGTCAATCCTAGGTTGGCATTCAGTAAATAAAAAAGGAGAGAATGGTTGACATGGGGAATAAAAACATTCAACCTGAACACCATTGCTTTTTCTCGGAATCTAGTTTTAAGACTGGGGCTGAAGAGAAAGTCCTTGTAGAAGGGGCTGTCAGGGATAGGGCTCTTTGGGAAAGCTATCATCACATGGTAGCGTGACCTAATTTGTTTGACAAATCTTGATATCTTGGGGTCTTATTTCTGCCAGATCTGGGTTTCAAGAAGTAAAGGAGCTGGCATAGGATCATCGATGTTAGTATAAATGTTCATGCCTGTATTCCACACTGATCAGATGTGGTAAAACACACATGTAATTAGTTTTGATTTTGAAACCCACAGCTATGGCCAGTTGATTCCCTATACCTTACTCTGCCATTTACACTACGGCCGCTTGTCTGCCATCTGCAGGCCTCATTTCAATAGTCCCGCTGGTTGGGTCTTATTGTCTTACTCTATGCTTGAGTCTGAATTTTAGAGACTGGGCTTGTTCTGCCTCTTGTTCCGAATTCAACCTGCCACTTATTCCTAGATTCTCCAAGACTATTTCCCTTCTTTGGTCATGCCTGTGGCCAAAGTTCCTACTTTATTCCCAGTGGTGGTCACTTCTTCTGACCTGTCCCACAGCCAATAAACTCCCAAGGCCCCTCACCTGAGTTTCAACTCTTCTAGACCCATTGATATTGCTCTTGGAGAGAGGAATCCCAGGGCAGGCTGTCTGACCTTTACCTCCCAGAACCCTCTGAGGATCTGCTACTTGTCTTTGTCTCAAGGGTGAAGATGGATGACTGGTGCTACCCAGTCATTTTCCCAGATGCGCGGAACTTCCGCCCCTTCACTGCTGATTCTCTGGCCGCAATCGAGAAGCGGATTGCCATCCAAAAGGAGAAAAAGAAGCTCAAAGACCAGACAGCGGCAGAACCCCATCCTCGACCTCAGCTTGACCTAAAGGCCTCCAGAAAGTTGCCTAAGCTCTATGGTGACATTCCTCGTGAGCTGGTAGCAAAGCCCCTGGAAGACTTGGACCCATTCTACAGAAATCATAAGGTAGTTCCGTGGGGAGGCTGGGGTTCTAACCAGGCCGTTGTAACTGGTGTTACAAGGAACAGGCTGTACTTCTCCTTTGCTATCACCCCCCTATTATTGCCTTCGCAATCCTGAGAACTCCTTTCAGTCCCCCTTTTCTCTCTGTAATGCGTGTCTTGGAGAAGAACATGAAGACCAGGAGCAGCAGAAAAGTTAAAATGAGAACAGGTTAAAATGTCAGGAAAGAGGATTGGACTAGCAGTTAGAAAAGTTGGGTGTAGGCCATTTCAATGATTGGCTTTATGACTTTGGGTAAATCACTTCACTGATCCTCATTTTTAATCTGTAAAATGGGAATAATGCCTGCTTTCCCTACCCTACAGTGTAGACATGCTATGGAAGCACTTTATAAACTATAAAGCATGCCCATGTGAAGGATTAATATTGCTGTCCAGTTCAGCAACAAGAGTTTACTTTGAAAACTTTTTAGTGTTAACCTTATAAAGGTTAACACTTGGCATATAATCAGAGCTCAATAAGTGAAGTCTAAGAACATGGTAATCAAGTGGACACATGCAAATTATATAGAGTATTCACCAAAATGTTTACATACCTTTTTCTGATAGCTCAATAGATGTTTCTTTTCAGATATAAGCCATTGCAATTAATTATTCAAAGTGTATATACATTTTTTTTATATAAACCCATACCAATATGTGATAGGCTTGCTGTTCCATCTACCTGGATATAGTTCTTGCAGGAAAATTCTAGTAAAAGTTCCTTAAAAGGTTTCCTAGGTGAGGAAAGTTGAATTCTGGATTCCTCTCACGACTATTTGAAAGCCTGAGTGGACAGTGAGGACAGTTCTCAGAAGACCATCCCCTTTCAGGAAAGTCCCAGAAGACCTTGCAGTTATCACCTCATTGTGGAGCCAACGAAGTTTGGAAAACCCACTTCAGAGACTGAGGTCAGGGAGGAAGGAAGCTGGGGAGTTTAAGGAAGTTCTAGAAAACACAGGATGCTAGAGCATCCTTCACTAGCAACCAAGAGAAAGTCATCTCTCCAAAGAAATATTGCCTGGTTCATATGTCCTAGAATTGGGATAGACTTAGGATTACCAGGCAAAATGAGGACTGTGTATATAGAGGAAAGTAGGGTATAAATGGGAAAAAGAAAGGGGAAGATAAATGAAGGAGCAAAAACAGTCTGATATTTCTCCTTCTCCTTATGCCCCTGAGTTCAGGGGTTTCTTGAAGGCAGAGTTGTTGGGTGTGAGTTAACTGCCTCATTCCGCCTCAAGGATGGATAGGAGACCCATGAGGCAGGCAGCAGCTTGGTGTGTTGTGGACAGTTCTAGAGAGCAGGTTCTGTTCTAGCCTGAATGCATGTTCTGGAAGTGTCTCTCCTCAGCCTGGGTCTTCCCTTCAAATCAGAAGACATGATCCTTGTTTAGAGCTCTGCAGAACCATGACCTCACATGACCAGGGCTCTCAGCAGTCATGTGAGGTATGTCTAGTAGTTATTAACATACCACCTTACAGGAGAGGAGACCATAGACCATAAGGGGAAGTAGCTTATGCCAGGTGAGGGGTGAACTTGGGACTAAAATCCAAGGGCTCTTTCCATGGTCGCAGGCCATTTCCTGTCTAGGAGCTTCTATTTTGAAGAGCTACAGGGAAAGGGGTGGAGATGTGTCAGCAAGCAGGCAGAAGGAGTCAGTACATATCATTTTAATCATTAAAACCCTGGCAAGTGTAGTTAAATACCCCATTAGTTGAAATACTTAAAGTAGTTAGAGGAAACATTAATAAAATA
Organism: Lasiurus cinereus; assembly: GCA_011751065.1. Classification (NCBI taxonomy): domain Eukaryota; kingdom Metazoa; phylum Chordata; class Mammalia; order Chiroptera; family Vespertilionidae; genus Lasiurus; species Lasiurus cinereus. The sequence goes on from JAAGEH010000143.1 coordinate 2,982,474, forward strand.
TCAAAATCAAAGGGCACAGAAACAGAGCCATATCATGCCACCTACTAATTTGGGGTGACCTCCCTCAAGGATAGGTTTGCTCTCTGTCTTGAAATTGTCTTTCTATCCAAAGGAAGAGCACAGAATCCCCAAAGTGGGTCTTGGGCTTCTGAACTCATTCATAGCTTTTCAAGAACCCTGCGTCCCATTTCATTTTGTTTTAGAGGAAACAGAAAATATCCTAGCCACATGGTCAGCAGACAAGTAAGTTCCAGCAACTCAGTGAAATAGCTGAAATCCTGGTACTTCAGCCAAGGCACCCCTGCCCTGCAATCTTGGGCCTTGGTGACCAGGCTTGTCTTTCCTCTCTGAGAACATGCTGGATCACATGTCAAATAGTACTTTTCACAAGTATGAATGGGGCATTGACATGGGGAGACAGGAATGACCCTCGTTCTGTGAACACTTTTATAACAGTCTTACACATAAAGGAACAGCTAGATTACAATTACATGGAAAGAGGGAGGTCTGGTGTTGATGTTCGAATCCTGCGAGTGAAGCTTGTTGTCCAGGGGCTGCTTCATTCCCAGCTCCCAGGAAGATGTGCTAGGAGGAAATGGGTACCGGTTTGGTATTCTTCAGTGGGGCCCAGTTGGGGATCATGAGGGAGACAGTGCACCATGGGGCAGGTCTGTGCTGGGTTTGGACCATTGGACCTCCCAGTCATTGTGACAGACAACCAGAAACACCCCATGCCTTTCCAGATGCCTTCCATGGGGCTTCCCCTGCTGGTTGAGAGCCACAGGCAGATTGGTCCCCATGTCCCTGGAGGGAATCGAAGAACAAGTCTGGGAACCTTGATGCGTTTCTTTACTGAAGATTCTCAAGGTTAGCATTGATTGGCAGACTATCTCAGGTCATACTGCTCAAGCAAAACAATATGGACTCTGTCGGTCCCTGACCATTCTAAGATTCATTACACAGTTTTTATTAGTCGTCAAAATAATTTAAAATCATCTGCTTAATGTGAATGTTCAATTCTGTTCTCATCTCTTGCAGTCCTCTTCTAATTCTTGTCTCTGTAGATACATGCCCTACAGCAGTGGTCGCCAACCTTTCAGACCTCACAGACCCCACTGGTCCACGGACCACTGGTTGGCGACCGCTGCTCCGAAAGTTTCCTTAAACCAGCTGTCGCCAACCTTTTGGACTTCACGGACCAGCAGTGGTCCACAGACTTCTGGTTGGTGACTGCTGCCCTGGAGGACAGCACGAAGAGCTTTGCCTCACTCTTCCTCTTCACACCTCTTTTCTTCATTTCATGGGCCCATGAGTTCCATTGCTGGGGCTTCTGGAGTGTTCCACTAGGTGAATAGGCTGTGGCACAAGGCTTGTTTTAGGCTCTGAGTGAGCTCCAGGCCACAGGGGACATCTGTGGGCTTCTAGAGTAAGAGTGTTGGCTGGTCAGAAAGTGCCTCAGACTTCAGAGGGATAGCTCTCTAACCAGAAGCTGTAGTTATAATAACGAGCTAAGCCACACCTCAATCCATGGTCCCGCTGAATTTTCTCGAAATGAACTCACGGTAAATACTATTTTGTCACAGCGTTGTAATTCCTGTTGTGTTTGGTCTTTTGCAGACGTTTATGGTGTTGAACAAAAAGAGAACCATCTACCGCTTCAGTGCCAAACGCGCCTTGTTCATTCTGGGCCCTTTCAATTCAGTCCGAAGCTTAGCCATTAGGATCTCAGTCCATTCATATCCTTTTGTGGCATCTTTTAGGAAGTCCAGGTCAAATGACAAGTGCATGCGCCCCAGGATGTTCACATGTTTCTGGAGTGGAAACAGCTAATTTTTTTTTCAATAAATCCGTACTGACCGAGGGCAGGAGTGTGCTAGTGTTGGCGTGGCCCCTGCCCCGGGAAGGAGCCCAGGTCAAAGGCAGTCGGCTTCTTCAGCGAGATGGGTGGTTTGGAAGTGGTAGTGTGGAGAGGCACCCACTGTGCGTTGGAGGCATCAAGGGTGGCCTCCTGGAGAAAGGAACATCTCAGTTTGAGACTCAAACAAAGGTTGCAAACTGCCAACCTGTGCATCATACTTAGCTGATAAATGTGTTGCACCTACACAACGTTTAAAACTTCTCAGAAACACTCTCTCATGTTAAATGTCCCGGTTTCCAGCTTCTCGTGAATAGTGGAACCTATCATGAGTCGTCGTAGTGAGAAACTGGAGCCTCTTTTAGAGGGGACATGTGCACTTAATTTCACCACATGTTCACCCCTCCCTGCAGCCCAACATCAGCCCATGCCACCTGGTTATGTGACTTGCCAGGCTCTGGAGACTGAGTTTGCACCCTCAGTCTTAAGGATGAAGATGGGGAGGAATCATTGGCATGACCCATGTGTGCGTGGGTGGTGGAGACGCTAGACAGTTTTAGACTGGGGTGTGTTTGCAAGAAACATGGATTGATAGACAGAATGAAGTATACTGGAGAGAAAGAGAAGGAATAACTCTTTAGGTTGGTTTCCCTAGAAGCCGAGCCTGAGATAGGGACTTTTACTTGGGTGAGTTAGTAGAGGAGTGCTCTCTAGAGAAGGAGAAAGGGGAGCAGGGTGGAGCAAAAGGAGAAGTCAAATAAGGATGGGGTCTCAGCTGAGTTTGAGAGCTCAGGGGCACAAATTGGACCCCAGAACTGCCACGCCTGGAGGCAAGGGCCTAGATTTTTGCGAATCTCAAGTCAATCAGACATGTGGAAGGGGATTGTAGCGGAGGCTGCCATTCCCCTAAGGAAGGGGATGGAAGCTGTGAGCTGTTCTCAGCCAACATTCAGTGAGGTGCAGCTGCAGGGAAGGGGACCCGGAGGGGCGCCCGCGGCCTCCACTATGTGAACTACCGGCACTGGCCATCCTGCAGTGTACCTGCCTTAACACATCTGGTCACGTTGTTCAGCATGTTCATCATCTGCACGGTCATCATCAACTGCATATTCATGGCCACGGCTCATCGGAAAGAAAACATTATTATAGACACCGAACTTGCTGAGTAAGTGCCCCGTTTTTAAACAAGTACATCTAAAAAAAAGTTATAACTTTTTAGTTTTATACACACACACACACACACACACACACACACACACAGAGAGAGAAAGAGAGACTTTAGATATACAGAGAAAGAAAAAGTCACCCATAACCCCAATTCCCCAACACAGTGCTGGAAGAGTCCATTTTATTTTTGTGTATATGTTTTTATGATTGTCTTTAAAGGCCTTTTAAAACACATTGGTAATTAACAGCATACGTATGAATTTTATATGTACCTTTTAAGTGCTTTTCTTTGTCTTACAAGGGCTTTATGAGAGTTTATTTTAAGAGCTATTTAATGTTCGGTCAGGTGAATAAACTATAAATTACTTAACCATTCCAGCATTTTTGCTACTATAAATAGTATTGTAACAAGCATTTTTTACATAAAGCTACCTTTCTTAGAATAGAGTCCTAGAAATGCGTTTATGAGATCAAAAGGTACATTTTAATGCTTTAAAAATATGTATTGACAAAATATTTCCTTAAAAGTGTGTAGCAATTTAATCTTCCATCAGTAGTGTATTCTGACAACCAGTTGTACTGCATTCTTGCCAGCATTACCTTTTTTCTTCATTAATTTATGAAGTTAAAATTACTTGCATGTCATTAATTTCCAGATGGGTTGGATTTTTTTTTTGTTTTAATTTGTGAATTGTGTATTTCCATCTTTGCCCATGTGTCATTTTTGTGTTTTTTTTTTGCTGGTCAGTTTGAGTGAGTTCTTTGTATAGTTAAAAATATTAACTTGTACTTTTTAATTGCTTATTACTCAGACATAAAAGTTAATTTTTTTAGAAAGTTCTGTATTTTGATAAATATTCTTTTATATGTTGTCCTAATTTTTTGGGGTCTGACATATTTACTGCTTTACTCTTTCAAGGAATATACTGAATAATAAATTGAATAAATAATAAGACCATTTATTTTTTATCACATATTTAACTATGTGATAGGAATGACCACACTCAATATATGAAACATTCCAAATACCCACCAAAGTTTTCTCATGTCTCTTTGAGGTTCAGTCTCCTATCCACCCCTCTCAACCCTAAGCAAATGCTGAATTGCTTTCCATCACTCTAGACTAGCTTTGCCTTTCTTGGAATTTTATATGAATGGAAGCATATAGTATGAATGATACCATATTTTTGTGCCTGGCTTCTTTTACTTAGTGTAGTGTTTTGAGGTGCATTTATGCTGTTGTATGTTTCATTAGCTTTTTCTTTTTTCATTTCTGAGTTGTATCTCAGTGTATGGTTATACCACAATTGGTTTTCCCATTTACCTGTTGAGGATTGTTTCCAGTTTTTGTACAAATAAAGTTGTTACGAATATTTCTATATGAAAGTCTTTTTGTGGTTATATGTTTGCATTTCTTTTGGATAAGTATTTAGTAGTGGAATTGTTAGGTCTTAAAATAAGTATATTTTAAGTAATTTTATTAGAAACCGCCATAGTTTTCCAAAGTGGCTGTACTGCTTTACATTCTTGCCAGCAATATATGAAAGGTTTAAAGTCTTTATTAATTTCCTCCCTCAATTTAATTTTATTTTTAATTTTGTCTTCTATTTCTAGCCTTTTAAGGTAGGAAATTAAATACTTGGTTTTAGATCTTTCTTCTTTTCTTACATAATTGTATAAAGTTATAAATTTCCATGTAAGCATTGCTTTAGTTGTACCCCACAGATTTTGATAATTATGTTTTCATTTCCTTTCAGTTCAAAATATTCCCCACTTTGTCTTGCGATTTCTTCTTTGTGCTAATGTGTTATTTAGAAGTATGTTTTTAAATTTCCAAATATTTCATGTTTTTCTAGTTATCTCATTGTTATTGGTTTACAATTTAATTCTGTTGAGGTTAGAGAATATACTTTTCTCTAAGAGAAACTTGTTTTATGGCCAACCTCGGGAATGGTTCATGTGCACTTGAAAAGAATGCAGATTCTGGAGTTGTTTGGTCTGATATTCTGTAAATGGCTCATTATGTTAGGGTCATCAATACGTTATTTGGATCTTTTATAACTTTCCTGCTTCTATTAGTACTTCTGTGAATCGCTGAAGAGAGGCTTGACCTTTCCATCTATGATTATGGATTTGTTCATTCTCCCTTTCTTTTTTTTTGGTTAAATTTTGGTTCATGTATTTGCAGCACTGTTGTTAGGCACATGAACATTGATGATTATCTTTCTGATATATGCATTCTTTTATCACTATGAGTTGTCCTTCTTTGTCTCTATAATACTCCTTTTAACCTTTGTTTTGTCTCATATTACTACTAGAGGTCCCGTGCATGAAATGCGTGCATGGGGTGTGTCTCTCAGCCCAGCCTGCACCCTCTCCAATCTGGGACCCCTCGAGAGATGACCAACTTGGACATCCCTCTCACAATCCAGGACTGCTTGCTTCCAACTGCTCACCTGCCTGCCTTCCTGAATGCCCCTAACCGCTTCTGCCTGCCAGCCTGATTACCCCCTGACCACTCCCCTGCCAGCCTGATTGATACCTAACTCTTCTCCTGCCGCCTGTTTTCCCCTAACTGCCCTCCCCTGCAGGCCTGGTCACCCCTAATTCCCCTCCTCTACAAGCCTGGGTCCTCCCCAACTGCCCTTCCCTGCAACCCTGTTGCCTCCAACTGCCTTCCCTTGCAGACCTGGTCCCTCCCAATTGTCCTCCCCTGCTGGCCATCTTGTGGCGGCCAACTTGTGTCCACATGGGGGCAGCTATCTTGTGGGATGGAGTGATGGTCAATTTGCATATTATTCTTTTATTACATAGGATAGCTACTTAAGCTTTCTTATGCTCATTATTTGCATGATATATCTTTTTCTGTTCTTTTATTTTCAATACTTTTGTGTTTTTATATTTAAAGTATATCTCTTATAAATAACACAGAGTTGGTTTTGTGGAATTTTTTTAAACAGTCTATCAATCTAATCTCTGTTTTTTTTTTTGTTTGTTTTTTGTTAATCTTTACCCAAAGATATTTTTCCATTGATTTTTAGGGAGAGTGGAAGAGAAAGGGAAAGTCAGAGAGGAATATCTATGAGAGGGAAACACATTGATTGGTTGCCTCCTACATGCGTCCCAACCAGGTACCAGGCTGGGGAGGAGTCTGCAACCAAGGTACATGCTCTTGACAGGACTCAAACCTGGGGCTCTTTGGTCCACAGGCCAATGCTCTAGCCACTGAGCAAAACTGGCCAATCTCTGTGTTTTTGTTTTTAATGGAATATTTAGTTCATTTGCATTTAATGTAATTTTGGGTAGGTTTGAATTTAGGCCTATTGTTTTTCTATTAATCTCACTTTTTATGTTGTTCATGTGCTCTTCTGTTCTCTATTCTTATCTTCCTTTGTGTTAATCAGGAATGGTTAATATGTTAATCAGGAATGGTTAGTATGTCAAAGTACTGGCTTTTTAGCTTTACTTCTTTGCATCATTTTTTAGTGGTTGTGCCCTCTCTGTTGATGGGTGAAAACTGGAATCTGGTGAATGCCAGCCAGCTCAGGGGCTGTGCCTTGGAACAAGGGCATGTACACCCCTGGGAATAGCAACCATCCTGGCAGTATCACCGGGGAAAATGGTTTCCCCTCCCGAGAATTGCTGTTCCATGTGAGGAGCTAACTGAATGCAGGGGCTACTGCTCATTGTTTACAGCAGTGTCCCTGGAAGCTTCTGCGGTGAAGAGTGGGACCTGTGGAGCAGACAGACCCAGGAGGGAGCATTGCTCCGGGCCTAGAAGTGGTTTGCCCAGCCCTGCACTTCTGCAGAGATGTAATGAGTCCTCCCTTCCCATTAAGGAGAAGCAGTGGCCCCACTGAAAGCTAATTTGCTCACGGCCACTTTAACTACTAAAAGACCCATAAAGCAGAGATGTGGAAAAACAAAAAACAAACCTTGGCTAGGCTGTAGGGAAGCAGAGAGGCTGGAGGTAGGGGTGGGAGGTGGGGAAAGCTGCCGCTGTCCCCTGGCGGCACTGGGAGCGGTGGTGGATGCGGGAAAGCGGGGCTGAGAGGAGGCTGTTGAAAATGTCCTCAGAAAAGGAAGCGTGCAGTGCAGTGGTTAGACCAATGGGGGGAGAGTTTCTTCAGCATTCTTTGGCTAGAAAAATATTAAACGGAGAAAATGAAATCCAAGTTAATAGCTCTCAGAGAATGAATGCAGAAGTCCTCCAGGACCAGGTGATGGTATTCTCATAACCTACATGGACACCACCCGTGGCCCTACTGGATACTCCAGCTATGCGTGAACTGACAGTGACATACTCTAGGGCCCCGATGGGTTGGGCTCTCCCAGGTTAAGGATCGTCTATGCCCTGCTTCCTACTGGTGAGCATAGCTCTTACTCCGTATCGCATGACATCTTGGTCTGCTTGTCCCACCATTTGGCCAGGCTTCTGCAGAAAAGGAGAGAACACTGGGGTTGGGAGATGAGAGACTACATAGTCAGGCTCACAGCTGCCTTAACCAGTTTGGCTCAGTGGATAGAGCATCGACCTGCAGACTGAAGGGTCCCAGGTTCGATTCCGGTAAGGGGGGTGTGCCTTGGTTGCAGGCACATCTCCCCAGTAGGAGGTGTGCAGGAAACAGCTGATTGATGTTTCTCTCTCATCGATGTTTCTAACTATCCCTCTCCCTTCCTGTCTATAAAAAATCAATAAAATGTATTAAAAAATAAAGGATAAATAATATCCCATTGTATATACCATATTTTATTGACCTATTCATCTATATCAATGGATATTTGGGTTGTGTCCACTTCTTGGCTATTGTGAATAGTGTTGCTATAAACATGGGTGTAGAAATATCTTTTCAAGATTGTGCTTTCAATTCATATATATCTCCAGATGTAAGATTGTGGATCATATGGCAATTCTATTTTACATTTTTTGAAGAACCTCCATACTATTTTCCATGGTGGTTACACCAGTATACAATCCCACCTCTAGTGCACAAGGGTTTCCGTTTCTCCATATTCTCATAAACACTCGTATTTTCTGTTTGTTTTTTTTAAAGTAGCTATCCAAATCGATACAAAGTAATAAATCACAATGGTTTTGATTTGCATTTCCCTGATGATTTTTAATATTGAGCATTCTTCATATTCTCGTTGGCCTTTTGTATATAATCCTTAGAGAAATATCTTATTAATTTTAGTGAGAGGAAAGAAGGGGAAGAGAGAGAGAGAAAATTCAATGATGAGAGAGAAGCATTGATCAGCTGTCTCCTGCAAACCTCCTACTGGGGATCCAGCTCACAACCTAGCATGTGCTCTGACCAGGAATCAAATTGGAGCCTCCTGGTTCTTGGATTGACGTTCAACCACTGAATCATACCGGCCAGGCAGTTTGACCATATTTAAATTGTATTATTTGATTTTGTTGTTGTTGAGTCATAGAAGTTCTTTATGCAATCTGCCTATTAATCTCTCATCAGATAAATTATTTGAAAATATTTTATTCTTGGAGTTTTATGCTTTCTGGTGTTAAGTTTAGTTTTTTAATCGATTTTGAGTTAATTTTTTGTACATGATCTAAGATAAGAGTCCCACTTTATCCTTTTGCATGTAGATATTGAACTTTCTCAGCATCATTTTGTTGAAGAGACTGTTCTTTTTCCGTTCAGTAGTCTTGGCACCCTTGTTGAAAATGATTTGACCATATATGTGAGGACATATTTCTGGGCTTTCTATTCCAGTTTTGATTTTTTAGCTTTGTGATAAGTTTTTATATAATAATGTGTGAGAAATCAGACCTTGTATCCTTTTCCAAGATTGTTTAGGCTATTCATGGTTCCTTGAGATAATTACATGATTCCAGGATGCATTTCTTTTTACTTCTGTAAAAAAAGTTATTGAGATTTTTGATAGGGATTGCATTGGATCTATAGGTCACTTTGAGTAGTATGAACACCTTAATAACACTAACTCTTCCAATCTATGAATATGGGATGTGAAAGATTTAGGTTTTAGCCTTATGATTTTCTTTCTTTTTTCTTTGCCATCATCTCCTTCTGTACATGAGTGACAACTGTAGAAAGCCATGGCAAGCTATATTCCCAAGTCCCAGGGCCCCATCTTGGCTGAAACTATGCTCAAGAATAGCTGTGAAGCTAAGCATTGTAAAGTGGCTTTACAACTTTACCCATGGGCCAGTTTTTCAGAAATTCTAACTACCAGAACTTGCTTGAGGAGCTTGCCTTCCTGAACTCTGGTTTGCTGAAGATCCGGAATGTTAAATGTCACACTGAAATGGATAAAACCTAATCAACGCCAGATGAGATAGACAGGTTCTCTGCTTCTCACATCATTTATATTCCTTCTTATTCTGAATGATTTGCTTTGTAGGTATATCTTCACTGGGATTTATGTTTTTGAAGCTTTGATAAAAATATTGGCAAGAGGTTTTATCCTGGATGAGTTTTCTTTTCTTCGAGATCCATGGAACTGGCTGGATTCCATTGTCATTGCAACAGCGTAAGAATGTTAAAGATTTTTATCGAAGAGACTTGGGGTGGGAAAGAGGCCCCTTTGGCTTACATCAGGGCTCTGTGTGAGTCCACATGAGTAGCTAAGTGTGGTCTAGTAATGCCTGAGAGCTCGGAGGGCAGTGTTGGTTGACTCTGAACAGCACCATGCAGTCAGTTGGCCAGAGGCCTCCATGCACAAAGCCATTTCTAGGCCAGTTCTCATGCTCTCATTCCTTCAATCATTAATTCACCAAACACTGGCCTACAATGGGCCAGGTTCTGTGTAAGATACAGGGCCTGTGATAATGAAAAAACAAAACAAACAAACACATCTCATTCTCAGTCCAAATGAAAAGAGAAACCATTAGTGACCATTACAGTCTGGCATGGCGAGTGTTAAGATAGGAGCGGTGCATATATCAGGCTGTCAGAGCATATATGGGGCTGTCAGAGCATGTATCGGGCTGTCAAAGTATGTATCAGGTGCCAGGCATGTATCAGGCTGTCAGAGCATGTATGGGACTGTCAAAGTATATATCAGGCTGCCAGAGCACGTAGGAGAAACCAAGGAGTCTAAAAAATCTTTAGCTACTACAAGGACATAAAGAGTTTCTCTCATGTTGCCTTCTAGAATTGTTATAGTTGTGACTCTTAAGTTGAAGTCCATGGTCCATTTTGAGTTCATTACTGTGTATATTGTATATGACAGGTGAAAAGTGAAGTTTTTCCTGAAGGAAGGGACATCAGTTTGGCAGCTGAATGATGAGGCAGAGTCAGCAAAATAAAAAACAAGAAAAGAAATAGTCTATTACCAGCACAGTTACAACAAACCTTTAATTAAGTTGTCAAGCCAGCCATTATTTTAAGTACTTGCATATATTTTCATATTTAATATTCACAAAAGACCTTTGAGGTAGTTGTTATTCATTTCAGACTTTTACATCTGAAGGTCTACAATCGGATGCTCACAGCTATTGAAAGGTGGTGTAGTGTAGTAGTGAATAGTGTGGGCCCAGGAGACAGACCACCTGTGTACCTTATGGGCTTGGCCACATACTGAGACCTTAGGGTAGTGCCGGGGGCCAATCAATAAACATTTCAATTGATTTATCTTAACCATGGATGTAGCCACGACTATTTCCAAGGAATTCTTACCTTTGTCTAAATATCAAGATTAGTTGAGAACAGCCTTCTGTACAATCTCTGCAAAAGAGATTATCACGAGACCCTGAGATGAAAGTGGGCTTGGGAAGCTGAGGCAGAGATTTCACCTCTGTGGACCCAGGGTCCAGGCTATGCTTACTTGTGCCTTATGGAGGTGTGCGGTGCAGCCGCAGGGCCGTGCGAACCTAGGCTTTTCCTGTGCCTTGTCTTGCAGGTTTGTGCCATTATTACCCTTTATCAAGGTCAACAGCATCAGTCTGTCATCCCTGCGTACTTTCCGAGTGTTCAGAGCTTTGAAAGCCATTTCAGTTGTTTCAGGTAAGTCACTCTAACTTTCAATATTGATTCTCAGTGGGAGGGAATATTCTTTTATATTTATCATTTCTCCAAATGTCATATAAACCAAAATCAATCAATCAAACGAAGAAACAAACAAATTCTGCGTTTACTTTATATTTGATTGTTCAACAAATATGTATTGCGCAGGCGCTATGCCAGCTGCTTGGGATATATCAGTGAGCAAACACAAAGGTTCCTGCCCTCATGGAGTTTACATTTTACATGGGGGGTGGGGAGACAGACCCTAAACAATAATTATAATAAGTAAGTTAACCAGCATGTTAGAATGTGATATGTGCCATAAAAAAGTACAAACAAAAAGGAAAAATACTGGAAGTCACAGGAATTAGGGGAAGCAGGTTGCAGTTTTCAGTAGAGTGGTCAGGCTGCGTGTCATTGAGAAGGTGAGATGTGAGCAGATTTCAAGGAGATGATAGTTTCACAAGCAGATATATGGCAAAGAGTGTTCTGGGGACAGGAAACGGTCCAAAGATGGGAATAGGAAGGTGGTCTCATGGAAGCCAGGTAGGGAAAGTGCTCTGTGAATCAGGACAAAGCCAAAGATGGGTGGTAACTACGAATTCCAGTTTATTAAAAATGAGGTTATTATGGCACACTCTTCTCCTTTCCTTCCTCTTTCCTTTAGAAAAAAAAATAATCATTATAAAAACTTCCTTTCTGGAGTTCTTTCCCACCTTCCATCTTTCCTACCCCTCTATCCCTTATATTAACGGCTTAGCTACCATATCAGAACTAGAGGCAACTCGGGTCTTTTCAAATGGAGCAATGGGTTATTTTTTTGAAACTCCATATAAGTAACTACACGGTGATAAGGAAACTGGCAGTCACAGGACAATTACGTAGAATTTCTCTCTCCTCCTTCTCATCCTCTTCCTTTGCAAAGTGGACCTTGGTTTCCCAGGTGGATTTAGGGGCTTTCTGCATGGGCTGAGTCCATCGTATTATCATACAGGTAAAATATTCACGGAGGCAGTCACTTATTAGTAGTGGCTTTATTGTCTCCTTTTCCATCTCTAAGTAGGTGACTGTAGTCTCCCTTCTGACTCATGAGCACGTGGGGTCCCTGGGTGTTCTTTGGAAGTGAAGGTGTAAGGCACAGTCTTTTAAGGGACTATGTAAAAATTGTTCAGGAATCACAACCATCTTCTTTCATTCGATTCTTCGTGCACCGGAGAAGACTCAAGTCTCTTATAGATTAAATTTGGACTTGGATGAGGCGGTAGCAATTTCTTGTTTGGCTGCAACTGGGGACATAGCAAACGCCCCAGCTTGGCCTCAAGGCTTCTCCCCAGGTGACATTACACATTGTGGGAAGGTTATCCACAGAGGGCGGCTGCTGCCTTGTGTTCTCAAGGCTACCATGTAAACTTTACATGAATCAATGGAAACTTTACATGAATCAATGGAAACTTTACATGAATCAATTGAAACTTTGTCGGGTAGTATCATCCCACATGTTATAGTTCACATCTGGTTATCTCTCCAGCTGTGGCGAGAGCAGAGCCCATGACTCCGTTGTGAGCTATGCTGACTTGTGGCTCCTCACCAGATGGTGCACATCTTTTCCAACTGGTACATCATGCTGGTAACTTGAAACCAGGGGGAGAGGGGTATGTGGAGGGAGCAGAGGAATCTACACCACAGAATTCGGCAGACAAGGAACTCTGTAAATGCTTTAAATGAAGAGTTTCCCCTATCCTCCTTGCCTTCCCCCCTACCTTCCAGCCCTCCCTGGGAACTGATTTTAAATATTTGCCAGCATACTATAAGTCTATGTTCTTATTTGTAACTTTGGCATTCTGACAGTGTGCCATGGACACAGTAGGTGCTCAATAAATTTTTTTGAATGAATGAAAAAATAATTATAACTAGCAACAGGTTCATTTTTCCTAGGACAGCCTTATTATTTGAGTCCAGCCAATACTTCTCTTTCCGCTTACTGTCCCTGACGCCTCATATACCTTGTAGTAGGTAGTGACTACGAAAGTTAAATATAACTGTGGCTCCTTTTCTTGGATGGCCTCATTCTAACCTTAATGATATATGTGCCTCCCCTCCAGCTGTGGCGGTGCCTACACAGTTGTCATAGTTACTCCCATATGGCATGTTTCTGCTCAAAATCTTCTCCTTTGTTTTCAGAGCACCCGCGTGGCAGACATATGGCAGGGATGGGGAGCTGAGTCGTAGACATGCGGAGTGCTCTGATGACATACAACCTCTAAGGCTCAGAGTTGGCACTAGAACTCATGGCATCAGAATCCTAGGTCAGGCCTGTTTCCAGTGCCAGCCTGCCATCAGATAGCTTCCGAGGCCGTGGCTGCTCCCTCCGTGGCTGCCTCTAGCCTGGGTCTGAGTGTCGGCTTCTCCCCACACCTGTCTTCCTCCTCAGGTCTGAAGGTCATTGTGGGGGCCTTGCTGCGCTCGGTGAAGAAGCTTGTCGACGTGTTGATCCTCACTCTCTTCTGCCTCAGCATCTTTGCCCTGGTAGGTCAGCAGCTGTTCATGGGCAGTCTGAACCTGAAATGTGTCAAGATGGAGTGCAAGAACATCAGTCACCAAGACGGTAAACACCCTACTTTTTATTCCTTAGGTTGTGCATAGTTAACTGTTTTATTCCCACTTATGCCATTTCTATGTGTGTATTACAGAGTCTCTTAGGAGCAGGGTAACCTCATCCATCCAGGGTTCTCCTGTGGGCCGATGCATGTCTTAGAGAATTGCCTTATTCTGTGGGTTTCTATGGAGAGAAAAAAAGCCCAAAGTCACCTCCTTAAGAACAGTGTCAGCTCCCAATCTTTCCACAGAGATTTCTGCCCCTCTCTTTGACATGTTTTGCAGAAGTCTTCAGAATGCTCGGATTTGGCCAAAGCAAACCAGCAAGTGCCCAGCCCACAGCCCCGAGTATTTTCTCAATGGTATTATTTCTTCCTGCTTTGTGCCCGCTCCTCACTAGGGTTGATCCTACTCCCATTTCAGGTGCCGAATCTCATGTGGCTCCATTTTCTCCATTTTTGTCTGGGCTTATGAGCTTCTCACGGGCTGAGTCTGTGACCACTTCATGGGGTCTCACCAGTTTTATGTCCCAAGAGGCAAAGTGGTGGTGATGTCCTCTGCTTTCCCTCCTCTCGCTTCTTTCCTTTCCCTCCTTTCTCTTGCTCCTCTCTGATGGCCTAGATTCCCTATCGTTCCTCTCTGGACACCCATTTTGATCATTTTAGAGAGTTCTGAATGATCTCTTTCAAGAATAACCTGGCATATTTGCTGCACTTTTTCATTAATTTTTTAAAAATCTGAATTTATGATTCTTTTCTCCTCAGACTATTGCTTTGAAAAGAAAGATTCCACTGAATTCAGGTTGTGTGGCCCCTGGTTGGGTAACAGGTAAGAAGCTTATAGTCTCCATTTTTTTCTCTAGTAGAGCAACTCTAGACCTTTTAAAGTGAAAGTCTTTACCTAATGATTTGTGGAAGGCGGTGATGGCAGTTCTTAAACAGTACTGATTTTTTCATATGTCTAAGCAAGTTTAGATGTGCATTGATAAATTAAAAAATGAATATGATTACAAAAATCATTAGTAGCATTAAAAGATAAAGTCCAGAAAGCAGCAACAAAAGACAGAGACAGAAATATCACAATAAATACCAATCCAGAAGTTCTAACTTTTGACAAAGTAGGAATTCAGGAAATAGGGTATAGAATAAGACAAAAAGGAAGAAATTAGCAAAGAAATAATACAGAAAATTTCCCTGGGATTAACAATGCAATTCCCTTGGTGTCCCATAAAGTACCCAGTACAATAAATGAAAAAAGATCATGCCAAGTACATTATTGTGGCATTGGAGAATCTTTGGGGGGAAACAGTCTTACAACCAAAGAGAAAAAGATAATCAACAAATAATAAAAATTAAAATGAGATCATAATTTCCACTAGCATCACAGGATAGTAGCTGAACAGTGCCTTCGTATTCCTAAGGAAAAATAATTTTCTACCCAAAATTCTATTGCTGGTCAAACTATCAATCAAGTATGAAATTAAAATAAAGTTATACTCATATATGCAAAGCCACCCAGTTTTCTTAGGAAGCTACTTGAGATGTGCTCCAGAAAAATGAGGAAGTAAAACTTGGAAAGAAAAACAACACAAGAGCCAAGAAAAAATGTATTCGACCCAAGAGAGCCATTGACATGGGCAACAATATTTTTCTAGGAAGAGCGATACAAATAGTGATGAAGCAGGATGGGCTTAACCACTATAGCAGGAAGTTAATCAACAAGGGCTAAATCGATCAATTAAAGATCAGTATAAGTATTATATTTAGAGATGTGGATGTAAAATGCTGAAAAGTTGTTGAATCTGGGATATGTATATGATGATTAAAGAATGACAGCATTGTTTTTATTATAAGCATAGGTGCCATGTGGTTTTTAAACCACATATGCTTTAATTTGATAAATATACTGTATTTATTAAAAATTAAGAAAGCACATTCCCTGACTGGGTGGCTCAGTTGGTTTAATGTTGTCCCATACACCAAAAGGTTGTGGGTTCTAGTCCAGGTCAGGGCACTCACATACCGAGGCTGTGGGTTTGACTCCCGGTTGGAGCGAGTACAGGAGGCAACTGATCGATGATTCTCTCTCTCTCTTCCTCCCTTCTCCTATCTTTCTAGAAATCAATAAAAGCATATCCTCGGGTGAGGTTTAAATAAAAAAGGAAGTGCATATCCTTAGTATATCATAAAGATACACTTAGCGATGTGTGCTTTGGTGATATGGGCAAAGACCTATGTGCAAGATATCCATTGTTCATAGAGTAAAACCCAAATGTTTGTAAAGGCAAAAGAGTGTTAGCTGAAATGTGAATATTCATAATTAGCAAAGCAGTTAGATCAATCATGGGATTGTAAGACACGAAAAGAAATGGGGTATCTCCCTGTATGCTGATATGGAAAGATCCTCAAGCTATATTGCTCCTTGAAAAAAGCAAGGTGCGTGAGAGTGTTTAAAGAATGCTTCCGTTTATGTATTATAGAAGATATGTATTGATACACACACACACACACACACACACACACACACACACAAACACATATGCATTTCTATAATTATAGAAAACTTAGGGAAAGTCACAAAATAAGTTAAACTATTGCCTCTAGGAAGTAGAACTAGGGGTTTGGGGAGAAAGGGAGACTTGGTATTTATTGTATGACCTTTGCTACTGTTAATTGCTCACTATGTCACTGCATTTAAATTTTCAGTGAAAAACTAGCTAATATGAATTTCCTAATCAACCTACTTGATTAGGAAATAGGTATAGGCTGGGACGGTCGACAGACGGGGATGGCCACTCTACAAATACTGACTTCACCTAGGACTTCTGGCTGTGAGCCATGGCCCTCAGATGAACCAGTGCTAGGGGGTAGGGTGAAGTTGTTATTCTTCCTCTTTTTTCTTGTTTACCATATCTAGGGCCTGTTCCCACCAGTTTACATGCAACCACACCAAAAGGAATCCTGACTACGGCTTTACAAATTTCGACAACTTTGGCTGGTCTTTTCTTGCCATGTTCCGGCTTATGACCCAAGATTCCTGGGAGAAGCTTTATCGACAGGTTATCTATTTCTCTCTCTCTCTCAATATCTATTATTTATTTATAACCTACCATCCGTTCTTCACCTTTGTCACCTATTCCCTGCCTTAACAGTGGCACTGTTACATTATGCTTTATAAATTCTATTAGGATCATAAAAATGATAGATATTATATATGAAAGAATAGTACACACACCTTTCTCTTCCTAGGAATACGACAGCTCTCCATACCCCCTCCTGCCTGAAGTTCCACCACTAGAGCTTCAGTTTCCATGAAGCATTGCTGTCGCTCTTGCCTCTTTAATTTAAAAATGCAAATACTCTGGAGAAATTCATAGGAAATCCACTGAGACTTCCATGGGGAATGATGGATGGCATCTTCTCCCTGAGAGACAGGGCATCAGGAGTCCCTGGGTAACTGAGGAGGCTGTAGATGAGGCTGTGGGCAGCTCAGCCGACTATTGCTGGGGAAGTCCAATTGGTACTGGATAATTTCTACTTGAAATGATGGTCACCGTCTGTGGAAGAAGGCTTCGGATGCCAGCGTGTGCTCTGTCTCTTGCAGACCTTGCGCACCTCGGGGCCCTTTGCGGTCTTCTTCTTCGTGGTGGTCATCTTCCTGGGCTCTTTCTACCTGATTAACTTAACGCTGGCCGTTGTCACCATGGCTTACGAGGAACAGAACAAGAATGTAGCGGCTGAGACGGAGGCCAAGGAGAAGATGTTCCAGGAAGCCCAGCAACTGTTAAGAGAGGAAAAGGAGGTAGGGTAGGGGCTTATGGGGTCAGACTGGGGGCTCTGCTTAGGGGGCCTGAGGCTCAGGCTGCTGTATGAGGCCTGGTCACAGCACTCGACCTACTGGTGCTTTTCTGAGTATTTAAACGCCTTGCAGACTGACTCTGCTGCTATCTCTCACTAAGATGTTTAGACACAGGGCTCTTGGGAACAGGGAACCCTTGGTTTAGTTACTCTTTGATCTTCTGAAACCTGAACCTTCTAGAACAGATTTAAAGTTGCTGACTAAAAGAGATAGATCCAGATATAGATATACATATAGAATCTCCAGGTTCTGCTTTAGACTTTATTGTGGGAATCTGGAGATGTTTATCTTCTAGGCTTTCCTTGAGAGGGTCTGGGCAGCTCTAGAGACAACAACCATATTTATCTCTCCCTTCTTGAAATTCCTGTCACAGAGATAGCCATTCTCATTGCTTTCCTGGTATCTTTACATTTTCCCAGTTCAATTCTAAGATTTTCAGGGAAGTGGCCATGTTTTATACTCCTTCTCACCTTCCATAGATATATCTCGGGGGGAAACCTATTGTACCTCCTTCATATCTACATCATAGGCATATATACATTTATGGGATTCCTAGAACATACTGGACACTGTGCTAAGGGTTAGTAATGCAGAGATATGAAAGAGTCTACTCTGTCTTTGAGAGCTGCAGTCTCTGTGGACACACAGGACATGTTCCCCACATAAATGATGACAAAGCTAGCATCTTCCCATTAGGTGATGAGCAATCTGCATGGCATGGTGCTAGCAGAAAAGGGGAGAGAATGCCCACAAAGGCTGAGGTCATTTGCAGTGTTCCATAGGGATATATAACCTGTTTATTAATTACTTTTGTTCCCTTTCTAAGGCTCTGGTTGCCATGGGAATCGACAGAAGTTCGCTTAATTCTCTTGAAGCATCATCCTTTTCCCCAAAGAAGAGAAAGCTATTTGGTAATAAGCAAAGGAAGTCCTTCTTTTTCAGAGAGCCTGGGAAAGAACAGGTTCTAGGATCAGATTCTGAGGAAGAGTCCCCCAAAAAAGTAAGTGTTGGCCAAGGAATTAATGATGGGTCACTCTAATCGAAAGGATTCATTCATTTATTTACTCATTTACCCACGCCTCCATTTGCACATACTTTCCTTCACCCATGTGTGTATTCAGTTACCCATTATTTACAAATATCTACTTAAAATGTTGACAGTGTTTACTATCTGCGTGGCACTGGGGTTGGTGATGGGGATACATGAGATGTGTAAGACAAACAACTAATGATGAAGAGACACTAAAAAGGAGACGGTTGCCATTCAATGAGATGACTGACATGATGATTGCTGTGGGAGAACAGTGTTCCCTTCCAAGCAAACCCTCAGACATTCGAGTGCAAGTTGATTACTTAGAAAGTGATCCTAGGAAGCACGAAGAGGGGAGGAGAGAAGCAATACATGGAAGAGAGGGTAGCCAATGGAAGTGCATTATCAAGCCATTTGCCACGGAAGATACTTTTAGTTTCACTTCCCTAGAGTGGGGGTGCTAAGATACGTATATACCAACTTTGGTCCATCATTGGTTAAAGACTGCTAGGGTGAAAAGACAGTATTTTTAACTTGCTGTGTAGTAGGGCAGAGGGGGTTTGGGTAACCAGAGAAAGCCTTCAGGTAAGGCCCAAGGACATATGGATGGGGCCAACAACAGCATCTGCTTCAGGTAACCAACCCAATGACAGTGGCTGAAACTATGGTGATAGCAGGGAGGATGAAGAGAGACGAACAGATTAACAGAGTACTGTGATCTGCAGAAGGTAAAATTTGGCAGTTGACTAGATATAGAGAGCAGGAATGATGCCCAGTTTATGGCTTTGGTGGTTGACTTGATGGAGGGTAATTTACTGAGACAGGAAAGGAACTTGTCATTATATATGCTCGAGGTTCCTGGATAGCTGAAGGCTTATGCTCTTTAATCTCCAGAGAATTTAGAATTATAGGTAAGTAAGCTCTTGAGTACAGCCTGAGAGAGTGCTTGGGGGTCAGTACATAGATTTTGTGATATTTATTTTGATTGTTCTCTTCAGTTACTGTTTCCAAATCTATTTAGGTACTCATTGAAGGCACTTCAATCTCTGGCTCCAATCCACCTTTCTAAATTCATCTCTCCCTCTCAAGCATTGTTTCCTAATGAGATTTTTATTGCTTTCATGCCCTGAATCACTGTTCATTAGTGTATGTGTGTTTTTTATTTTTAAAAATATCAACAACAAATGTTTATTGTTATATTGTTCTTTGAGTGTGAAATCCAAAACAAAGTTGTTGGCAGGACCAAACTTCCTCTGGAGCAGTGGTTCTCAACCTGTGGGTCGCGACCCCTTTGGGGGTTGAATGACACTTTCACAGGGGTCGCGTAAGACCATAGGAAAACACAGGTATTTACATTATAATTCATAACAATAGCAAAATTACAGTTATGAAGTATGGTTAGGGGTCACCACAACATGAAGAACTGTATTAAAGGGTCGCGGCATTAGAATGGTTGAGAACCACTGCTCTGGAGCCTCTAAGGCAAACTCTTCCTTGCCCATTCTTAGCTTTTGATGGGTTGCCAGCAATCATTGGTATGTTGATTAGTTTTTGTAAATTTTTGTTTGCTTTTTGTGGACAATGAATAAATCACAGAGAGAAAAAATTTCTGTAGATAGGCCTATAGAAATGTGCACCCATAAGAAACATGAGCGGTCAAACCATATTTCTCTTTATTTATTATATATGAAATAAGAGAACTGAACATCTGTCATGATCTTGAAATGAGTCAACCTATGTAAAATATCGAACATCTTTGTTGTATGTGGCATTGAAACTCAGTAGTTTGTGAAGTTTTGAAGAGAGGCTCTTCCCTTAGAAGCACCATCATGTCCTCTTTTATAGCCACACCTCCTAGAGCAGACCAAACGACTGTCTCAGAACCTGTCGGTGGACTTCTGTGAGGAGCATAGAGACCCCTTTCAAAGGCAGAGGGCGCTGAGTGCTGTCAGCATCCTCACCATCACCATGCAGGGTAAGTTCTGCCTCCCAGCCCAAGGGAGAACCCGACTTCAGTCATGTCCTTCCATTCTTCCTCTCATTGCACCTCCCTGACCCCCCAAGCCCTCTGCAACCCACATACTTCTTGCAAAGAGTGACTTTCTGTGCCTTTCTGGAGCATGTGAGCAAAGTGATTTGGAAGAAGAGTCTTCCCTGTAGGCCCACCCTGAGTTGGCACTTGGATAGGACCAAGAGCACACACAGAACCTCTTGATTAGGCGAGGCAGTCACAGGAGGTCTTGGTGACAATAATACTCAGCCTAGAAGAGAAGACATAGAAGTTTCTAGTAGTTGTCATTGAAGTTCGAGTAAGGAATGTGGCAGGGACCTGAGTAAGCAGGCTGGATCCATCTGATGGACCTGGTTAACAATAGGTAATAAGGACCAACTAAAGGGTTGGTGTTCAGGACAGGACTCAAGTCCCTGTAAGAAGAGGTCAAATGGATCACTCAGCACATTTGTGCCTATTGAATCACCTCATTTGGCCTGCATGGGTCTCTGAAATGGTCCCAGGGAAATCAGAGCTACAGCTGCTTTCAGACCTGGACTCACCAGCTTATAGAGTGCTGCTTGTCTGAGTCAAGAAGCTCCTGTCTGACTATCTTTCCTGCCCCTGAGCCCTGAAAACTCTTGTGCCTCGGTGACAGCTGTCAGCATGGTCTGCCTTGAGTGAACATAGCATGGGCTTGTATGTCTCTCTCCCAAGGGTTCACAATATAATGACTTGTACACAAGCATAAAACTTGATGGACTTGATTATACCACAAGCAAGCTGTATGTGGAAAACCTTTCTGGCTACGCCAGTCAGTGTCCTTCTTGGCTGGTCATGTTGTGTCACAGGAGGTCCTGGGAAATGAGGAGGAAGGAATACAGAGAGCAGCAGGACCAGTTCAGAGATCACTCCTCAACTGCTCTTTCATTCTCCTTCTCCAGAACAAGAAAAATCCCAGGAGCCTTGCCTCCCGTGTGGGAAGAATCTGGCATCCAAATACCTCATCTGGGATTGTAGCCCCCAGTGGCTAAGCTTTAAGAAGGCCTTGAGAACCGTGATGACCGACCCCTTTACTGAGCTGGTCATCACCATCTGCATCATAATCAACACTGTCTTCTTGGCCATGGAGCATCACAACATGAACAAGAGTTTCGAGTTGATGTTGCAAACAGGAAATTTGGTAACTTTAGGCTTTTTACAGTATAAAAACACATTTCAGACTTGGAATTCTCTCTTTCAAAGTCTAAACATTTTGTAAGTGGCCCAACCTAACCTAGATCTTTGGTCTTCTTACGTGGAGTAGAGCGAAAAGATGACTTTTAGGATTTTGCACTTACCCAGTTCAGTAATTTCCTGTGGCCTCTGTGTTGATCCCTCTAGTATATTAAGGTGTCTTTTTAGTCATCCAGTAGGTGACTAAAGAATCACCCAGTGGTAAGCCAGAAGTAAGTAAACATCTTAAAATGTCAACCGTTTGGGATAATTAAGAAAATATTAACTATATCCAGAGGGCCTTTGCCATGGTGGTCCCTGGTGATCCTGATGACATCATTTGTCACAAAATTAAGTGGTTGCCATTACTGGGCATTATTCCCCTGGAAAGATGAGTCAGGGTCTGGCAGCTGTAGGAGGTTGGCTTTCTGGGAAGGAGGTGTCTGGAGCTGGAGGGGTCGGGGTAGGGTTTCATGTTTCCATTTGGTTGGATCTAGTCTTAGTTAAATTGGGTAAACTGAAATAAGAGAGTGTACTGCATAATTCCTGCAGAAGGCATTTTTCCCCAAAGGAAAATTAGTTTTTCAAATATCATAAATAACAAGTAATTACGCATTGAATGTTCTACCTTTATTAGTTCATGAGTTAATAGGCTAAAACTCTTACCAAAATGTCTAGTTCTTTCTTCTTAAAGCTTTATTTTATTTTTCCAATTTAAAAAGCAATACATGCTTTAAAAAATTTTAAAAATAAAGGGAAATACAAAGAAAAGAAATATAAAGCAAGTCATTTCCAGTGGTTCTACTAGCAAAGATAATCATTATTTAGCATTGCTGAGTGTTCCCAGGCAGTATGTATGTATGTATATATGTATGTATGTATTTTTAATTCTTTTTTTTTACATTGATGAGAACCCACTGTACCTATTGAATCAGAAGTTGGTCCACGGAGCTACTTCTAGGCATCGAGTTTAGGATGAGGTAGATCTGAAATTACGTGCCTCTCACCCTCAGTCTACATTCCCCTTAGGAGAACCAGGGTTCCAGTGAGACTAAAATGCAAGATCTCGGTGGTTCTTCTTTAAGACAGTCTGTGTCTAAGTTCCTTTCCCCATCCTGCCTCTCAGAAGAAATGCCCTGTGGGAGTGCATGAATCGCATTCGATTCCATGCTCCATGAGAAAACTAACACACACTGTACCTTCCGACGGGTGAGGTCTTCCGGGCTGCAGGCTAGTGTATTCAGCTATTTCCTGCTCAGGTTCTCCAGAAATGGGCTGATGGTATTGTTTCACTTGGAAGCTGAACACTGTACCTTCATGCCCATGCTTCCTACCTCAACAGTCGGCAGACACCTCTTTCAGCACCTCCTCCTGGTGGATGGAGTTATTGGATAAGTTCCAGAGAATGCCAGAGAACCCAGAGTCACCCCCTGGACAGGGCTGTGCCATTGCAGAGGGGGTCTGTCCATCACTTTCTCAGCTGGTCCAACTGTGGAAAGTGGCAAAAGCCCCTTCTCAGATTTCCCACTGGCAAGGCATCTTGGATCTTGAGACAAAGCTGCATTTTTCAGGCAGAAGCTGGCTCATTAAATCACTTTCTTCTTCACCCTCCCCAGAGGCAGAAAAAAGCACAGGGATGTTGTTGGTGTCTGAGGACACAGACAGCACCCCAACTCCTGAAAATTGATGAGCAACTTGTAGCGCTGGCCACCTTGTCTGTGCTCCATTCCATGTGCACTCTGCCCTGGACACACCACACAAAGGTGGCAGCCACCCATCTGTCATATCCCTGTGTTGCTGAGGGAGGGAAGGCATGGAGCCTTAGTTCCAAAGAACGCATCCAAACCTCCCTCCTCTGATGGGTAGACTGATAGGACTGGACTTGGAAATGGACTCTCTAGGTGACTGTAGTCTAGACACCTACTGGTAAAACCTGAAGGCAATAGGAAGAAGAGGAGGGTGTCAAAAGGGCACAGGGCTCAGTCCAGCACAGTGAACTAGAACAGGCAACACTGCCCGCCTGTAGGTACTGGGTGTGGCACTGGGCAGGGGTCGACAGCAATGGTTAAAGGTAAAAGATAGGTATAAGCTTTGAATTTTATTTGCCACCCTTGATTTCTTTTTTATTTGCCTCTTAAGGATTTAACTGTTCCCATCCTTCTAACTTATGTCATTTTATTTTAGGGATTTTTAAAAAATAAATCGTAAGTAATTATTTATAAAAAAACAGATCATGTTACTTTTAATAGCGAGATTTCATCATTGATGGGTTGTTGTTGTTTTTCCCAGAATTGTAGAGGAGAGTCTTAGAACTGACAGCATTTTTAAAGACTTGAACCTTTTTATATTACCTTGTCGTTTTCATACCGTTGTTTTCCTCCTTTTTATTTCTGTGGATGTGTGAGATGGAGAATGTGCTGTTTGCTATGGGATATGCTTTGATTTATCTTCTGAAGGAGAGTTTTGAATTTAGCTACTACTTATTCAACATGGTGCAAGTTTCTTACGCCTGTTTTGACCTGATTATCAAGAACAAGGCAAAAATTATTTTTGCCCATGGTGCTATAATTTAGCACTCTTTAAAAACTGTTACCTCTCCTTTTAATTCTTTGCTATTTTATTCTGGAATGAAGAGCCCTGAATTCCAAATGAGTTTTTAGGGTGATATTCCAACTCACCAATCCTCCTTTCAACTAGAGTCAACCTAAGGTTTATCCTGTGGGTTGCTCAAAGGAACTTTTCTGTCCCTACTAATGTTTTTAGTTCTCTGTTCTGGGCCCCTTTAATTTTTTTTTTTCCTGATCAAAGTACTAAGATGGAGTGGTTCAGTGAGCTTCTCCTGGATTCTGGTTTAGAGAGGATATCTGTGTTTAATTCATAGAGCTTTTGTGTAGTTGCCCTTTTTAGAGTTCTTACCTCTTGGTATTTTTAAAGAATTTAATGGGATTAATTGATGCTTGCTATCATTCTGCCATCTACCAAGAAGCCAGCTTTAATTTCAACAGAATGAGAAATATCTTTTTTTCTCCATCCTGAGATATCTGTGAGCTTGATAACATTGAACTGGGTGCCATGAAAGAGGGTGGAGAGAGAGCAAAGGCAGAGTGAGGTTCATGCTATAGCAGTTAAATATTTCTTTTTCATGGACTTTAGGGAATATGTGCCACCAGTAGAGTGCATTGTATTTCTTTGTAACTCCTGTTCTTTGTTATTTTTTTATTTTCTGGGAACCATTCTTAATGTGTGTGTGCAAGAAGAGGTGGCTTCCTTTCCCACTTTTCTTTGTCTCAATATAGGTTTTCACTGGCATTTTTATAGCAGAAATGTGCCTTAAGATCATTGCGCTCGATCCCTACCACTACTTCCGCCGAGGCTGGAACATTTTTGACAGCATTGTTGCTCTTCTGAGTTTTGTAGATGTGATGATGCCGCAAAATTTGCCCGTTTTCCGTTCCTTCCGAGTGGTAAGGCACTTACTTTCTTACTTTGCTGAACGACTTAGCAGCCAGGATTGAAAAGAGTCTTCAGTGGTTAATCTGGATGAATGAGTTCATCTTACTTTAAGCAGAGAACCCAAAATGAACTCTTCTTCCTACTCAGGTCTTTAATATGCCCTTGGGAGTCCCAGGGGCCTTCTCGAAACTGAACCCCTATTCTCCCCTCCACCCTTCCAAGATAAGCCTTTAGGCAACTGGTTGCAAACTGTATCTTACTCTGCCCTTTGTCGCCCCAACTATCTCTTCCTCCACGGAGCATTTAGCCAGGCACCTCACTTCAGGGCTTACCAAGGCGGGTTAGACTCCAGAGCCCAGGAAGGGAATGGGCACCGCCGGTGGCAGGTGCTTTCTCACAAGTCCGTCCTCAGGGCTGCCAGGGCCACATTCCACATGTCATAGCCATTGGAGGCATCCCGGCAACCCGAGCAGAGTAGCTAATGTTAGCCGACACCGGAAATGCTCAGAGATGAGGAAAGCACTGTCTTCAAGGAGTTACTGTCTAGAGATGATGCAAGACGGGCCCAGAAATGGCCATGAAGCAAAGTAGAGTGTGACCAAGCCCACAGGAGGTAGGATAGAAACCCACAGAGAAATCACATCTGAGCGGGAAATATGGAACCACGAAAGGTGGCCTTTTGTCTTCTCTCAAAGGTTCGTTTTGCATGGATAGGATTTCTAAGCCTATAGAGTGAGACATCTGATTCTGTTACCTAAGTGAGTGCACATCTGATACTTGGGATATGTCAGGAGAGCACACTGCTCGAAGTCAGGCATGATTAGGCTGCTCTGGTGAGCAAAATTGCATTTGTTTTTACTGATGTTTAGGCCTATTACATCCACATGCTTAGTGAGGAACTCTGGCGTGGTCTGCATGTGAGACACAGATTCTCCCAGCTCCACTCTGAGCAGACGGTGGTGGTCTTTCTCTTGGGACATAAGACTTTCCGACCTGCAATATTGCCACCCTAACAATCTTGAGACCTAACAAGATTGTACTTTGGACTTAGACCACAGTTTATATTGAAAGTTAATATAAAACATAACCTATGGAACTAGTTGCTGTGTTTTCTCCAAGGTTATTGTCTCTAACATATCTGTAAGGTTTCATGGAGGAAGAACCTCTTTGGAAAAAAGTGTGTGTTTTGAGTAACCGATTGCCTATCCTCTCCTGAGTAAAAACATCATATGACATTCATCATGGTCATAAAGTTTAGATTCAGACTTGTAATCTGAATAATATAGTGCAGGAGTTAGCAGACCTTTTCTTTAAAAGGCCAAATGGTAAATATCTTTGGCCTTACAAGGTCATGTGGTCTCAGTGAAAACCATTCAGCTTTGTCATTGTAACACAACTGTAGTCCTAGATGTTCGAGAATGAATGGACGTGGCTGTGTTCCAATAAAATTTTACAAATGTGGAAATTTGAACTTCATATAATTTTTATGTGTAATAAAATTATCCTCCTCTTGATTATTTTCCGGCCATTTAAAAATGTAAAAAATGTCCTTACCGCTCAGGCCATAAAAAAAAACAAAACAGGCAATGAGATGGATTTGATTCTGAGGCCTGAGTTTTTTGCCTCTGATACATATTTTATATCAATTCCATCATCATGACCTCAAAGTCTTTATCATTTAAAAATAACTAGAACTAAATATTTTCATTTTTAAAACCAAATCAGATACAAGTGAGTATCAGATTGGGATATGGAGTTGGTGGCAATGTTTAGTACGGATTGGCTTTGAAAAGATTTTTGAAAGTCATAATAAATACTGTGGCTTGAGACCATGCCATTTGTTTTGTGACTGAACAGAGAGAATTTGTCCTTAACCGGCTTTTCTTCCATTTTTGTTCCTTGTCTGTATCTACAGCTGAGAGTCTTCAAGTTAGCCAAATCCTGGCCGACTTTAAACACGCTGATTAAGATCATCGGCCACTCGGTTGGAGCCCTTGGAAACCTGACCGTGGTCCTGGCCATTGTGATCTTTATTTTCTCGGTCGTTGGCATGCAGCTGTTTGGCTCTAGTTTCAGCTGCGAAAAGAAAAACCCCAAAGCCTACGATGCTACGGCAGCCCCCTGTTCTCGACGCTGGCACATGGGGGATTTCTACCACTCCTTCCTGGTGGTGTTCCGCATCCTCTGCGGGGAATGGATCGAGAACATGTGGGAGTGTATGCTCGAAGCTGACAAATACCTGTGCATTGTCGTCTTCTTGTTGATCATGGTGATAGGAAAACTCGTGGTGAGTGTCTTAGACTTTTTAACCTGAAACTATATGAACTAAAGAAACACATTAGGTTCTTTTGCAACATTTCACTAGTGACATTCTAAACAGAATATGATGATGTTATATTAGTAATTTGTGTTTGAATTTGGCTTGAGGCAAGTGTGATGAGCATGAAACAAAACCTCCTTGTCACAATAGTGCTTGTGTTGACTGATGTCCCAATAGCTATTTTACCCTAGGTCAGTGGTTCTCAACCTTTTTTTAATGCTGTGACAGTTCCTCATGTTGTGGTGACCCCCAATCTTAAAATTATTTTCGTTGCTACTTTATAACTGTAATTTTGCTACTGTTATGAATCATAATGTAAATATCTGTTTTCCGATGGTCTTAGGCGACCTTGCTAGCAGTTTTCAACCTGTGGGTCTCGACCCACAAGTTGAGAACCGCTGCTGTAGAGCCTAATTACAGTTATGAAGTAGCAACGAAAATAATTTTAAGATTGGGGGTCACCACAACATGAGGAACTGTATTAAGAGGTCACAGCATTAAAAAAGGTTGAGAACCACTGCCCTAGGTGATAGTATTCTAAGATAATCATCATATTCTCTTTGCAAGTGATTGGCTGAGGGAGGGGTTTATGAATAAATTTGGTCAATATGATGTAAAGGGATGTCCACTGAGGAAGGTTTCTTATTCTTTAAAAAAAATACACACACACATATACACACACACAAACCACACACACACACACACACACACACGCACACTCTAGAGGCCCGGTGCATGAAATTCGTGCATGGGGTGGGGGAGGGGTGTCCCTCAGCCCAGCCTGCACACTCTCCATTCTGGGATTCAGAACTGCTTGCTCCCAACTGCTTGCCTCCTACCTTCATGATAGCCCCTAACCGCTTCTGCCTGCCAGCCTGATCAGTCCCTGACTACTCCCCTGCCAGCCTGATTGATGCCTAACTGCTCCCCTGCTAGCCTATTTGCCCCTAACTGCCTTCTCCTATAGGCCTGGTCCCTCCCAACTGCCATTCCCTGCTAGTCTGATCATCCCTTGCAGGCCTGGTAATCTCCCAATTGCCCTGCCCTGCTGGCCATCTTGTGGAGGCCATCTTATGTTCACATGGGGGCAGCCATCTTGTGTGTTGGAGTGATGGTCAGTTTGCATATTACTCTTTTATTAGTTATGATTATTAGATAGGATAGAGGCCTGGTGCATGAGTGGGGGCCAGTTGGTTTGCCCTGAAGGGTGTCCCGGATAAGGGTGGGGGTCCCCTTTGGGTGTGGGTTGGCCTAGGCAAGGGACCTGTGATGGTTTGCAAGCTGGCCACGCCTCCCAGCAACCCAAGTGGAGGTTCTGGTATCTGGGATTTATTTATCTTCTATAATTGAAACTTTGTAGCCTTGAATGGAGGCCTGGGCCTGCCAAGATGTATGGAAAGCTTGGCTTCCTCCATTGCTGGGGAAACTCAAGCCTCCTGTTTGTTCTGTGGCCGCAGCCATCTTGGTTGAGGTTAATTTGCATACTTGCTCCTGATTGGCTGGTGGGCACAGTTTGTGGGTGTAGCGGAGTGATGGTTAATTTGCATATTGCTCTTATTATCTAATAAAAGCTTAATATGCAAATTGACCAAATGGTGGAACGATCAGTTGCTATGATGCACCCTGACCACCATGGGGCAGACACTCAATGCAAGAGCTGCCCTCAGCCTGTAGGCCCTAGGCCAGCCAAGATGGGTGCTAGTGGGGCCCCTTATCCCTCATCGCCCCTCAGGTCACCCCACAGGTTGGCCCTGATCACAGGCCAGGCCTAGGGACTCTATCCATGTACAAATTTCATGCACTGGGCCTCAAAGATCCAGAGTTGGCGCGCGCACACACACACACACACACGTATATACACTGAGTGGCCAGATTATTATGCATTCAGAGATCATAACAATCTGGTCACTCAGTGTGTGTGTGTGTGTGTGTGTGTGTGTGTGTAATTGATTTCAGAGAGGAAGTGTGACAGATAGATAGAAACATCAATGATGAGAGAAAATCATTGATCGATTGCCTTCTGCACACCCGCTACTGGGGATTGAGCCTGCAACCCAGGCATGTGTCCGTGACTGGAATCAAGCCTGGGACCCTTCAGTCTACAGGTCGATGCTCTATCTACTGATTCGAACCAGTTAGGGCAGTTTTCTTATTCTTAAAGAAGAGGAAAAGGGGACAAGGGAACAAATAGTACTTTTACTTCCCCTGGGCCGTTTTATGACAGGGATTCTGGATAGAACTGTAAACATGCAGCCACCAGAAGAACCAGATAAGCCAAAGCCAGCACTGAGGAAGGTAGAGAGAAAAGATGGAACAAACATGTCTACGTGTCATAACTAGGTCCCTGTTTTATTTTCAAGCTTCTGGTTATATTGCATTTCCTTATTGTGTAAGCTGACTTGAGTTTGCTACTTGTAGTTGGAAACAGGTATTTATGGAGCAGCTAATTAGGCATCTACCAGTGAAGTGTGAAGGGACAGGGACACCCAAGGACACCTGAGTTGGGGCTATGGTGCAAATATAATTAGGTATCTGCACTTGGTAGTTTATCCTAAGAACCCACGGAAAGTGTAGATAGATAGTAAGTGATACAAAAGTTCAGAATAGCAGGACACCACCAATGGGAATGGGGAAGGGATCATTAAAGGATTTGTGTAAGATATGGTACTTGAGAATGGCATTTAAGAGGCGAGGAGACCTGAGCAGATGGAGGAGAGGTTGGGCAAAGATCCAGAGTTGGCAATTCTCATGGTGAAGGTGGAAAATATTGGCTCTACCCATTCCCACCCACCAGACACTTCTCCCCGAAGGATGTATATTTTTGAGCTGGTGAGAGCCACAGAAAGGTTTGAGGAGGTAAAGATGATGAATCAGGGGTGTGTGAATGTAAGCAAAAATCCCAAGCAGGGAGCTGTGGAGATGATCTGAATTTAAAGTGATGCGTGCTTCAGTAGAAGAGTTGTAGATTTGATTCAAACCCTTCTGCCTCAGCGCCAGTATTTACTGCAGTTCGGGCAGTGGATCTAAAGAGCCTCCACAAAATACACCAAGTCTCCTATTTTGCAAACAGAAGAGGACCCACAGCAGCCTTAGACATCAGGCCCGTGTCCCTGTGGGCAGTTCCAACAAGTGTCCCAACTTAGGATTCTGGCTGATTCGCAAGGAATATACTTTTGATTATACCACATGGTCACGCTTTTCTGCTTTACTCTGGCCAGAGTCTACAATAGGTATTGCTTATATGTAGATCAGCTGGATTTGGCTGTTTGTACGCCTTAACATCAGTTTTTCTTTTTCTTTTTTTTAAAAATATATATTTTATTGACTTTTTACAGAGAGGAAGGGAGCGGGATAGAGAGTTAGAAACATCCATGAGAGAGACATCGATCAGCTGCCTCTTGCATGCCCCCTACTGGGGATGTGCCGGCAGCCAAGGTTCATGCCCTTGACCGGAATCGAACCTGGGACCTTTCAGTCCACAGACCGACACTCTATCCACTGAGCCAAACTGTTTTTTTTTTTTAATCTTGTTATCTCAATGACTCCTCAATCTCTTCTCTCTTTATTTATTTTATAGATGAACTTTCTCGGGAAATTGAAGGACATAGAAATTTCATTTGATTTGGTTTTGGGTCTTGGGGAAAATTGTTCTGGAAACCTACTGTATCCTTTCGTTTGCTAAATCGTCCATTCCGCTTGTGCCCCCACTGCACCCCCTCCCCAGGTACTCAACCTCTTCATTGCCTTGCTTCTCAATTCCTTCAGCAACGAGGAGAGGGATGGGAACCTGGAGGGGGACTCCAGGAAAACCAAAGTCCGCTTGGCCCTGGATCGCTTCCACCGGGCTTTCCGTTTTGTGCTGCGTTCGCTGGAGCAATTTTGTCGCAAACGATGCAGGAGGCACAAGTCACCAAGGCAAAGAGAGGTGAAAGAAGACCCTTCTGCAGAGAACAGAAATGTCATCGCCCTGGTCACAGAGATTAAAAAAGGCCCAGCGACCCGGGAAGAGGCCAGCGTGCTAACTCCTGCACCAAAGCCCTTGCGTGCCGGGCCCGATCGGACCTGGCTGGCCCCACTTGCAGAGGAAGAAGATATACAATCTCCTGTCGACAATGAACAGACTGTCACACAAGCTGAGGCTGGGAAGCAGGTATGACTTAGAGGTTGTGCGGAGCTAGAGTTGCTACAGGGCACTGATTGCCACGGGGCACTGGGTGCAATCTGCATGGATAATAAGGGTAGAATATGATGCACCTTTATAATTGCCCCAGAGGTCTTGGGTATTCCCTTCTGGGTTATTTCTCCTCCATATTTTTCTCTTTGCTTTTTGGTTTTGGAGGTTTCTGTGCAGATATGCCCAAGCTCAGAGATTCTTTCCTCAGCTGTGTCCAGTCTACTAAAGGCCATCAATGGCATTCTTAAACTCTGTTACATTTTTTTTTTTACCTCTAGCATTTCCTTTTTGTTATTTCTTAGAATTTCCATTGCTCTGATTAAATTGCCTGTGTATTCTCACATGCTATCTACTGGATGCATTAGAGTAACTTAGCATTTTAGTCATGTTGTTTGAAATTCCTGGTCTGACTAATTTGAGCATCTTTGCCATATTTTTACACATATGTTGATATATATGTGATTTGGTTCTGGTGCCTGCTCTGCCTTTTTAAACTACATTTTTTTTTGCCTTTTAATATGTGTTATAATTTTATTTTTCATTCTTGGACATGATGTATTGGTAATGAAACTGCTGTAAATAGGCCTTTAGTTATATGTTGGTGAGGTGTGGGGGGAAGGGAAGAGTTCTATCGGAGAGGAAAAGGAAGAGGGAAGAAATCACAAGTATATGGAAATGAACCAAAACCAAGTCAAAGAGGAAATCACAGAAGTATTTTAAATACTTAAAGATAAATAGAAGTAAAAAAAAATATTATGCCAAAATTGTTGGATGCAGTTGGCTGCTCCCCCTCTTTTTCTCCCTCTCCTTCCTCTCTGCTGAGGTCTCAGGCTTTCAGGGAGCCTACTCGGACTTCACAGTGCTTCTCAGCAGCCCTGTCCTTAGAATGGCTAGAGTAAGCTGGAGTTGGCTATTTCCTTCTTTCCACGTGGGAATCCAGAGCTGGCTGGAATCGGGTATTATCATTCCCCCAGGTCAGTAAGACAGTGATAAAACCCAGCAGGTTAGGTTCCGATTAACTAGTTTCTCTTGGAGGCAGGGCTTGTTAGGAAGAACAGAATACTCTCATACCTTTCAAAATGATTTCTTTTACCCTGCCCCTGCTGAAAGCCTGAGGGGATTTGCCGCCAGTATTCACTCTGAGAACTTGCTAGAGCTCCAAGAGGTAAAACTCACAAAAGATGGTCCTGCGGAGCTTTTATCTCTTAAACGTGTCCACACTTAGCCTGCAGCGGTTTGGCAGTCACAGTTCTGGTTCCCCTATTCTGGCGCTCTTCCTGTGGAGTGGGTTTTGCTCCTGGGCTTCCGCTCTGCTAAGTTGTGGTTCTTTGTATTTGGGGCGGGGGTCAGCATTTGCCCTCCGCCTCACTTTTCTTCTGGATCTAGAAAGGGTTGTTTATTTTCCAGTTTGTACAGCTTTTTATTTGTTAGGATGGAATGTTGAAACCTCCAGGCATCAGACTAGAAACTGGAAGTTTCTGGGAAGTTTCTAAATTATAAATTCAATCTCTTTACTTGCTATAGGGCTATTCAGATTTTCTATTTCTTATGGAGTCTGTTGTGGTAGAGGTTTTTTTGTTTAATATATTTTATTGAATTTTTACAGAGATGAAGGGAGAGGGATAGAGAGTTAGAAACATCAATCAGCTGTCTCTTGCACGTCCCCTACTGGGGATGCGCCCGCAACCAAGGTACATGCCTTTAACCAGAATCAAACCTGGGACCTTTCAGTCTGTAGATTGACGCTCCATCCACTGAGCCAAACCGATTTCGGCATGTGGTAGAGTTTTTATTTTATTTCTAGAAATATGTCTGTTTTATTAAAGTTATCTAATTTGTTAACATATAGTTTTGTTTTTTTTCTTGAGTAAATTCACCTCCCAGTAGTTACTTTGGGGATGGAGAGCAGCTATTTATTTTATGTTTATCCATACTAGGTGTACCGGTTAAAGTACGGATTTTTTTTTTCACTAGATGGTGTTACACATATGTTGATATATATGTGATTTGATATGTATGCTATTTTGTTGTATTGACAACAGCTTCAATACTTCATATGTTAAATTTGCTGAAGGCATTAACATTATAGATATTTTTACACTTAAAAATGTTGAATTTCGTGCCAAAAAAAGAAAAAAGAGCATTTGTGGGAAGTTTCAATTCATTACTTTATTTTGAAGAAAAGTGCTGCTGAATACTTTAGGAAGCTTATGGTAAACATACGCCATCTCAAGATACTTGTGAACGCTGGTTTAAACGCTTTAAAAATGATGATTTCGATTTGAAAGACAAAGATGCCCAGGTCAACTGAAAAAGTTTGAAGACCAACAATTACAGGCATTATTGGATGAAGATGTGTGTCAAACTCAAAAAACAACTTGCAGAAAGATTAAATGTTGCTCAGCAAACAATTTCCGATTGATTACAAGCAATGGGAAAGATTTTAAAGGAAGGAAAATGGGTGCACATCAACTGAACGAAAGATAAATGGAAAACCAAAAAGTCATCAGTAAAATGTTGCTTCCATGGCAGAATGAAAGAAAGTCTTTTTTTGCATTGAATTGTGACTGGCGATGAAAAGTGGATTTATTTGGGAATCCCAAATGCACAAAATCATGGGTTGATCCAGGTCAACCATCAACATTGACCAAATCGCTTGGGAAAGAAGATAATACCTTCGTTTGGTGGGGGCAGGCAGGTGTGGTGTATTATGAGTTTCTAAAACCAGGTGAAACCGTTAACACTGATCACTACCAACAACAAATAATCAATTTGATCATGAAATGACCAGAATGTTCCAGAAGACACGGCAAGGTAATTTTGCTTCATGATGACACACCATCACACACTTCAAAACTAGTTAAAGGCATGTTAAAAGGTCTTGCCTGGGAAGTATTAACCCACCTGCCATATTCACCAGACCTTGCTCCTTCAGATGACCACTTGTTCCGATTGTTGGCACACCCACTTTCTGAGCGGCACTTCAAAACGTACGAAGAAGTGGAAAATTGGGTCTCTGAATGGTTTGCCTCAAAACAAGAAAAGTTCTATTGGGTTGGTATCCACAAATTACCTGAAAGATGGAGCAATGTGTAGCTAGCGATGAACATTACTTTGAATAAAGCACTTTTGATATTTCGCTTGAAATTATTGTTTTCTTTGGTTACAAAATCTGCTATTATTAACTGGTACACCTAGTATTTTGGAGTGTTATTTCGCTTGAAATTATTGTGTTTTCTTTGATTACAAAATCTGCTATTATTAACTGGTACGCCAGCATTTTGGAGCGTTAGTTTAAAAACTCATCTTTGGTGGGAAAATCTGTCACTCACTTTGCATTCTAAGTTCTCTCATGTCTTCAATGGATGTTTATAAGTCATCCATTTCAGAATCAAATCTTAGATAGCCAATTTTGCATATTGTCAAATAGTGGTACTGAGCATATTGCATATCCACTCACTGAACCAGTGGGTTCCTTTGCTCAGGTCCTATTTCTGAGGCTGTTTTTCCTCCTGCCTCCTAAGTTTTGCAGCTTTGTATAATCATAACTCCAACATTGGCCAGAGCTTATTTTGGTTCTATCTCAAGTTCAAGAACTTCAACCCAGCAGTTGAAGTTTCAAGCTTTGGACATAGTTATGGTTCTAATCCTCATATGGGCACTTTTAGCCATTAACCTGCTCTGTGCTTTTATTTTACGTTTCTGTTCTTTGTCTGGTCCATAGTTATATTTACCTGTTTTTTGTATGTATGTTTGTGGGTGTGTGTCTGTTATTACATGTGTTCAAAAGAAGTGTTCTTAAATTATGACCTTGCAGTGTCAGATTCACTGGAACTCTCACATAGATTTTTGGATAAAACCTTCACCTAAAGTGTGACTTTGCACATCCTTTTTGGATATCTCTGCAAGTCATCAGACACAATATTTATTTATTTATTTATTATAGTTTATTTTTATGTAATAGTACATTTTCATTTTTTCTTTTATGCCTTTTGATTTTGATAAGCCAACCTATTTTCCAAAAATTTCTTCTAACTTTTTTACTCATCTGTTTTCACATCAAATTAAGAATTTTATTTTTACTATAATCTGGTACTGTATTAATTTTTTAGGTGTGGCTGATTATCCAATGCTATTTATTAAATAATTTATTATTTAGTTGTGAATTGAAAGATCACAATAGGTTTTACCTCTGAATTTTTTGGTAAATATTGTGCCAGAACCATATTATGATTATATTAGAGGTCCCATGCATGAAATTTGTGCACAGGAGGGGGTGTCCCTTAACCCAGCCTGAACACTGTCTAATCTGGGACCTTTGGGGATGTCTGACTTCCAGTTTACAGTCGGACTTCTCTCTCACAATCCAGGACCACTGGCTCCTAACTGCTTGCCTGCCTGTCTGTCTGCCTGCCTGATTGCCCCTAACTATTTCTTCCTGCCAGCACAATCGCCCCTTAACCTCTCCCCTGCTGGCCTGATTACCTACAGCTGCCCTCCCCTACTGGCCTGATGGCCCCCAACTATCCTCACCTACCAGCGTGATCACCCAAACTGCCCTCCTCTGCCGCAACCCACCTCCTCTGTTTGAGATGGTGAAGACACTGATTGTGGCCTCCTCTGTGCCACATAGAGCTGCGGGAACCCTAGGCCTCACCACACAGAGCAGCCACCAGGCCCCGACTCCACTGTGCATGCAGCCATCTTGTGGCAGCCATCTTGTGGTGGCCATTTTGTGATGATGTCATGTGATGCCACCTATGCTTTTATTATATAGGATTACTTCTGAGTAAATTTTGTTATCTGTTTTCCATAGTATTTTCTCCAGATTTGTTTTATGTTGAGTTTTACCACAAACAATTTTAAAAACTGAAAAGAAAAAGAATAACAATGTCACAATTTTCATAACAAAGAGAGAATGCAGTATTGTTTCATCTCAAGCGAGATTTCCACAAGGAATATTAATTCTACTCTGGGCTTCTCTGTATTCAGGCCTCTGCGTTTAATCAGGAAGACAAGTCCACCAGTCCAAGAGTTCAAAATGTGGAAATTGAGTTGTTCTCTGAAGATGATGCTTATTTATCCAGACAGAATACCCGAAAGGTAATTTCCCCAGCATGTTTCCAGAAGGCACATATGGCATGATCATCCATACACCTTTTCTAAGAGAGCCATTCTGGAAAATATCAAGATTAGTGCAGGGAAAACTTCCAGGGTCACCTCTTAAGCAAAGGTCTACACCAAGGTTTCTCAACTTCTCCACTTTGACATTTGGGACAGGATAATTCTTTGTTGTGGGGGGATGTTCTGTGTATTTTAGGATGTTTAGAAGCATCCTTGGCCTCTATTCTCTAGATCCCAGTAGCATTCCCCAGTTGTGGAAATAAAAAATTTCTCTAGACTTTGCCAAAATATATCGTGGAAGGGGAAATCATTGAGAACCACTGGTGTAGGCCTATTATTCTGGAAGTTGGGATAGCTGAATATCACAGTATCAGTAAAGTAACCTTCTTCTCATCACCTGTTTCCCTGTTTGGGGTTAGGCAGCTGACCAGGGGTATGATTGGAGAGGAGAAAAAGGTTGAGATACTATATCTTTATACTCTTTCCCTTTACTCCACCAAGGGAGAGCAATTAGAGAATTCTCTCCTGAAGTAAAGGACCCAATAAGAGGGATACTTTCTTGATGCCCTTCATACCTAGAAGCCTTTGCCTGGTTAGTTTCATACCTAAAAAGTCATACTTTTTATAAGGTATTAGGTACTACAATGGTGAGAAAGGGTGTTGATAAATGATTCTCTTTTTCCTTTGTTCTGATGTACAGAAGTCTGATGCTGTCAGTGTGCTCTCAGAATGTAGCACCATTGACCTGCAAGATCCCTTTAGGCAGATACCTGATATGGTTCCCCAAAAGGAACCAGAGAGATGTTTTCCCAAAGGTAAGTGGTAGTATTCCTGCATCCAACTCACAGAATACTTGGATGGGTTTCAGTTATTCTTTGAAGTTTTGGTTTTGATATATTCATTCTTTCTACTTCTACTAGAGATAAAAGTGGAGAGAGGTCACTCATAGGGGTCATTATCAGGTCTAGTCTTAATTTGGGTAGGCTCAGCTTACAAAGACCAACAAGCAGGGTAGAAACTCCAGAAAACTTTCCAGAAAGCCCACTGAGCCAATATGTCCACTACTTTGTAGAGTCCCCAGTACATCAGCTGTCAGGATACACGTGAGTCATAGACTAAAAGAACTTGACTATAAGTTTAGGGTTCACCAAAACCCCTGCCAGGCCTTGAACTCATTCCTCAAGATTCTTCTCTGAACACAGGATAACACTGTAGCTAAGAGCTTTGTCTCTGGAGCCAGACTGCCCGAGCTCAAATTCTGGCTTCTCAGTGTTTAATGTCATTAACCTCTCTGTGACTCATTTACAACATGGTACAGTAATAGTACCTGCTGAAAAGGGTTGTTCTAGGTATGAAATGAATGAATGTTAATCACTTAGAAGAGTGCCTGACACATAATAAGCAATCAACAAATGCAGCATTTTCTGATTCCTTGAGTGGATGTAGTGGTTTCTTCCTGTGTGCTTTCATTATTTTCTGTATTCATGGAGGGGAATTTATTTCTGTCCATCTCTCCCAGGAGGTTCTTAAACACAAAAGCAATAAACTTACTCAATATTGTATCTCTAGTGTGAGAATAGAACCTGCCCAGATTATGGGCTCAATAAATGTTAAGCACATAAATAAGTAACTTACAAATGAATAAATGAATCTAAAAATTAAAAATTTCTCCATCAGTTTGGGACTAGATTGGGTTCAGAAGGAACACCAAGAATGGGTTTTAGTGTTGTTTGACAGCTCTAAAGCTGCCCAGGGGGTCAGGGATCAGACTAGGGCTAGATTGCTATTCTCTTTATTTCCATTTGGACTGGTCCTTGAGGTTTGGACAGGATGTCAGCAATGGAGATGGAGGCAAAAGGGAGGATGGTTCTAGAAAAAGAGAGGAGTAGGGTAAGCGAAATACACCTTTAGGAAAATTAATTTATTGATGTTCTGAAAGATGGAGAGAGTAAGGAGCAGACTGAGGAGACCTCACAGTGATTTAGGAAGATGATGAGAAAAGGAGTAGAATGCGATAGTCACCATGAAGTAAGCATCCACAGAATTTAGGAGGAGAGCAGGAGACAAGGTGAAAAGGTGATGTGAGTCATCTAGATGGCTGTGTGTGTTGGAACCAAATGCTCAGCTATTTGTAAGTATCTTGACAACGATCAAACTCTTCCATGGGTGATTGACAGAATGTCCATCCATTCCCTGCAGTTCCTAGAACACTTGTTTACTATTGCCAAAAACATAGCTGCATCACAAACAACCACAAGACCTCAGTAGCATACAGTGATAAACATGATTCAGATCATCTAGCGGGCTGTCTCTGCTGATCTTGGTTGGCTTTATTCAGCTGCCTCCTGCACACCCTCCACTGGGGATCGAGCCCAGAACCTGGGCATATACCCTGACCGGGAATTGGAACTGTGACCTTCTGGATCATAGGTTGACGCTCAACCACTGAGCCACACCGGTCTGGCATATACACTTTTCTTTATGGAGATGGTGGAGGAGAGCAGATGGAAACATGCAAGGCTGCTTAGGGTCTGGGCTCAGAACTGGTTCACTCTGCTCTATTGGCCAAATCAAGTTACACGGCTGAGCCCAGATTCAAAGGGTTGGAAAAAGACTCTACCTCTGTAGTGTGAGGAATTGCAAAATCACATGTGTACAGGGAGGGGCGAAGAGTTGGGTTGTTAATGGACTTCACTGCAGACACTAATGGCAGTGCTACTGCCCGTTCCTTACAGGCCTGGCTTGCTGCTTCCCATGCTGTGCTGTGAACAAGAGAAAGTCGCCCTGGATCTTATGGTGGAACCTGCGGAAAACCTGCTACCAAATAGTGAAACACAGCTGGTTTGAGAGCTTTATTATCTTTGTGATTCTGCTGAGCAGTGGGGCATTGGTAAATGATCATATCTTGTGGGAACATTGGGGAGCGAGGCAGCTGGGGGAGCCGCATTCTGATTTCACCTTCATGGGGCTGTGAACGTGGGGGCGGGGCATAGGCACACGTGGGACCTTTACTGCTGGTTCCCCTGGGGGACGGGATTTTGCAGAACAACCTCTGGAGTCGCGCTGCAAGTGGGAAGCCCCAGGCCAAAGGCACGTAACCTACAGGGACTCATGACCCAACAGCACGCTCCAGTGGCCCCGGAAGTCTGGCCCTGTACCCCAGGTCTGCCTGTCATTCTTGGAGGATTTCTAGGCATTTTCACTATATCCTCCCAGTTTCCTCCTTTATTTATTTATTTATTTATTTATTTTTAAAAATATATTTTTATTGATTTTTTACAGAGATGAAGGGAGAGGAATAGAGAGTTAGAAACATCCATCAGCTGCCTCTTGCACGCCCCTACTGGGGATGTGCCTGCAACCAAGGTACATGCCCTTGACCGGAATCGAACCTGGGACCCTTCAGTCCACAGGCTGACACTCTATCCACTGAGCCAAACCGGTTTCAGCTGTTTCCTCCTCATTTTCCCTCTCTCTTTTCCCCTGCCTCCCTCCCTCCTATCTTGTGTCTCTCCTTAAAATGGCCATACTATCGAACTAAATTGTCTTCCTACTTGTTTTGTCAAGTAAACGGAGCCCTGGGCTCCTCCATTTGAATATGGAGTGACAGACATCTTTCAGTATGTTCCTCGCAAATAGCATGGGACAAGGAAATGTCTCGCTTCTTTCCCCCTGCCATTCTGGTGAGTGCTCTACACCCGTGCAATCTCTGGGTGAGAGGCGATGAGCACATACTGGGGCCCATCCGAGGCTATGACCAACAGACTCCTCGTTTGTCTGCTCACCACAATGAAAATCATTCCTCCCTCAAAAGAGCAGATCTCTCTAAAGCTATCAAGAGACGTTTCTTGATTAATTTCTATTGCCAGCCCTTGGCCTTTGCTTTCCTCTCGTCTTCTGGCGATTACCGTCTCACCTGCTGTCTGCTCTCCTTCAAGTGGTAGGGCGTTATAATTTGCTCCACAAATGGTACTTGCTGTCTACCATGCCCCATGCTAGTCTGTGGGAAAGCAGTGGTGTTATCAAAAGGCCACACATGCCCTGTGGCACCATGGGAAAAAAAGGTATCAGAGAAGTAGCAGAGGACACACGATCCTCCTCTTTCTCATCTGCCTTCAGCCGAGGCGAGCGTAGGCTGGGCAGAGCGAGTTGAACACTCAATCAGAAGGTTCCAGGAGAGAGACCCAGGCCTGTTTCACTGTACGTTATTTGCAGAGAAGTAGAGGAAAGAAACACCTCTTTGATTGCCAGCGGCCTTGGTTATCACATGGCAGTTTATTAAAAATGCAGTCTTGAGCCCACCCCAGACCTGCTAACTCAGAACCTGGGTGATTTGGGGCTCCCCAGAGTTTGAGAAGCTCTGATCTGGGAAGCGATGTAATAATGGGAGCTTCCTGGGTTAGTAAATGGCCTCATTATAACGCGGGAGCCCCAAAGGCTGCTGCTGATTGTCAGCCTGCTCTTCCCTTGCGCTAACTCAGACCTTTGGAGCCAGCTGGTTGCCAAGTTTCCAAAATGAGAGAGAAAATGAGCTTCCAAAGCTATTCATGCTTGTCTCTCTCTCTCTTTCCTTTTAAAATATATTTTATTGATTTTTTACAGAGAGGAAGGGAGAGGGATAGAGAGTTAGAAACATCGATGAGAGAGAGACATCCATCAGCCACCTTCTGCACGCCCCCTACTGGGGATGTGCCTGCAACCAGGATACGTGCCCTTGACCAGAATCGAACCTGGGACCTTTCAGTCCGCAGGCCGTTGCTCTATCCACTGAGCCAAAACGGTTTTGGCCATGCTTGTCTCTCTTTAAGAGACAAACACAAGGATAAGTCCCTGACTGCCAGGAGCCTGGGGTTCAGTAGGAAAGACAGATGGAGTGTGGCAATTATAGACCAGGACCATAGTGATATGCTCAGAGAAGCAGTGAGTGACATGGGGCCGTGTAAGGTGGCAGCTAACCCAGTCTCTGTGGAAGGACAGTTTCCTCTCGAAAAGATCAGCTAATCTGAGATCGAAGGGCTGACAAGGAGCCTATGGGGCAGAGGCAGAACGGAGATAGAGGTCCTTCCTTAGTCTGTCCCACTGGGGAGTTGGAAGTGAGACATTTTTGCATTCTTTTCCCCAGAGCCATGGAGCTGCAGAAACCTCAGTCCCGACAGTCCCTTGCTTTCTTGCTTTCTGTGTTTGCCCAAATGTCCTGGCAGAGCTAGTGTCGAGGCCCCTTCTCTCCTTCCTTTCATCTTCAGTAATCTGTGAAAGCCAAAAATAACAACAACAACAACAAAACAAAAAACAAAACCCAAAAAACAGTGTGCATCCTCATTCTATAGACTCCGAAGAAGCACACGCACACTTGGGGTGAAGGAAATGTTTGTACGTAGCATGAAAACGGGTCTCTCTGAAAGCTAGGGTGTCTTGTTTTCATAGTCACAATGAATGAATGTTTAGTTTTCAAAGTAATTTACATTGGGAGCTCTAGCCCATAGCATCTCGAACTTTTGCATGTCATGGTGCACATACAAAATGATCATGTGTGTAGGGAAATAGGTAAGGCTGTTTGTGGTAGGAGATGATGGGCCTCGGGTGGGCCAGATCGAGAATTCGGACTAAGGTGTTTGATGTTCTAAGCACAGGGAGCCATGAATAGAGCCCCTGAGGTAAGTAGGAGGACAAAAGAGATGGTGTGTGTGTGTGTGTGTGTGTGTGTGTGTGTGTGTGTGCGCGCGCCATTCAGTGGTTTCAGAAAAGTCGGCAGGAGAAGACCAGGAAATGGTATGGTGATTTTTTAGAGAAATGTTTTTATATTCCAGGGGCCAGTGATGAGAGCCTGGGGAACATAGTGGCAGCAGAAGTCTAGAAATAGGATTTTTCTTCTTCCAGTTTTACTTAAGGAATTGACTCCATTGGAAAAAAATCAGCCTTAATCCCTGTTGAGCAAAACTTCATCACCAAGAGAGATACTAGCTGATTTGAAAAAGAGAGAGTTAAGTCAGCAAATATTCAGCCTGGCCTCTGGCTTTATCATTTCAGATATTTGAAGATATTCACCTTGATAAACAACCCAAAATCCAAGAATTACTTAATTGTACTGACAATATTTTCACATACATTTT
Organism: Lasiurus cinereus; assembly: GCA_011751065.1. Lineage (NCBI taxonomy): Eukaryota > Metazoa > Chordata > Mammalia > Chiroptera > Vespertilionidae > Lasiurus > Lasiurus cinereus. The sequence goes on from JAAGEH010000143.1 coordinate 3,025,353, forward strand.
TATCCTGGAGATGGGTCTGAAATGGGTGGCCTTTGGATTTCGGAAGTATTTCACCAGTGCCTGGTGCTGGCTTGATTTCACCATTGTGATTGTAAGTGTACCATCTCTCTTAAGGGGTAGAGGAGTGTGGTGTCTGCAACTTTATCTCAAGCAATTTAGGAAAAAAATAAGAGAGAAAAGGACAGCACTGAGGGGGTGAAATGTTAATAATCAGTGTGTATTACTTTATTTTTTAAACATATATTTTTATTAATTTCAGAGAAGAAGGGAGAGGGAGAGATAGAAACATCAATGATGAGAGAGAATTGTTGATTGGCTGCCTCCTGCACTAGAGCCCACAAACCTGGCATGTGCCCTTGACTGGAATTGAACCAGGGACCCTTCAGTTCGCAGGCCAATGCTCTATCCACTGAACCAAACCAGTTAGGACCATCAGTGTGTACAGTGGTACATCGAGATACGAGTTTAATTCGTTCCGTAACACTGAGGCGTGGGAAACTATGAGACGCTCGAGTCGCGGTAAACTGGTGGGTTGTATGCAGCTGGATGACCCGCACAATTACTCGTATCTCAACTGTTGCTCGTATTTCAAAGCAAAAATAGCTCGCTCGACTGCTCGTATCTCAAAAATCTCGTATGTTAGGGCACTCGTATCTCGAGGTACCACTGTATTTCTAAAAGCAAAGATATTATCTCACATAGTCATGGAGCAATTTTGACAGAAAATTTAACAAGATCCAATACTAAAAAAAATCTATTTTTAGATTTTGTCAATTGTTACAATAAAGTCCTTTATAGCTAACTAGAGGCCAGGTGCACAACATTCGTGCACTGGGGCTGGGTCCCTCAGCCCGGCTTTTGCCCTCTCGCAGTCAGAGCCTCCTCGGGGGCATGTCTGCCAACGGGTCTTTAGTGCTGCTGTGGAGGCTCCCACCACCGCCCCTGTGCTCCTCAGCTGTGAGCCCAGCTTCTGGCTGAGTGGCGCTCTCTCTGAGGGAACACACCATCCACCAGGGAGCAGCTCCTGCACTGAGCATCTGCCCCCTGCTGGTCAGTGTGCGTCATATTGATCAGTCATTCTACCATTTGATCAATTTACATATTAGCCTTTTATTATATAGGATTTTCTATATTCCACCCATCACTATCTCCCTCTTTCCATAACTCACCTCAATCCAGTATCCAATTCAAGACCTCACATGACATATCATTAATATGACTCTTTTCCTTTAGTTCACAACAATTTCTCACCTTTTCTTTATTTTTCATTACACAACTAATGTAAATCCATCCTTCTTACCTGCACGAACTATAGTTTGCCAGACAAGGAGGAAAAAGCCTCTCCATCTGTGTTTATGTGTCTAGATAATCCACCTGCCTCTTAGAATGAGGGCTCTTAACCCCACATTGTCTTCTCTGAGCATTCAAGCAGGCATATTACCCAGCAGGCTTCTCTTCCCACCAGGTGTCTGTGACCAGTCTCATTGACTTAAAGGGCTTGAAATCCTTTCGGACTCTCCGCGCACTGAGGCCCCTGCGAGCTCTGTCCCAGTTTGAAGGAATGAAGGTACCTTCTTCAAGTGCATGGGAGGTACTTTCTTCAGCTAGCAGGGAAAGATGGAGCATTTCTCTTTGGGATAAGAGGGCTTTCTTTAAATTGCCAAGCTTTTCTTGGACTCCTTCCCACCCAGCCCATTGCTTAGAATGTGAGAAATGGAGAGAAGTGTAAGATAAAGCCACCAGCCTAAAAGAGCTTCTGTGACATGGACTATGGCTTCCCTTGAATCCTAAGGCAGGTGTTCCATGAGTTTCCAATACCATCATCAGAGTACACTTTTCAAGAGATCCTCAGTGGCAACTGAAAGGGCCCATTACCAATGCAGCTGGGAGCAGGGCTTGTGGTCGAGTTTGGGGAGGACCAGGGTGATGGGTAAAAACAGGAGTTCTAGGAGCCCCAGGCCTATCCTGGGACAGACAAGAGCATGATGCGTCTTACACATCCGTTATGTTTTTCTTCTGTCTTGTTTCCTTAAGGTGGTAGTTAATGCTCTCATAGGTGCCATACCTGCCATTCTGAATGTTTTGCTTGTCTGCCTCATTTTCTGGCTTATATTTTGTATCCTGGGAATAAACTTGTTTTCCGGAAAATTTGGAAGATGCATGAATACAACAACTAACCCGGCTTTACTTATAAATTACACCATTATTGCAAACCGAAGTCAATGTTTAAGTGAAAATTTGACCTGGGATAACCTGAAAGTCAACTTTGACAACGTGGGAATGGCTTACCTCGCCCTGCTGCAAGTGGTAAGTGCTGGTAGCGTGTTTGCCACTCTTAGGAAAATCGTAAATTATTTTTCAACGATTAAAAATACAGTGACTCCCCTGGGGCAATAGAATCAAATCCCAATTTCTCGTGTGAGAGCCAGTGCCCTCTGGAATTGCTCTTCACTCAGCATCTCCAACTTTATTTTCTACTGAGCCTCAACCTTCAAGCGATGCACCTGTAGGGTCTGTCCCTCCTGCTCTGCCATGGGTGATGCCTTGTTTTCAGAGCTCCAATCAGAGAGGAGGAGAGCCTCAGAGGCACTGCTGCACCATTAGTAACGGTTTCTTTTTTCTTTTTTTCTATGCCTCTGGTTCTATTTTATTCATCAGTTTATTTTGTTCATTATATTTCTTTTTTTACTCTTTAATTTTTTAATTGATTCAGTTATTACATATGTGTCTTTATTCCGCCCTTACCCCCACCTCCTATTCATGCCCTCACCCCTCTGTTGTCTGTGTCGATTGATTAGGCTTATATGCATGCATATAAGTTCTTTGATTGATCTCTCCGCTTTACCCCCATCATCCCCTACCTTCCCTGATTGATGTTTCTCTGTCTCTGGATCTATTTTTGTTCATCAGTGTATGTTGTTCATTATATTCCACCAATGAGCGACATCATGTGATATTTATCTTTCTCTGCCTGGCTTATTGCACTTAGCATAATGCTCTCCATCTCCATCCATGTTGTTGCAAATAGTAAGAACTCCTTTTTTTTTTTACCACATTGTAGTATTCCATTGTGTAGATGTACCACAGTTTTCTGATCCCCTCATCTGCTGATGGGCACTTGGGCTGTCTCCAAATCTTAGCTATGGTGAATTGTGCTGCTATGAACATAGGGATGCATATATCCTTTCTGATTGGCGTTTCTAGTTTCTTGGGATATATTCCTAGAAGTGGGATTGCTGGGTCAAATGGGAGCTCCACTTTTAGTTTTTTGAGGAAACTCCATACTGTTCTCCACAGTGGCTGCCCCAGTCTGCATTCCCACCAGCAGTGCACGAGGGTTCCTTTTTCTCCGCATCCTCACCAGCACTTGTCATTTGTTATTTGTTGATAATAGCCATTCTGACAGGTGTGAGATGGTACTGCATTGTTGTTTTGATTTGCATCTCTCTGATGATTAGTGACTTTGAGCATGTTTTTATATGTTTCTTGGCTTTCCTTCTGTCTTCTTTTGAAAAGTGTCTATTTAGGTCCATTGCCCATTTTTTGATTGGGTTGTTTATTTTCTTTTTGTTAAGCTGCATGAGTTCCCTGTAAATGTTGGAGATTAAACCCTTATCATTGATAACATTGGCAAATATGTTCTCCCATGTAGTGGGCTTTCTTGTAGTTTTATTAATGGTCTCCTTGCTGTGCAAAAGTTTTTTATTTTGATGTAGTCCCATTTGTTTATTTTCTCTTTAGTTTCCCATTGCGCTACGAGCAGTGTCAGTGAAGAATTGCTTTGGCATATGTCAGAGACTTTTCTGCCTGTGGATTCCTCTAGTATTTTTATGGTTTCCTGTAGTATGTTTAAGTCCTTGATCCATTTTGAGTTTATTTTTGTGTATTGTTTAAGTTGGTGGTCTAGTTTCATTTTTTTGCATGTATCTGTCCAATTTTCCCAACACCATTTATTGAAAAGACTGTCTTAGCTCCATTGTATGTTCATGCCTCCTTTGTCAAATATTAATTGAGCATAGTGATTTGGGTCAATTTCTGGGTTCTCTATTCTGTTCCATTGATCTATATGTCTGTTCTTGTGCCAGTACCAGGCAGTTTTGAGAGTAGTGGCTTTGTAATACAGCTTGAAATCTGGTATTGAGATCCCACCTATTATGTTCTTCTTTCTCAGGATTGCTGCAGCTATTCGGGTCTTTCTTATTCCAGATGAATTTTTGGAAAGTTCTTTCTGGGTCTGTGAAATATGCCGTTGGTATTTTAATGGGAAGTGCATTGAATTTATAGATTGCTTTGGGTAGTATGGACATTTTGATGATGCTGATTCTACCAATCCATGAACGTAGTATGTTCTTCCATCTGTTTATGTCTTTCTCTATCTCTCTTTTCAGTGTCGTGTTGTTTTCCATGTATAGCTCTTTTACCTCCTTAGTTAGATTTATTCCTAGATATCTTAATTTTTTTGGTGTAATGGTAAATGGGATTGCTTTTTCAGTCTCTCTTTTTGTAAGTCCATTATTGGTAAATGGGATGGCTTTTTTAGTCTCTCTTTCTGTAAGTCCATTATTATTTAGTCTCTCTTTCTGTAAGTCTCTCTTTTTGTAAGTCCATTTTTAAACAGCTGCTGCTCCTTGGAAGGGGGCTGGCTGCTCGTGCGGTACAGCTGCTGCTCTTTGGACAGGTGCAGGGTGTGGGCTGCTCCTCAGAGGGGGGCCAGCTATGTGGGGCTTCCACTCCTCAGTAGTGGGTGGGCTGCTCAAGCAGCTGCTGCTCCTCGGATGGGGAGAGCTGCTCGTGTGGTTGCTGCTCCTCAGCTGGGGGAACTGGCTGCTCACACAGCTGCTGTCCTTGGACAGGGACAGGCCACATGAGGCTGCTGTTCTTAGGCCTGTGGCGGGTTGTTTGGGGGACTGCTGCTCCTTGGACAAGAGTGGGCTGCTCCCATGTGTGCTGTTCACGTGATTGCAGTGCCCTGGACCAGCAAAGAGGGTTAGTAACGGTTTCTTGTTGGAAGTCAGTCCCAGGTCAAGCCACAGCTGCCAGGCCTGGGACTGACAATGAAGATAGATGTGGCATCAGGAGAGAGCCTTAAACATTGATTTGTAGCTCCTCCAGCACAACTTTTTAAGGCAGAACTTTCTTGTTTCTAAACTTTAGATTTTGTTTAAATTTAGAAGAAGAAAAATCCAAGACACCCATCCTTGCATTCCTTTCTACTGTCCTTTTATTTGGACATTCTGTCCTGGAAGGGGGGTACATCATCTTACACACATCTGCCCACTGGCATTGCTTGCTTTTGTCTGGGACCTATATGTTGATGGCAAATCTATAATTGTGTTCATGTTTATCTACTTTTTTTGTTTCAGGCAACATTTAAGGGCTGGACAGATATTATGCATGCAGCTGTCGATGCCAGAGAGGTGAGCTTGTGTTCTACCATGTTCTTGAGTGCTTGGGTCAAAACAGGGATATTGTGACTACATCCTAGCATGCTCCAAAGTCTAGTCCTCTTTCTCCATAGTGGCCAAGGAGATACCACTTATGTAGGAGATGGAGCCAGAAACAGCAACAGTCACAGAATGCCTTGATTTTCTTCTCTCACCTTTTCTCCAAATGAGTGGGTAGGCAGAAGTCATTTTTCAATGGGTACTTGCCCTTGACCGTGGGAAAATTGTAAGATGGGACTAGGTGTGAGCACAATAGCCCCTCTCATGGCTTCAGGCTCCCCCAAGACTAAAGGGGTTTCTGATGGTTGTCAACCATTGAATTCTAGTTAAATAGAAAGTGATCATGGATTCTGAAAGTTAGAAGAATACTCAGCAACCTCATTTATTTCTATTTCCCAATTGGAAAATTGAGGAATTGAAAGGATGAGTGTTGTCCAAAGTCATACTATGAATAGATGGTTGAGTCAATAAAGGAATCAGCATTGTTTGTTTTTTCCTATCATCACACATATGTGTGTTTGATGTTCCATTGGAGGGTCTTTGGAGTTGATGTCTGGCACATAGTAAATGTTCAGTACATGTGAGCTAGTAGTAGCAATAGCTATGAGTAGTGAGATGAGTGGTATAGGCAATTTATAACCAAGGAAATATTTAAAAATGTTAATGTGCTCATTTTTTTTTTGGTCTGAGTATATGGCCTTCCTCCTAGTTTACTTTGAGCATCCATCTGCTTGGGGTGGAGCTTGACGGGGAAGAAATCTTATGCAGATGCATGATAGAAAAGGTGTGTGGCTCACATATGTGGGTGGAAGTTTGTGGAGGGTACCTGTCCTGATGCTGGTCCTGGGACATTCTAGTTGATGTATGCTGGCATCATGCCATTCTCTGTGTAGTTGTGAAGCATCCTGCTGGTCTCAAATATTAAAATTACAGGTGGTTAAACAATGGGCATTTCTGCCCCTTTCCCAGTTCTTCCTGGTCTCAAATACTGACTTGCTGCCATATTGCCCACATGGTCTCCTGGCCCAGCAGTTTACTCCATTCCTAACTATGAGGCCCACCATGGTAAACCCATGGCTGTCAACCTCATATCTAAGTCACATGAGAACTGAAAAAGTTTGAGAGGCCTCACTCTATCCTCAGCATCTGATGCTTTGAGTCACACTTGGAGCTGGGGACATTGGTTTTAATTAATTTGTGTCCATTCTGGAGTTTGATCATTCATTCATTCATTCATTCATTCATTCATTCATTCATGATATGCTCCATGTCACAAGGTATGCTAGGCATCAGGAATTCAAGAGTGACAGGACATAAGCATAAACTAAATAGGATGTGGGCTCTGTATGAAGGATGTAATTGTTCAACAGGAGTTGGCAGTTAGTCTGCCTCTGGTAGTCTCACCTCTAGTCTGGCTCCCTCCCACTGCATGGTACCCTGAGTGAGGGGAAACTGAGGGGCTTTCTGCAGGTGCCATGGATGTCTGGAGTGGGCTGAGGGGTTAATGCTGCTGCTGAGAAATACTTGGTCTTCTAGATGAGATAGTTAATAATGGCTTGTATTTCTCTCCAGTAATTATTTTCTTCTCTCATTAAAAAAACTCCTAGAAGGAAGACCAGCCAGCATTTGAGACGAACATATACATGTACCTTTACTTTGTATTTTTTATCATCTTTGGCTCATTCTTCACTCTGAATCTCTTTATTGGTGTTATAATTGATAACTTCAACCATCAGCAGAAAAAGATAAGTATCGGGGTTGTCCTGATTTGGTATTTTACTTCTCCAAAAGCACTTGAGTGAAACATAATTCTGGTCTAGGTTGTTGTGCAAAATAGCCTTTATCATCAGCATGAAAACAAAGAGGGGGCCACCTGGAGATGTGGCTGAAAAGGGACTAAAAACAGCTGGGTTTTATTAAAGTTTAATAATTAAACCATTGTTTTATCTCTTCACTCTACTCTTTAACACAAAGGACATTGTTGAACCCCAATAAAAAGGCAACTACCAGAATCAATATTTATGACACTACAGTGATATTTTAGTAATCTTTCAAGTGTAATTTGTTACCCATAATAAAAAGAATACTCTATAAAAATAAACAAACAAACAAATAAATTTAAAAAGCCCTAGCTGGTTTGGCTTAGTGGATAGAGCGTCACCCTGGGGACTGAAGGGTCCCAGGTTCAATTTTGGTCAAGGACACATATCCCATGTGTGGGCTCAATCCCCAGTGGGGGCATGCAGGAGGCAGCCCATCAGTGATTCTCTCATTGATGTTTTCTATCTCTCCCTCTCGCTTCCTCTCTGAAATCAATAAAAATAAATAGATAAGAAGGAAGGAAGGAAGGAAGGAAGGAAAGAAGGAAGGAAGGAAGGAAAGAAAGAAGGGAAGAACAGAAGAGAGAAGAGAAAGAAAGAATAGTTTCCCCTATAGCAAACTGTGTCCTGGCTTCCAACACCCAAACTCAGCAGATTCACTGGAACAACTGGAAGAGAAGATGGTTGGGGAAGAGGCAGATTGTTTTAGGGAAATTCCCCGTGCATTGTAGTAAACAAGCTCTTTTTCTGATTTTACCGTTCAAAGTAAATGTGGGAGATAAAAAGAAAATTGAAATCATCCATAAGGTGACCACCAAATGATAGCCATTTTGGATTAAGCCTCATCTCTTTGGTACAATCCCTCTCAGTTACTTCCCAACTAAATATGTATTCCTTTTACACAGTTGAGATTGCATGATATTTTAATTTTTTTAGCCCTTCCTCCTTTCCATTAGTCATGAGCCTAAGTCATGAAATCATCTTTGTTGTAAGAATTTTGGGCACTGAATTACTTCCCATACTATGGATAGATCATAATGTATTCTGATCATTCTCCCCTTTCCTAGACATTTAGTTCAGTTCTAAATTTCTTGCTCTTCTAAAACTGTCACAAACATTCTTCAACTTCTCTCTGTATATCTGATTATTTCCTCAGGATAAGTTCTTAAACTTAAGGCATTAAAGATATACTATCAAATAACCTTTTAGAAATAGTGCTGGGTATGCTCCTTTTGCAAGATATGAAAATGCTTCTTTGTTCTTTTCTCTGGTTTTTATATATTTTTTAATCTGTTCTAGCTTGACGGATAACAGTGTTATATCATTGCTTTATATTCATTTACATGATCATTTGTGAGGTTATACATGGTTTCACGGGGTGGTGGCCATAAGTATTTTTCTCTTAAGAATTATGTTTTTAGCTTTTGTCTCTTTTTAAAAGTAAGATTGTCATCTTTTTCTTATATTTTAATATAGTGAGTCTACTTTGTGACTTGCTTCTTGTATTTTTGTAGTGACTTTTTTGACTTACAGACATTTAGCATATTCATGGAGTCAAACTCCCAATCTTGACCTTTTTGATTTCTTCTTTTGCATTTCTGAATTCTAAAAACAGGTAATTAAATATTATTCACTTTTGGTTTTCCCAGTTTTGGGGGGCTCTTTTATTCTTCTGTTGAACTCTTTTAACCCATTTAGAATATAGCTTGATACTGATGAGTCCTCCTAGTATCTGCAGGGAGAGCCAGTCACTACCTTTATGCAACTATCAGTCACTGCTGTCACTCGGGAGTGAGCTATATAGAGTCACCTCTGCAACATGCAGCTTGATTGCAATCAATATCTGCAATTTGGGTGTCAGGCTTATGACTTTAGGTTTTAGCTTACATTTGAAACCACCATTCTCATTAATCTATAGCAATTTTGTTTTGTTTTACTTTTATTACAGAAAATTTCAAACATGCACAAGAGTATACTAAAATGAACCCAATCTACCTATCACCCATCACAATATTTATTCATTTAAGAACATCCTTATGCTATCTGGCCTCACCCAAACCTGCCACCAGGTGTGTGTGTGTTTTTTTTTTTTATAAAACTAATCAGATACATCACATCATTTCATCCACAGATTTTGAGAACCTAGCTCTTTTTAAGCATAAACAATTATCTCACCTAAAAAAGATGAATATGAATTCTTTAAATCTGTCAAACACCCAGTCCATGTTCAAATTTCCTCCAGTCTTTCATTTTCTTAAAATACTTATTTGTTCTTTCATGGATTAATTCATGTGTATTAAAGTTAGTTTCTTTTCAGATCAGGATTCAAATAAGGCCCTCCCATTGACAGCTTCCTTGCTCTCAGGAGTAATGGGATGTGCCAGGCCTACTCAGACCCTTCCTGTCCCAGATCTGGAATCAGCCGTTCTCTAAGGAGCGCTGGGTTTGTTGTGTGAGGTGGCATTCCGAGACCGCAGTTCAGAATGCTCGTTGTCATTGTTTCGAGGCTTTTTCAGTGGACAGAGCTTCTTCACATTTAGGACTCCTGGGAGATATATATGGAAATATGAATACTGATCATTCAACTTCAGGACTCTGAGGTTTTCATAACCAACACATCTGTATCTCCTCTCCTCTCCCCTGAGAAACCTGTTCTCAGGGGCACAGGGGATGATAGCAGTGCCATTTTCCATACTTACTCGTTTTCTTGATCCCGCAACACACACTTGGGCAGGCTCCGAAAGACAGTGTTAATACTACCATAATGCATATGGTTACTGAAGACACTGGTGTCTGCCAGGCCTCCTGAAACAACCTGATTAACTTCTAAGGCTCTATTTTTATTTTATTTTTACTTTGGTACAATGCACATAGCACAAAATTTACCATCTCAACCATGTTTATCATAAGTTCAGTGGTATTAAACACATTCATCCCCCAGTATCTATCTAATAACTCTTTTCATCTTGTAAAACTGAAACTCTGTACCCATTAAACAATAACTCCCATTCTTCTTTCCCCAGCCCCTGGCCACCACCCTTCTACTTTCTGTCTCTATGACTTTAACTACTCTAGGTACCTCAGATAAGTGAAATCATACAGTATTTGTCTTTTCGTGACTGGCTTATTTCATTTAGCATTATGTTCTTGAGTTCATTTTGTTTGCTTGTCTTATTTGTTCATTTGTTTCTTTCTGTTTTATGTTTACACTAGAGGCACAGCGCACGAAATTTGTGCACTTGGAGGGGGAGGTTCCCTCAGCCCGGACTGCATCCTCTCACAGTCTGGGAGCCCTCAGGGGATGTCCGACTGATGGCTTAGGCCCGCTCCTTATAGGACTGGCGGTGGGAGAGGCTCCCACCACTGCTGCTGCACTAGCCAGCCATGAGCCCGGTTTCTGGCTGAGCGGCACTCTCCCTGTGGGAGCACACTGACCACCAGGGGCAGCTCTTGCATTGAGCATCTGCCCCCTGGTGGTCAGTGAGTGTCATAGCAACCGATCATTCTGCTGTTTGGTTGATTTGCATATTAGCCTTTTATTATATAGGATAATGTCTTATTATGGGCAAGGCCTCTAATTCATTTTTTTTTAGATAGTTAAAGGGAGAGGCAGAATTTTCACTTGAACCTGAATCTAAAATTGCTCTCAGCTCAAAAATCTGCATACCACTGATACACATCTTGGTGAGGCTCATTCTGAACCCCCGCACTGTTCTATTGTGTGTATAAGTATTGGGAACCATCTTATCTCTTTAGTGAAAGGAACCTTTCATTATGTTGCAATGTCTAACTTTACCTCCTGAGTTGTGTTTTGGCTTTAAGCCTGTATCCAGTATTCATGCAACAACTTCAGCTCTTCTGTTCAATGTTTACCTGGCATATCTTTTATTTTATTTTCTCTAAATCTTTCTAGATTTTTATGGATTAGATAGGAATAGCCCATGGACACAGACAATAGTCTGTTGAAGGCCTGGAAGGGGCATGTCAGGGTAGAGGAAATCGATGGGAAAAAAAAAACACTAAAAGGGATATCTGTAATACTTTGAAAAATAAGGATACATTTTAAATGAAGGAAAATACCTTAGTTGAAAAGAGTTTTATGGGAAATAATATAAGTAACTGTTCTGCACTGTACTTTATATTCTCAACTCCTCTCAAAGAGATATTAATTGGCGCTATGTTCACTGACTGCAGATTTTCATCTGAGCATAGACCCCAAAGTATCAAAGTGTGTTCAATTTACTGCTCTTCCCAGCACACCGACCCAGCACTGACTGCCACGGGGGCTGCGATCAGAGCCTGCTTTGAAAACTTGGAAAACTTGGAAAACTTTCATTCATAAAGATATATGTGTCTTTGTTCATTGCAGCATTATTCATGCTGGCTAAGACATGGAAACAACCTAAGTGTCCTTTGATGTTATTCTAAAAATGATCTATAATTGATAAAAGTACTATTTCTCCACTATTCCTTAATTTAAACCTGGTTTCCTTTCAGCCCTCCCCTAGAGTCCAGCCTCTTTTGCTTCCTATTGCAGTCTTAGGAATTAGTGACAGAAGTGGAATATAACTTTATTTCTGACAACTCAGAACGTGTTCCTAAAACTGTTAATAATGAACTCTCCTCTTCTTCATATACTTAGGCGGCCAAGACATTTTTATGACAGAAGAACAGAAGAAATACTATAATGCAATGAAAAAGTTAGGATCCAAGAAACCTCAAAAGCCCATTCCACGGCCTCTGGTAAGAGAAGTCATTGATTCTAAATACACAGCTCATTTCGTGGTTATGAAGAACTCAGATGTCAACACTGCTGCTCTTCTTTAATTTTTAAAATTTACAGAGTTCTCCCAAGAACAATAAAAATGCAGATGCACAGGTGTATGTCGCAAGTCCTTAGGAAAATTAGACACTCATACTCAATAGTAAGAGTCTGGGTAACAACTTTAACTTGCTTTTTAGTGAGCACACTTCAGTTGCTTAGTATATACTCATTGCAATGACGAGAAGTTAGCAGACTTTTTTTTTCATGGAATTTATTGGGGTAACATTGGTTCACAAATCCATCCAGGCTTTGGGTGTACAGCTCAACAAAACATCATCTGCACAGTGCATCCTGCACCCATCCCCCAAGCAAAGTCTCCTTCCGTCTCCACCACCTCCCACCCCCCTCTCCCTCTGCCTGTCACCGCACTATTGTCTGTGTCTGTTAGCAGACCGTTTTAATTTCATCTCGATCAATTTAAAATGTACTTATAATATATTTTGTCAACTTTTTCAGCTGTGAAGTTGAGGCCTTTCATACTCACTTTCACGTCACCAATGTTTATGATAAACTTTTGGTGCCAGGCACTGGCAGACAGGTCCTGTAAAAGGTCAGGCAGTAAATATTTTCGGCTTTGCAGGCAGAGAGGCCTGCTCTCTCTGCCGTTGTGCCAGAAAAGCAGCCACAGACGACACAGAACATACGTGCACGACTGTATGCCAGAACACCTTGATGTAGAGACACTGACATTTGGGTTTCATATGTCAAAACGTTATTCTTTCGAGGTTGTTCTCCAACACTTAGAAACATGAAATCCATTCTGCGCCCCCAGGTTGTATAAAAGCAGGCGGAGGGCCACATTTGGTCTCTGGGCGTAGTTTGCTGATCCTGCTTTAACTGGTTTGGAAGGGCTGCTCCGTGCTCACAGTCGAACGGAGGGGCTGGGATTTGAGAGCATTCAGTGATAAAGTACAACGAGCACCGTCGGTAGCTCTGACAAGGGAGTTTGAAGACTTTCCAGGTGGAGAGGGTCAGCGGGGGCAGCAGAATGGAAGAGGGGCTTGAGAACTGAAGCGTGTGGAGGATTTGGGGATTTTCCTTTGAGCATAGACCCCAGCGTATCAAAGTGTGTCCAATTTACTGCTCTTCCCAGCACACAGATGAGAGCCTGGCACCAAGTGTGTCTTCTGTGTATGTTTTGTTTGTTTGTTTTTGCTTTTCAGATCATGTGTTTTTATTCATTCATTCATGCATGCATTTATTTATTAATTTAATATATCTGTCTCCTTTTCCCCCAATTGACCTCCTCCAGCCTTTCCTACCCTGGGCAGCCCCTCACCGCCCTAGTGTCTGTGTCCATTGGTTATGCCAATACGCATGCATTTAAGTCCTTTGGTTGCTAACGCCCGCCCCCCCCCACCTGCCATTTGTCTCTGGATCGATTCTTGTTCATCAAATTATGTTGATCATTATATCTTACATATGAGTAAGATTATATAATATTTATCTTTCTCCAAACTGGCTTATTTCGCTTAGCTCTCCAGTTCCATCCATGCTGTTGCAAATGATAAAAGTTCCTTCTTTTTTATAGGGGCATAATGTTCCATTGTGGAGATGTCCCACAGTTTTTTAATCCCCGCATCTGCTGATGGGCACTTAGGCTGTTTCCAAATCTTAGCTAGGGTGAATTGTGCTGCTGTGAACATAGGGGTACATATATCCTTTCTGATTGGTGTTTCTGCTTTCTTGGGACATATTCCTAGAAGTGAGATCACTGGGTCCAATGGGAGTTCCATTTTTAACTTTGTGTATATATTTTTGAATGAAAGAATGTTTTAGGGCACATGCATACAGCCCGTCCCACTAGGATTAAGTATTTGTGTTTCACTAAAAATGTCTGTGTACAGCAGGGCTAAGTGTCTAGAGTTTATATAATGAAGAATTTTTGACCAAGGAGTTAATGATGAAATTATATTTGGGGAGATTAAATCTGCCAACAGTAGCGGTCAACTTCACTAAATCTAGCTTTTCAGTACCAATCTCACCTATTAGCTCTAATTTCACTTTGAAATTTTTATCTGAACTTGAGCTAACACAAAAGACACAGATAATTTTTATTTACATGTATGTGCTATACAACCACTGACTCAACACCAGTTGATCCTAGATTTGGAATTAACTCTACTCATGAGACACAGTATGTTTCCCCATATTTACCAGTCTATTTCATGAAGGATATGGAGCTAGCAATGCATCACACAGCCAGACAGAAGTTGCAATGACACAGATGCAGCGTCTAGGCCATCTATGTACAAACAAGTATACAAGTTCACTTCGGTAATTCCATCAAGTAACCAACTTTTCTGTTTCCTTGTTTAGTAATCATTGGATCAGAATCCTATTTACCTACCCTTATCCACAGGTGGAACAAAAATTAGAAACTTGGCACCTAAGAATTGCTTGAATATAGTTTTGGCTAAGTATCAGGTTTGATTATTCTGACTTGACAAGTGGAGCTTTGGAGGTGATAATTCCATTTGGTTCAGCATAATTATGTGAGCAGGTATTCTCTGCATTAATAGTATTGAAGTAAAAAAATAGAAATAGATGAAACAATAGAGACCAAAGTTTATCTTTTTATTATTAAGTCCAACATGAGCTGTTTTATTTTTGCAAAACATCCTCCATCACATCAAAATTATGTTGTTACTAAGAATTTTATTTATTCATACTTTTTTGTTTTAAAATAAAATTAAAGCTACAAGTCTAAAGCTTAAAAACCAATTATTTAATTTAATTTAAAGAAATGAAAATATTATAAAGAATTTTTTGCTCTTTAAAAAGAGTTTGTGCATTTTCCAAGAAGCTGCTTTAATTGTAAGAGAGAACACATTCTGTTGTATATGCCTTTTTTATTTCATCCTTACAACTCAAAGTGATCTCTGATTCCTTTCTTTTTCTCTCTCAGAACAAATGCCAGGGTCTCATCTTTGACCTGGTCACACACCAGCTCTTCGATGTCTTCATCATCATCTTCATCCTCCTCAACATGGTTAGCATGATGGCTGAGTCGTATGGCCAGTCTGAATCCATGAATTCCATCCTCGAGCGGCTCAACCTGGCCTTTGTGGTCATCTTCACAATTGAGTGTCTCATCAAAATCTTTGCTTTGAGGCAATACTACTTCACCAATGGCTGGAATTTGTTTGATTGTTTGATCGTGGTCATCTCCATTGTCAGTAAGTAAAACCAGCAGCCAGAGGGTGTTCGTCTGAGAGCCAGGAGTAAATTCCTGTTATTATTTGGAAGTATGTCCAAACTATCCATAAAGCAACAAATGAGGCTTAATGTGATTTCTGAAAGCATAGGTGTGCTAATGCCATTCTTTACTGGGAAGTTGCTAGGTGATAGAGTAATTTCCATTCCCTCGACTGTCTACCCAATTCGAGTATAGAGTTAAATAATAATGTGGGGCCGAAACTGGTGTGGCTCAGTGGATAGTGCGTCGGCCTGCGGACTGAAAGGTCCCAGGTTCGATTCTGGTCAAGGGCATGTATCCTGGTTGCGGGCACATCCCCAGTAGGGGGCGTGCAGGAGGCGGCTGATCGATGTCTCTCTCTCACCGATGTTTCTAACTCTCTATCCCTCTCCTTTCCTCTCTGTAAAAAATCAATAAAACACATTAAATAATAATAATGTGGGTCATTTAGTCAACGGAGATAGACAAAATTAAGGTGGCTTAAAAGTCTCTGTGGGGTTATTGGGTTCATCTTGGTAACTGAGTCAGAGTTCTACCTTCCCTGTGAAACTATAAGCCCTAATGAACATTTTATAATTTTAAGGATTTGGCATTTAGTTTCCATATTTTTCTTTAGCTCAAAATCTGTGAACGATGCTTATCTCTACTGCTCGGACCCCATTCAATAGCTAGGCTCGCTCTATAATCAGCATATTTTCCCTAACCATAGGCAGAATTAACTATGAAAGAAGAATGGGGTGGAGGAAAGGGTTACCGCCATATACCTTTATTCTTCATGCTCAACCATCAAGTTTACTCTGAGTTTTTGAAGTCTGCTTTTAACTAAACAGTAATTTGACTTTGTAATTGTGTAAAATTGCCCAGGGGCCTTTCTTATTTCAAAAAGCAGCGGAAGCAATAACAACGGATTTCACAGGTGGAAGCTTTTGTGCTATTTCAGAAAGGATGCATTAAACAGATATTTTGGATAAAAAATATTTTGGTTTCTATCACTGCAGCAATGCCATTTTTTTTCAGAGAGCAGGTTCATAGGCTATTCTGGCTTCTGGAATAGAAGTTTACCATGTGCTTACAGTTAGATAGATCTTTAATTTTTATTAGTCAATTCCAATCATAAATTCAGGTGAAATTGACAGAGGCAACTGTGTTAGAAAGTGGGGGTTGGATGATTTTGGGGAGCCCTCTTATAGCTTACAGAGCCCCTTCCCCACTATGCAGAGAGCGGCTCGTTCACTCCACTCTCTGTTGAACTCCTTCCTGGCGGTGCCAGGCATCGTACAGTTTGTAGAAACATCTCTGACTTCCGTCCCTTAAACAAATATCAGGAGATTGCAGTTACACTACATGGCACTGGATAACACTTTGCTCCAGTGCTGAGGAAAGATGCACATCGAGCCAAATCCTGCTCACCAAAGCAGCATGTTTTATTCCTTTGCCAGTAGGTCTGCCATTCAACTCTCAAGCTCTTGCCTAAGCTTCTAGAGAAATATACGATGAGAGTGAGTCACAGTGAGTCTCTCTCTAGGAGTTAACCATCCAGTGGTTAAGACCTACTCGCCTTAAAGAGTCAGAAGCAGAGAAATTAATTGAACACCAAAATACAGCGGTACCTCGAGATACGAGTGCCCTAACACACGAGATTTTTGAGATACGAACGAGCGATTTTTGCTTTGAAATACGAGCAACAGTTGAGATAGGAGTCATCGCACGGATCGGCCGGCTGCACACAACCCACCAGTTTACCGCGACTCGAGCGTCTCATAGTTTCCCACGCCTCAAGGTTATGGAACGAATTAAACTCGTATCTCGAGGTACCACTGTACACGGTACACAGACGATTGATCTCAGAGATGGGACAGATGACCGTGGACTTGATTACTAAAGAACTATTCCTGGAGGGGGTGGGCCTTACAGGATGGACCTCCTCCAGTGGTGGCTAAATTGGTACTTAATGAATTCTACATCTCACCAGGGTTGGCTGCCCAACTAACCTGCGAATTAAATTGGCACAGTTGGACAGCCAGTAAAATATGTCATCTATTAGTTCTTATTAGTTCCAATTAGTTCTTATTAGTTCCTATTAGTCATTCGGTGATGACAGCTGGTTTTGGCTGCCATCACCCTGAAGGACCTTGGGGGACCTCCAGAGCAAGGCCATGTTTACACATTCCAACCCTGTAGAATACCGGGGCCAAATGTGAGTTCTTTGTTTTAAACCTTTGTTTCACTCGCCCATAGAGTAGGCAATGAGAGAAGAAAGTGACACTTTAAGCCAAATATTAGGCAGTTTTCAGAAACCTCTGCTTGAGATGCCATTTCTGAGGTGTCTACAACAGAGAAAGTATCTCTAATTTAGTCGCTGAAATTATTCGAGTTTGGACTCGGGAGTTCTTAGAATTAACATATTAGCAAACATCTGAGAGATCCATGGCAGCCTTAGCCCAAAGATGAGCATGCTGACACTACCATCTCCTGACCTCACCTATGGCAAGCCGTGTTCAAATTCCTCTGCACAACTAAGAACCTGTTACTTTAAGGAACTTTGAGGTTAGGTTTCCCACAATTTCCACTGAAACTCAGGCTCAAGCCAACCTTCATCAGCAGAAATTTCTCTTTATACTCTAATCCAGTGGTTCTCAACCTTCCTAATGCCACGTCCCTTTAATGCAGTTCCTCATAGCAACGAAAATAGTTTTATGGTTGGGGGTCACCACAACATGAGGAACTGCATTAAAGGGACATGGCATTAGGAAGGTTGAGAACCACTGCTAATCTAAAAGACTACCATCTGTAGTTCATCTGTTTTCCACTCTATACATCCAATAAATGTGGAAAACTATTACATTATTACCCCATTGAATGACTCTCAATGCCCACCATAGATAATATATTTCAAGTTCATGAGATAACTCACAAAATAGCCTTTCATAAGCTACATTTTCTTTCCTTGGGTCTTTAGATCCTACCTAAAACTGGCCCTTGGAAATCGTTTTCCAAGCTAAGGGACAGGTAGATATTTCCCTTATATGGGTAAAGAAAATTCTTAATTTTGTGCATAAATTAAAAGGTATTTTTTAAAAAATATACTTTATTGATTTTTTACAGAGAGGGATAGAGAGTTAGAAACATTGATGAGAGAGAGAGAGACATTGATCAGCTGCCTCCTGCAAGCCCCCCACTGGGGATGTGCCTACAACCAAGGTACATGCCCTTGACTGGAATCGAACCTGGGAACTTTCAGTCCGTAGGCCGTTGTTCTATCCACTGAGCCAAACTGGTTTTGGCAAATTAAAAGGTATTGATAAAAGTCGGTCCCACTAAGATTCCAAGTCAGGAGAGATAGTCTGGTCTAAGATCGGAGGCCGCTAGAAATTGACGGCCTCTTCTCCTCTTCCTCAGGCACCATGATTTCCGCCTTAGAACACCAGGATCACATTCCTTTCCCCCCGACCCTCTTCAGAATTGTCCGCCTGGCTCGGATCGGCAGGATCCTGCGGCTGGTCCGGGCGGCCCGAGGAATCAGGACTCTCCTTTTTGCTCTGATGATGTCCCTGCCCTCTCTGTTCAACATCGGCCTTCTGCTCTTCCTGGTCATGTTCATCTACGCCATTTTCGGCATGAACTCGTTCTGCAGAGTGAAGCACGACTCTGGGATTGATGACATATTTAACTTCCAGACGTTTGCAGGCAGCTTGCTCTGTCTCTTCCAAATAACCACCTCCGCAGGTTGGGACACCCTCCTCAACCCCATGTTGAAATCTGAAGATGCCTGTAACCCCAACACAGAGAGCTGTCACCTCCGCACCATAGCCATAGTCTACTTTGTCAGCTACATCATCATCTCCTTTCTCATCGTCGTCAACATGTACATTGCTGTCATCTTAGAGAACTTCAATACCGCCACCGAAGAAAGCGAGGACCCCCTGGGAGAAGATGACTTTGAAATGTTCTACGAAGTCTGGGAGAAGTTTGACCCCGAGGCCACCCAGTTCATCAAATATGCAGCCCTTTCGGACTTCGCCGATGCCCTTCCTGAGCCTCTGCGGGTGGCGAAGCCAAATAAATTCCAGTTCCTCGTCATGGACTTGCCCATGGTCAGTGGAGATCGCCTTCACTGCCTGGACATTCTCTTCGCCTTCACCACGAGGGTGCTCGGCAACTCCACCGGCCTGGACAGCATGAAAGCGATGATGGAGGAGAAGTTCATGGAAGCCAACCCTCTGAAGAAGTTATACGAGCCCATAGTCACCACCACCAAGAGGACAGAAGAGGAGCGGTGCGCTGCTGTCATTCAGAAGGCCTTCCGGAAGTACGTGGTGATGGTGAGGACGAACAAGTGTGCCCTGGAGGACCCGCCTCGTTCCCCACCCCAGACCCTCTGCAATGGAGACTTGCCCAGCTCCGGGGTGGCCGAGGGCAAGGTCCACTGTGACTGAGCCCCTCGCCGCCACCCCTACCTCACAGCCTCACACTCAGCCTCTGGGCACCGGGGACCCACAGCCCCGTGTGCGAACCAACAGCGGACTCGTCGAACTAGCTGTTCCATTTTCTTGGATAAAAGCAGTGCTGTTTCAGGGTTCGCTGCAAATGCTTTCTACCGTGCTCGAAGACGAGGCTGCCTGCCTAGAGCCACTGGTCCTGTTTTTACAAGAAAGGGCTGTAGAGGACGCACTAACGTTAGGATTGAAACACGGTTCGAATTCTGTCAAAACAGAAGAATAAGAAAGAAACAGAAAACATTGAAATTTGTAATTGTTTTTCCATATGTTTTGAGGTACATCATCTAATACAGTGGTTCTCAATCTTTCTAATGCC
The DNA here is from genome assembly GCA_011751065.1 of Lasiurus cinereus. Classification (NCBI taxonomy): domain Eukaryota; kingdom Metazoa; phylum Chordata; class Mammalia; order Chiroptera; family Vespertilionidae; genus Lasiurus; species Lasiurus cinereus. The sequence continues at coordinate 3,045,456 of JAAGEH010000143.1, forward strand.
GCGACCCTTTAACACAGTTCCTCATGTGGTGGTGACCCCCCCAACCATAAAATTATTTTTGTTGCTACTTCATAACTGTCATTGTGCTACTGTTAATGAATCGTAATGTGAATATCTGATATGCAGGATGTCTTAGGTAATCCCGGTGAAAGGGTTGTTCGACCCCCAAAGGGGTCGCGACCCACAGGTTGAGAACCACTGATCTAATATCTTTGTTTAATGTTTTCCCCAATGCAAGTCTGTGGCTTATCATGTAGAGCTCTTTTGCATGCCAAGAGGTAAAAACTCAAAACCGGCCGATAAAGAAATAGCTCACTGCAGATATTTTTACCAACATTAGGTAGTTGGAGTTTATTTCAAACCCCAAAGCATGATCTTGACTTGTCAGTGACTACCATATCTTTCACCAGCTGTAATCTCTGTGATCTATATATTTGGATAAATAAACAAACAAACAAATGAGGCTTTCATTTGGCGTTTTATTCAGAAAGTACACTAAACAGCACATGGTTTGGTGGTTGTGCAAGCAATGGTTTAAATGTGGTCCTTGGCTTGGAATTAAAGGCGGAAGCAAGTGGTATACAGTAATACCTCAAGATACGAGTGCCCTAACATACGAGATTTTTGAGATACGAGCCATCGAACAAGCTATTTTTGCTTTGAAATACGAGTAACATTTGAGATAGGAGTCATCGCGCGGATTGGCCGGCTGCACACGACCCACCAGTTTACCACAACTCGAGCGTCTCATAGTTTCCCACGCCTCAAGGTTACGGAACGAATTAAACTCGTATCTCGAGGTACCACTGTACTGATCAGGTGTAGCAGTTGGCTCTGCAGGAAAAAGAAAAGCCAGGATTTGTAGGATTCGCTGACCTCTGTAGCGAACACCCCCATCTTGGCTGATTTCAAGCTGCCGCCAGGATGTTGATGCGGATGGAGGCAGGAAGCAGGGGCCAGCATCCGGTCTCACAGGCTGGCCCGAGCTGGCTCCATCCGGCACACCGCTGGCGGGAAACGGGGAGAAAGGCTCATGTGACTTTGGTAACAGATATGCAGGGGGGACAGCACCCTCTCAGCAGCACCTGGACCCCAAGGTGCAGACGTCCTGGGACATAGTGGTTCGCTGGTGACCTTAGCCACCTGGTAGACCCTACACTCAGTTCTGGCGGATGTCTGCTTGAAAAGCAGCTCAGAGAACAGCGCAGGCCTCTCAGGAGGGCCTGGTCCCAGCGGGAGCTCAGGACCTCCCTAAAAACCGGAGCCACCCCGAGGCCAAACAAGACATCACGCCGGCAGCCCCCCGAGACTGGACGGGGGGGCAGAGAACCTACATTGTGATCCTCTCAGTGGGAGGGAACCCCTGCAGAAACAGCCTTGGGAGCCCCGGACATCACCAGCCTGGAGAAGCTGGTGTTTCTACAGCAGCCTGGGTCTGAGAGTGAACCCTCTGGCTGTCCCGTTGGGGGAAGGCCGGTCTCGGATGCTGTGGCCCACCGAAGGGCGACCATTTCCACCGGGGGCGAGATCTAACCGTGACACGGTGTGTTCACGTCCAGGGCCTGGGCTGCCTGAGTTTTGCGGGCAGCGCTGTGTTCTGGAGCGCTGGCCAAAGGAATAACAGCATTCTCTAATCATTGCCAGTATCGAATTTTTACTCAGTGGCTGCTGGGCACCAGGCTCCGGCTAAGCATTTGTCATGAGTAATCGCATTTGACCCTCACAGTGTGTGGTGGTCACTCGCCTGGTGGAGCCTGAGCCGTGGTGCCATGCTGGGAAGAGGGAGGGGTGTCCCAGAAGCAGTGAACCTTGGAGACGTGGCCACAGGGCCCTCAGGAAGGGCTAGGGGGCCCGTGGAAATCACCGTTCTAATGTTTTGGCCAGTTATGTCTCCTGCAGCATTGGGCATGGCCTATGTATTCCAGAAAAGCTGCCTCAGATTACGAACTCTGGGTGTCTTACAGATCCCTCCCAAGTTATATGAGAGAGATGACTGGCCATCGCGCCAGCAGCGATACCTCCTGGGGGGAGGCAGGGGAGGTGGATCTGGGAAGTTACGGTCTGGCCCATTCAGATAATAGTCTAGGGCAGTGGTTCTCAACCTTCCTAAGGCCGCCACCCTTTAAGACAGCTCCTCATGGGGTGGTGACCCCCAACCATAACATTATTTCCGTTGCTACTTCATCGCTGTAATCTTGCTACTGTTATGAACTGTCATGTAAATATCTGATAGGCAGGATGTATTTTCATTGTTACAAATTGAACATAAGTAAAGCACAGGGATGAATCACAAAAACAATCTGTAATTATATATTGTGAAATATTTATTTCTAATGACAAATAAATGAAATTTTGTCTTGAATCGTGGTGTAGCATGGGCAACAGTCTTCCTATGACAACAGTAAACTACATGGCTACACTTTGCTACACCGAGGAGCGGTGTGTTGGTTCCTAAGACCATGGGAAATAGGTGTTTTCCAATGGTCTTAGGCGACCCCTGTGAAAGGGTCGTTTGACCCCCAAAGGGGTCGCGACCCACAGGTTGAGAACCGCTGGTCTAGGGGCTTAGATCTGATCTGTGCTGCGCAGAAGCGTTGGCCCTTCCCGCAGACACACATCCACCCACAGACAGCGGGATTCCCGGAGCCAGCTCCTGGGGAGGGCACAGGGTCTGCTTGGCTTTTGCGGGAGGCTGAGCCACGCTTCGCTCACTAGAGGGCAGCAAACGCCCGGCCAAGGTCTTTCCTGAGCGCCGCACAGCCTTTGGGGCCAGGAAATGCTGAGTTTTCCCCACCCTGGAGGGGTGCTAGAAAGCACATCCTCCCCAAAGGTAGCTCTCACTCTGCCAGCAGCGGGCAGAGGGGCTGGGCTCAGCTCGGCCCTGCAGGGCCCTGCAAACCCCTGCACCCCATGAATCCAGTCCTCCTCTCTGAGTCTGCTCTGGTCCAGGCACATCAGCCCTGCTCATCCAATCAACAGACGTGCCCGAGGCCACGTGGTACCACCTCGTGCAAACTGCTTCTCACCGCTGGTCCTTACCCTCAAGTGCACGCATGCTGACGGGGGACTTAGGCCAGGGTTCGAGGGGTGACCATACAATGCAGTGTGACCGGTGGCATCAGCCACGGGCAGGCCTTTGCTCTGAGAGTGGGAACGGAGGCAGGCTCCTGGGGACCCCAGAAAGAGGGGCATCCATAGGAGCTCAGTCGACGTGGGGACTGTGCTGGGGAGGGGCTCGGGCGTGTCTGAAGTGGAGGAGCAGTGCCGGGTGGAAGGAGTGCAGACAGTGAAGGAAGTGCAGCTGCAGAGTGTGGACAGGGGATGGGCAGCAGCTGAGTCTCAGCCAGCTGGCCCGAAAAGCGGGTGAGGCAGGCGTCACAGCAGATTGAGGGACCAGGCAGGCACTGACGGGGTTTGTGGGGGGCGGGCAGTGGGGGAGGAAAATCAGGCAGAGTATCAGGGCAGAGCAGAGGGGAGACCAGAACACTGATCCTGGGGGGAGGTGGGGGGAGAGGCCTGAGTGAGGAGGAGGCGGGGGCACCGCTGTGACCAGGATGCTTGTGCCCAGTGACTGGCCTGGGGGTGGGAGTCCAGGGGGAACCTGGATGTTCACGGCCACGGGAAGATGGATTCATCTGGGAGGTTTAACCAGTTCCCTGCCACGATATTTTGAATTTAATTTCAAAAGGCTCACAGCTGCCTTAACCAGTTTGGCTCAGTGGATAGAGCGTCGGTCTGCGGACTGAAAGGTCCCAGGTTCGATTCCGGTCAAGGGCACGTACCTTGGTGGCTGGCACATCCCCAGTGGGGGGCGTGCAGGAGGCGGCTGATGGATGTTTCTCTCTCATCGATGTTTCTAACTCTCTATCCCTCTCTTTTCCTCTCTGTAAAAAAAATCAATAAAATATATTAAATAAATAAAGTAAAATAAAAAGGCCCGCGGCTTATGTCTGTAGACGCTTATGGCATACAGAGGGTTAATATGCCAGGTCCACATGACGATGTCCCACCAGGCCTGGGACCTGAGGACGAGGCATGGACAACAGGAGTCCTGACCACGAGAACCCCCAACAGAAGCTAAAATCAAGGAGGAGCCGGCATAGCTGAGCCTAGGAGGGGGTAGGGGCTGGCCTGGGGGCACACTCTCAGGGAGCAGTGAGACAGCTGAGGGGCGGGTGGGTGAGGTACATGAAGGGTAACACCACACCCTGCAGTGTGGCCACTGAGCAGGCTTCTCTAAAAATTCACAGCCAACAGGGTGAGGTCAGGGTCCCCCCTTCTCATGCCTTCCCCCAAGGAGCGTGCCAGGAACCTGGGCACAGCGTGGTCATGTCCCAGGAAAATCCCACTCTCGCCCTTTACCTCCTTATCGAGTCGGCATAGAACCTTGCCTCTTAACAAGCCGGCTCAGGAGGCAGCTGCTCCCCCATTCTCTCCCCGCCGCCCCCCGAATGGAGCGGTCCTGGAATGCCAGCTACCCGCCACCCCACCCTTCAGGAAGTTGGAATCCTGTACAGCTCCTCTGGCTCAGGGAGGGGGCGGGAGCTCCTGGTCCCAGAGAGCTTGTTGCCTGGCAACCCAGGGAGACACTCCAGGGTCATTCCGTGGGCAGCCCTGTCGCTCCGGCACCAGCAGCCATCAGCGGGGCCTGGGAGCACAAGGGCGGACAGTTAGTGAGCACTTACTCTGGGCGCGGGAGCCACTTCACCGGCGTCGCCTGCTTCCATCTCCACCACCGCTCTGTTCGCGAAAGACCAACTATTTTTTGTATATATATATTTTTTATTGATTTTCTACAGAGAGGAAGGGAGAGGGATAGAGAGTCAGAAACATCGATGAGAGAGAGACATCCATCAGCTGCCTCTTGCATGCCCCCCACTGGGGATGTGCCCGCCACCAAGGTACATGCCCTTCACCTGAATTGAACCTGGGACCTTTCGGTCCACAGGCCGACGCTTTATCCACTGAGCCACACCGGTTTCGGCAAGACTAACTATTTTTAACCTCCACTCTTCTGACCAGAACACCGAGGCAGCCACCCCAGGGCCCTGACAAGACTCGCACTCAGGGCGGCTAGCTTCAGCGCTCAGGCTCGGCACCCCTGCACCACACTGCTCGCAGGCCGCTGAGGTTGGAGAGAGGGTACAGAGGGTTATCTCTGCAAACCTCTCACCACGCATTTCTTCTCCTCTGGAGGTAATGCGTCTGTTTCCCCAACTTCTCTCCTCCGCACGGGGAGATCTGTGCTCTGTCTCCAAATCTAACAACTGTCCTCTCGACGTACTCCGTTCCCTAATACAGCGGTACCTCGAGATACGAGTTTAATTCGTTCCGTAACCTTGAGGCGTGGGAAACTATGAGACGCTCGAGTCGCGGTAAACTGGTGGGTCGTGTGCAGCCGGCCGATCCGCGCGATGACTCCTGTCTCAACTGTTGCTCGTATTTCAAAGCAAAAATCGCTCGCTCGACGGCTCGTATCTCAAAAACCTCGTATGTTAGGGCACTCGTATCTCGAGGTGCCACTGTAATTGGATGTAGCTTCTCTTCTGTGACCATTTTCTCCCTCCTCCTCCAAGCAAACTCTGCTTCATGCTTCTCCTCCAGCACCTGGGGCCCTGGGGCCTGGAGGGTCTACCCTTCCTTTCAGACAACCTGCTTCCGTTAATGTATTCATCAAACACGCTAGTCTGACACAGGGGGTCCCAAGAGGTATCATGGGGGTGCTGATTTAGTCCCCCTTCATCTCCACCCGCCCCTTAAACCAAGTCTCCCTGGAGGAGCACCATCTAACTAAGAGCACTGTGCTGGCAGCTTCAGGCCCCTCCCCCTTCCCATCCTCTGAGCTCTTTCCAGAGTTTAAAATCCCTTCCGTTGCCAAGTCACACTGATGGCTCATCCTCTACTTCCCCCCAGCTTGGTGGCGGTGTAATGGACAAATAAAAATGGTATGCATACAGGGTGTGCCGTGTCATGGCTGGCTCTCCGTGTACACTGTGAAATAATGACTGCAATCGGGTCAGCCCACATACCCACCACGTCGCGTAGTTGGCCTGGGTTTTGGTGTGCGGAGAACACGGAAGCTCTGTTCTCTTCGCAAATCTCTGGTGTGCAACACAGTCTTGACTAGGGTCACCGTCCTGCACATCGGACCCCCCAGAACGTTTGTACGCTTTGACCAACATCTCCCCATTTCCCCCCGCCCCTCCCCAAGTCTGAGCTGCTGGTAACTGCCATTCTACTCTCTGGTTCCCTGAGTTCAACTTCTTTAGAGTCCACGAGGTCATTCAGTGTTTGTCTCTGTGTGTCTGGCTTATGCCACTCGGCATCATGTCCCCCAGCTTTATCCGTATTGTCCCAAATGACAGGATCTCCTTTCTCATAGATATTCCATCGTACCTAATATATACTTTACATTTTCCTCTCTACCATTTTAAATATTGTTTGGATTGATTTTTTATTTCTGAGAGTATTACAGATATCCCCCATCCCCACCCCCCACCATTGCCTCCTCCACCTGGCTCCCACTTCACCCCAGGCCTTCACTTCACTGTTGCCTGCACCCAGGGGCTATGCGTATCCGGTATAATAAAGGGAGGAGAGGCAAATTGGCCGAACAGCAGAACGACTGGTCACTGTGACACACACTGACCACCAGGGGGCAGACACTCAGTGCATTCCCACAGGGGGAGCTTTGCTCAGCCAGAGGCTGGGCTCATGGCTGGTGAGCACAGCGGTGCGAGGGGGGTGAGGCGAGGAGGGGGGTAGGGGAAGCCTCCCCCACTTCCGCAGAGCCGTAAGGGTGTCCAACTAATGGCTCCCGGGCAGCAAGAGGGTGCAGACTGGCCTAAGGGACACCCCAAGTGCACAAATCTCATGCACCGTGCCTCTAGTACGCATGTAAGTTCTTTGGTTAATCTCGTCCCCTCCACCCTCTGGGATTTGTTAGTCTGTTTCCATGTCTCTGGACCTATTTTGTCCATCGGTTTATTTTGTTCATTCGATTACACATCTGTGTTTGTTTCTAGGTAGAAGTAGAGCTGCTACATCCCCTGGACTTGGGGGAGTGGCCTATGCAGCTGGTGTCCTGCAGGGCTGTCACCCAGCTTCTCAGGTCACCCAACTGGGCACTCCACGTGCACCCTCTGTGTGGGCTGTGTGCTCCTTCCTGTGGTCGTTGAGCCTGGATTGCTGTTGTCACGTCACTGGGAGACCCCCAGGCCAATCAACTACCAGGATCAGCTGCTACTCCACTGGAGGCGGCCCTGGGAGTGTGCGGCTCCTGGAGCTGGATGGTTATAACCGGATACGGTCTGAAGCTGACCCCTGGGCACACCGGCTCTGGAGGGACCACTTCGCCAGAGGCACAGGTAGGCCAAGGGCAGGTGCTGCTTGTTTGAGAGATTTTGAGAGAAGTCCAAAGCATGAGGCACGGGAGACCATCCGTACGGAAAGGCAATTGGAAACACGTGGATGGGCCTGCAGATTGGGTGGAGCGAGATCTCAGGTCAACACCGCAGTGGGACTGACCGGGTCAGCCAGGTCCATGGAGACTCAGGTTTGGCAGCGGCCTGCCCGCTCTGCAGGCGGAGGGCTCAGCAAGGCCACCCCAGCCCCTGCTGGGCCTTCTGTCCGGGAGAAAGCCGCCCCTCCAGCTGTCACCCTGAGGCCAGGCAATGTCATTTCTGCTCTGGGTCTTTGGGCCTTTGAAGTCGATGTCCAAGCGATGTCCCAGCGCTGCAGCTCAAAGTAAGTGAGTGCGAGGAAGTCGTGTGTGGGCCCTTCAGCGGAACCCCTCGTCTGCCAGCAGCCCTTCGTTCCACTCGCCCACAACCTGGTGTTCACTTCCAGAAGTCACGGGGACTTCCCTTCCCAGCCCTGGCACCGGGGCTGGGGTTCTGATGTGAGGCTGGGACCCCTGGTTCTGTCGCGGGGAGCTCCATAGTAGCGATATTCCTCTACCCTTCCTCCCAGTCTCCATTGGGCTGCTGCTTTTTTTTTTATTGTGTTACATGTGTACATATCTCCCCATTGCCCCCGCTCCCAGGCATACCCCAACCCCCCAGTGTCTATGTTCATTGGTTATGTTTATATGTATAGATACAAGTCCTTTGGTTGATCTCTTATCTCCCCCACCTCTCCTTCATCTTCCTGCTATAATTTCACAATCTGTTTGATGCTTTACTGCCTCTGTATCTGTCCTTTTGTTCATCAGTTTACAACGTTCTTTATTACCCATAAATGAGTGAGATCACGTGGTGCTTCTCCTTCACTGACTGGCTTATTTCACTTAGCATAAGGCTCTCCAGTTCCATCCAGGTTGCTGCAAATGGTAAGAATTCCTTCTTTTTAATGGCAGCATAGAATTCCATGGTGTGGATGTACCACAGTTTTCTGATCCACTCATCTGCTGATGGGCACCTAGGCTGTTTCCAAATTGTAGCTATTGTAAATTCTGCTGCTATGAACATAGGGGTGCATCAATCCTTTCTGATTGGTGTTTGTGATTCGTTAGGATAAATTCCTAAGAGTGGGATTTGGGCTGCTTCTTCATCCTTAATGACCGGATTTCTGTTCAGCTAGATTGCACACATTCCGAATGATGGTTTCTCAGTAATTTGGTTGTAATTTTGAGGTGGTGGCGGGAGGTTTGAGCACCGCATTTGCCTACGAGCTGCCATCTACGTTTTAAGTATTCATTTACGGACACTTAGGTTGTCTGTGTACCTTGTCTATGTGAATAACACTGCAGTGAACACCGGAGTGCAGATCGCTCTTTGAGATTTATATCCAATAGTGGGTTTGCTGGATTGTATGGTTGTCCTGTTTTTATTTTATTTTTATTTTATTTTTTTTGAGGAAACTCCATACTGTTTTTCATCAGGGCTGCATCAATTTGCAATTCCATTCAACAGTGTGCAAAGATCTCCTTTGCTCCCTTATCAACATTTTGTTCTATTAAGCCAGTGGTCGGCAAACTCATTCATCAACAGAGCCCAATATCCACAGGACAATGATTGACATTTCTTTTGAGAGCCAAGTTTTTTAAACTTAAACTTCTTCTAACGCCCCTTCTTCAAAAGAGACTCGCCCAGGCCGTGATATTTTGTGGAAGAGCCACACTCAAGGGGCCAAAGAGCCGCATGTGGCTCGCGGGCCGCAGTTTGCCGACCACTGCACTAGTATCTGGTGTTTTTTTGTGATAGTCATGCTACTGATGTCCCGTCTAGTTATTCATTGTGGTGTTCATGCATTTCCCTGATGATTAGTGATATTTATTGAGCACTTTTTCATATACCCGTTGGCCATTTGTATGTCTTCTTTGGGAAAATACCTCCTCAGGTCCTTTGCCTATTTTTTAAATTGGGTTATTTGGATTTTTGCCATTGAGTTGTATGAGTTCTTTATATATTTTTTGGATATTAACCCCTTATCTAATATATAGTTTGCAAATATTGTCTCCCATTCTACATGTTTTCTTTTCTTTTTGTTGATTTTTTTTTTTTTTTTTAGAAACGTTTGAGTTTGATGTCGTGCCATCAGTTTGTTTTTACTTTTGTTGCCTTTGGTTTTTGGTGTCATATCCAAAAAAATTATTGCCAAGGCCAATGTCAAAGAGCGTTCCCCCTTTGTTTTCTTTTAAGAGTTTTATGGTTTCTGGTTTTAGGTTTAAGTCCTTAACCTATTGGGGGGTTTTTTGTTTCCTTGTTTTGGGGGGGGGGGGAGGATATGGTGTGAGATAAGGGTATGATGTCATTCTTTTGCAAGTGTATATTCAGTTTTCCCAAAACCATTTATTCAAATGATATTCTTTTCCAAGTGGATATTCAGTTTTCCCCATTGTGTATTTTTGGGACCCTTATCAGATTAATTGACTGAACATGTGTGGGTTTATTTTAGGGTTCTAGATTCCCTTCCATTGTGTGACTGTTTTTATGCCAGTACCATACTGTTCTAATTACTATAAGTTTGTAATATAGCTTGGAATTGAGAAGTGTTATGCCTCCAGCTTTGTTCTTCTTTCTCAAGATGGCTTTGGTTATTTGGAGTCTTTTGTGGTGTCATACAGACTTCAAGGTTATTTTTTCTGTTTCTGTGGAAACTGTGCCATTGACATTTTGATAGGGGTTTCATTGAATCTGTAGCTTGCTTTGGGTCATGTGGACATTTTCACAATATTCTTCCCATCTGAGAACAGAGGATATTTTTTTCATTTAATTGTGTTTTCTTCTATGTATTTCATCAATGTCTAATGCTTTTTAGTGTACAATCCTTTCACCTCCTTCATTATATTTATTCCTAACTATCTTATTGTTTGTTATATTATAAATGAAAATTTCTTAAATTTTTTGGGGGTAGTTTGTTGTTAGTGTATGGAAACACAGCTGATTTTTCTATGCTAATTTTGTATACTGCAACTTTACTGAATTCATTTGTTAGTTCTGTTTCTTGAATTTTCTATATGTATGATTATGTCATCTGCAAACAGAGACAATTTAACTTCCTTTCTGATTTGGATGACTCTTATTTATTTTTTCTTGCCTAATTGCTCTGGGTAGACCTTCTAATACTGTGCTGAATAGAAGTGATGAGAGTGGGAAATCTAGTCTTGTTTCTGATCTTAAAGAAAAAGCTTTCAGCTTTTTACCCCTGAGTATGATGTTAACTGTAGGCTTGTCATATATGGCCTTTATTTTCTCTTGAGGTAGATTCCTTTCGTATCTAATTTGTTGCGAGTTATTATCATGAAAGCATGTTGAAATTTTCACATGCTTTCTCTGCATCTATTGCGATGACGATATGATTTTTATCCTTCATTTTGTTCATGTGCTGTATCAAGTTTATTGGCTTGGGTATGTTGAACCATCTTTGCATCCCAAGGATAAATTCTACTTGATCCTTTTAATGTGTATGATCCTTTTAATGTGCTGTTGAATCTGGTCTGGTAGCAGTTTGTTGAGGATATTTGCATCTATGTTCATCAGAGATATTTGCCTGTAATTTTATTTTCTTAAAGTGTCCTTGTCTGGCTTTGGGTATCATAATAATGCTGGCTTTGTAGAATAACTTTAGAAGTGTTCCCTCCTCTTCAAATTTATGGAAGAGTTTGAGAAGGATTGGCATTAATCCTTTTTTAAATGTTTGGTAGAATTAACAGGATTCTGGGCTTTTCTTTGTTGGAAAGTTTTTGATTACTGGCCTAATCTCCTTATTAATTATTTGTCTTTTCAGATTTTCTATTTCTTCATTATTCATTCTTGGTAGGTTGCATGTTTCTAGAAATTTATCAATTTCTTCTAAGCTATCCAATTTATTGACGTATAATTGTTCACAGTAGTCTCTTAGGATGGTTTGTGTTTCTGTGGTGTAACTTGGAGTGTCTCCTCTTTCATTTATGATTATGTTCATCTGAGTCCTCTCCCTTTTTTTCCTGGTGAATCCAGCTAGCAGTTGGTCAGTTTTGTTTATCTTTTCACCAAAACAAGTCTTGATTTTGTTGATTTTTTTTTCTATTACCTTTTTAGTCTTTAGTTCATTAATTTCTGCTCTAATCTTTATTTCCTTCCTTTGGCTAACTTTGGGCTTAGTTATTCTTTTTCCAGTTCTTCGAGTTGCAAAGTTAGTTTTTTTTTACTTGAATCTTTTTTTATGATTATTAATGTAGGCATTTGTCACTCTAAACCTTGCTTTTAGAACTACTTTTTCAGTATCTCATATATTTTGGTAGGTTTTGCCCCCATTTTTGCTTGCCTCAAGTCAAATTTTGTTTTCTACTTTGATTTTGTACTTGACCCACTGGTTGTGCTGGACTGTATTGTTTCATTTCCTAATTCACATTATCTGTGAATTTTCTAATTCTCCCCCTATTATTGACTCCAGTTTCATGCCATTATGGTTTGATAAGACACTTCATATGATTTTAATCTTCTTAAATTTGTTAAGACTTGCTCTGTCCCCCAACATAAAACATATCCAAGTTCAGTGTGTACTTGAGAAGCATGTGTATTCTGGTGCGCTGGATAGAATGTGCCTTATACAGTATACGTCTGTTAGGTCTATTTGCACTATAGAGTTATGCACGTCCTCTGTTTCCTTATTGATTTTCTGTCTAGATGATCTATCCAATGTTAAAAGCGGAGTATGAAAATCCCCTACTGTTATTATACTGCTATTTATTTCTCCTTTCAGTTGTTAGTATTTGCTTTAAATATTTAGGTAGTCCAATGTTGGGCGCATATGTACTTACGCTCCTTACATCCTCCTAATGAATTGACCACTTTATCGTTATAGAGTGACCTTCTTTATCTCTTTGATCAATTTTGATGAAAGTCTATTTTATTGATATAAGTATAACCATGGCGGCTTTATTTTGTATTATTTGCATAGAATATCCTTCACTTTCAGCCTGTGTGTGTCCTTAAAGTGAAAGTGAATCTCTCCTAGGTAGCATATCTTTTGATGTTTTCTTAATCCACTCTGTGTCTTTTGAATAGAGACGCTAATGAGCTAATCCAATTGCACTTAAGTAATTATTGGCAAGTAAGGACTTATTATTGCCATTTTGCTGATCGTTTTTTCACTCTTGTGTAGTTTCTTTGTTCATTTCTTTCTCTCTTACTTTCTCCCTTTGTGGCTATTTTTTGGTTGTGATACGGTTTAATTCCTTATATATTTTCTGTATCAGGTTTCTTTTTCTGTGGGCTGACATAAGACATAGTTATAACAGTCTATTTTAAACTAATAACAACTTACCTTCAATCGCATAAAACACTGTAGTTTCACTTTTCCTCCCTCTGTGTTTTATGATATGTCACATTTTGTCTTTTGATATTGTGCACCCATTAACAAGTTATTATAGCGATAGTTATTTTTAATAATATTGACTTTTAACTTTTATACTAGAGATAAAAGTTTTTTTTTTCACATCACAATTCCAATGTTAGAGTATTCCGGGTTTGACTTTATATATACCAGTGAGTTTTATATTTTCATATGTTTTCATGTTGGGGCTTAGCATCCTTCCATTTCAACCTGAAGAATTCCCTTTAGCTTTTTCGGTAAGGTGGTGATAAACTCCTTTAGCTTTTGTTTATTTGGGCAGGTCTTTAGCTTTCTCATTTCTAAAGCTCAGTTTTACTGGATATAGTATTCTTGGACTTCAAAATTAAAACATTTGCTCCTAAAAGATACTATTAAGAAAATGAACAGGGAGAAAATATTTTCAAAACATATCAGGCAAAAGGCTTTAAAAAATATATATATATATTTTATTGACAGAGAGGAAGGGAGAGGGATAGAGAGTTAGAAACATCGAGGAGAGACAAGGATCAGCCACCTCCTGCACGCCCCCTATTGGGGATGTGTCTGCAATCAAGGTACATGCCCTTGACCAGAATCGAACCTGGGACCTTTCAGTCTGCAGGCTGACGCTCTATCCACTGAGCCAAACCAGTTTCGGCTCAGAAAAAAGACTTTTATCTGAATATATGAAGGATTCTTCCAGCTTGATAACAAGAAGGAACGCAATCTAATAAAAAAAATGGAAACAGTAAAAGGTTTGAATAAATGGCAGAAAACACATACATGACAAGATGTTCAGCATCACTAGTCATTAGACAAAAGAACATTAAAACCTCAATGAAACACCACTACATGCCCATGAGTGTTACGAAAAGAACAGAAAAAAAAAAAGAAAAGAAAAAAGAAGAGAGGGAAAAACAGAGAAAAGACTAACCACATCAAGGTGGGTGAGAATGTGGAGGGACTGGACCAGCCATACATGGCTGGTTGGAAAGTCGGGACAGGTATTTTGCAGGACAGTGCAGTTACTTCTTATGAAGTTAAACATACGCCTATCACACTACCCAATCATTCCACTCCTGAGTATTTATCCAATGGAAAGGAAGGTATATGCCCCGACAAAGACCTGTCCACACACATGAATAGCAGCTTTATTTTTAACAGCCCCAACTGCCAATAACCCAAATGTCCATGAGCAGGTGAATAGCACATCAGCTGTGGTTACCCATTGAATGCTAGGCTGCTCAGTGCGAAGGAATCAACTACTGCCACCTGCAACGAGATGGGAGATTTTCACACACTTTCTGCTAAGTGACAGGAACAAAATAAAAGCAAGTACCTACTGTGTGGCTCCGTTGACATAAAACCCTATAAAAGGTACGCTACAGTGTAGCGACAGGAAGTAAACCAGTGGTTACTGGAAGGGGGAGAGGGTTAAAAGAGAGGAAATGGAGAATGAGGAAAACCCTTTGGCCATGGTGAATATTTTCACCATTTTGATTGTGCTGATAGTCTTTTTTTTTTATAACAAGTAAATAGCAGATGTAAAAATTTATCCATCGAGCACTTTAAGTATGTGTGGTTTGTAGTAGGTCAATTATCGTTCAATACACCTTTTTTTAAGGTCCAGTTCTTGAGTTTTTTAATGGAAATCGCAAGCCTCTGGATCGCTATTTGAGCACTGCGGTCTGAAGGGAGAGGCTGCTGCTATTTTAAGCCTAAGCCAAAGCCCCTGCCCCCCTGCCTGGGGAGACACGTCACCCAAAGGTGCTACCCCCACCAACGTGTGGCCGCCTCAGCCTGTGGAGAGCAGCCCTGGCAGTAAGAATTGGGAGACAGCAGAGACCGGTGTGGCTCAGTGGATAGAGCGTCGGCCTGCGGACTGAAGGATCCCGGGTTCGATTCCGGTCAAGGGCATGTACCTTGGTTGTGGGCACATCCCCAGTGGGAGGCGTGCAGGAGGCGGCTGATCGATGTCTCTCTCTCATCGATGTTTTTAACTCTCTGTGCCTCTCCCTTCCTCTCTGTAGAAAATCAATAAAATATCTTAAAAAAAAGAAAAGAATTGGGATACATAACCCCCTCCTTAAAGAATGACAAAGCATCCAAACAATTGCAAGACGTCCCCTGTCCGGCCTCCCACAGAAAAGAAACCTGAAGCGCAGAGCTCGGAGGTGATTGAAAGCAGGTGCAGGAAGGTGGCGGGACAGGTTTGGGGACAAAATGGTGCGTGAGCGTGTTCAGGGGCGGCCAGGGGTGCAGGGAGCACAGATGGGCTTCTCCGTCGGTTCTCTCACTCACCCACAGGCGCGATGCTTGCGGGCTGCAGGCTGGGTGGTCTCAGGCCCCTTCCCCTCGTCTCCGTCTCCGCCCCCCAGGATGAGCGAGAACCAGAGGCCGCTGCCCGCACTCTGTGCATCCCGCCCCGCTCTCTCCTGGGCCCCCACTCCCCTCTCCTGGCTCCCAGGGGAGGGCTCCATCCTGCCGCTCCGAGGATGGGCTTTCTGCACCCCAGAGGCTGCCCCGAGAGGCAGCGAATGCCGGGCACTTTCCTTCTCCCTGCAGACCTGTGAGCTCATTCTGGTAAAAGTTTAATGCCCGAGAGTCAATTACCCCGAGGGCCGCGCTGATGGGCCTCACAGCAGCCTTTCCTTGGGGCCATTCCGATCTGTGGCTGCTCCCCCCACCCTGCTCCCCACATGCTGCTGAGAAAACCTCCTGCCCTTTCTGGGGGGCCTTCCCTCCGCTTGCCCCCCAGCTTCTGCGTGACCTTGAGAGAGGCCCCTCCCCTCTGTGGGCCTGGCTTTGACCTTAACCCAAAGGGAGGGCTGCTTTGGATGCTCTCCTCCCGACCTCAGCTCTGGGCGAGCCCAGGAGGTCGCCTCCGCCTCGGAGGGTGCAGGGGCAGGAGAGCCACAGAGCAGAGCTGCGGTGAAAGGGGAGGAAATCCGGGCGGGCTTTTGTTCGGGGAGCGGGAAACACTTGGTAAGAGGCAGGCAAAGGATTAGCCAGGACACAGCCCCGGCCAGCAGGGCCTGGCCGCCTTTCCCGCCTGGCACCCGCCTCCACCACGGCTCAGAACCTCTCACTGCTGGCCCCAGATGTGCCCAGAGGTGCCCCAACAGCTGGCTCCGGGCACGGGGTCCAGGCCCCGGGGGGGAGAAGGAATGAAGTGGCTGGCAGTGAGGCGCAGCTCACCTCTCTTCTAGCC
This sequence comes from Lasiurus cinereus, assembly GCA_011751065.1. Taxonomy (NCBI): domain Eukaryota; kingdom Metazoa; phylum Chordata; class Mammalia; order Chiroptera; family Vespertilionidae; genus Lasiurus; species Lasiurus cinereus. Next base: position 3,061,465 of record JAAGEH010000143.1, read on the forward strand.
GCTCCTTGCTCCCCGTCCAGGCCCCGCCCGTGCTCAGGCAGGGCTGTGCATGTTTCTGGGGGGTCCTGCTCTCACAGCCTCCTCCTCCCCTCCATTTCCTCTCCTGGAGGGCCCCCCTCTCTTTGTCCCCTTCCCAAAGCAGCTGGGGAAGTTTCTCTGCTTAATTGCACTCCTGTGGAGGTGCCTGGCATTTACCGTATTTCCCCGTGTATAAGACAACTGGGCGTATAAGACGACCCTCAACTTTTCCAGTTAAAATATACAGTTTGGCATTTACTGTATTTCCCGGTGTATAAGACTACTGGGCATATAAGATGACCCTCAACTTTTCCAGTTAAAATATACAGTTTGGGATATATTTCTCCTTTAAGATGACACCCGGCGTATAAGACGACCCCAGATTTTTGAGAAGATTTTCCTGGGTTAAAAAGTCGTCTTATACGCCGGAAAATATGGTACTGCCTCTCGGGGCAGCATCTGGGGTGCAGAAAGCCCATCCTCCAAGCGGAAGATGGCTTAGAGGACTCCTGTCCCTCCGCCCCGCCCCCCATCCTGACCCCCTACAGTTTCCATGGACCGCCTCCCTGTGCGGGGAAGAGCATGGACACAGCGTGGCAGCGGCTCTGTCTGGGAACGTGGGCGTGGTCTGCCGCCCACGGTCTGCCCCCGCCCCCGTCCTGCCACAGGTCAATGCTGGTGGCCCCGGACATTCACTCCAAGTCCAAAGAGAAGGTGGCTCTTCGGAGACAGGGAGCCCAGCACTAGACATGGGACCTGGGAGCCCGTTTCTGTTCCGCCTGCTTGGGGCGGAGGCTGCTTCAGAAATGTGGGAGCAGTGCGTGAACCCGGGGTCCACTCTTCCAGACAGGACTCCCTCATGTGACTCTCCTCAGACTGTTATTTCCTACTCTGGTTCCAATGGTCTCCTTTGCTGTGTGTTGACTAGGGGTGATGCTGAAAGCATTTGACCTGACAAGGCGTGGACACCCCACCCAACAGGACGGATGATGTCGCTGACTCCCGGAGAGAGCCCTTGGAAGGGGCCCCAGGAGATGGAGGAAGCGGGGATGAGAGCATATTGGGGGGCGGGGGTCCACAGGGGAGGAGCCAGGGCAGCTTGGGCAGCTAGAGAACATTTGGGGGCACTGGTTAAAATCCAGGTACCCACAGCCTCACCTGAGATCCCTTTCTGCCCGCGTCCTCTCTGACTGGGTTCCAGGACTGGGTTCCAGGACCGAGTTGGACGCACTTGCGGCCTAACTTCCAGTTGGTTCACCGATAGGAACCGGCAGGAGACTGAGGGTGGGAGGAGGCGGAGTGGGCTATTGCCCGCCTCCTGCTGGCGCGGCTGCTCCTAGCAGTGGCCAGGCCCCTCTAGTGCCCCATGCTCCTGTAGCATCCTGCCCCGGCCCCTCTGGTCTGGGGCAGGAATGGGGCTGCCCGTGCTGGTCCCTGGGTGCCTGCAGGGTAGCCCCAGGCACCTCTGCGTCCTGGTGTCCATTCCCTTCAGTTGTCTCCTCCTACACCATCCCAGGTTTGTGGTGGCGTGCCACGTTGGGGATGAGGTCACAAGAGTCTGCAGTTTCCATCTTGAGTTCCCTCTGCCTCTTTCTCTTGGGTCAGTCATTCTGGGGGAGGCATGCTGCTGGGTGGTGAGCAGCCCTGTGGAGAGGCCCCCAGGGCAAAGTACTGAGGACTCGAGCCGTCAGCAAGGGTCCAGGCTCGCCAGCAATCCCCTGCATGAGTCCGGAAGTGGATCCGTAGCCCCAGGCAAGTCTTGAAAAGACCGCAGCCCCTCTGGCTAGCTGGCTGCCTCCTCCTGAAAGACAGAGGCCCAGCCACCCGGCTCAGCCACTCCCAGATGCTCATCACTCTGAAATCATAAGTGTCTGGTGATTGAAGCTGCAAAATGCTGGGGCAACTTGTTACACGGCAGTAGATAACAGTTGCATCCATACTGCTTTCTGACCAACAGGGCCTCAAGGCAGCAGCCACTTAACTGACAGGAAAAGTTGAATATCCTAACACTGCTGTTGTTCTGGCATGTTCCATCTGAGTATTTTCTGATGGGTCCCCCTTCCTGAAGATCTGGGCTTGGGGTAGCTCTATGGTCCTTATGGGCGCCTTGAACAGGACAAGCCTAGGGACTGAGGAGGAAATAGGAGAAGCGGGAGGAGAGGGAAAGAAAGGAGCAGGGAAGTGAGGCTGATCGGGAGTCAGAATAGAAGATTCAGGCCCGAGGTAGCCCCCCAGGGATCCAGGAGAGGCATCTGCTCCTCCGAAGGGATCCAGGCGAGACCCCGAGAGCCCAGTACCGGGGAGAGGCCGCACTGCCGGCTTTATGGGGGTAACGTAGCAGGATTCCTGGGTGAGTTTCCAGAGGCACCAGTTCCTAACCGTAGCGCTCCGGCTCCGGCTCAGCCTGTGCCCTGCCTCCGAGGCAGCGTGCCAGCCATGCCAGTGGTGCCCGGCCCACAGAAGACCAGCCAGCAGCGGCCAGCTCCCTCCGGGGGCGGGGCACTCTGCTCCCTGCCGGGGGCCAGCGGCCTCCCATTACCGCGCAGGGGGCCCCTTTGTCCAGCGGAGTGGCCTCGGGGTACCCTCTGTGAGTCATTTCCTGTTGATGGCTCCGAGAAATCCTGCCATTCTTTAGAGCAAGATGTGACATTTTTGTAGGAAAAAAAAACTGGGCCTTTTGGTCAAGGGAAAAGGCAGGGATCCTTCCTTTCATGTTTCCAAAGCCATTAATTGGACTTTTTATAAAATTAGACTCCATTAGGAGCTCCACTGGAAGGGCAGTGCAGCCTCCTTTAAGCCAAAACACCACTCTTAAAGGGCCCTCTTCCCTAGCGGAGTGCTGCATGGTCGGGAGGCAGGAAAGGTAGGCTCTGCCCCCTTCTGCTGCCCAAAGCCAGGGGCGTGGACTCAGTGGTGCGCTCAGCGTTCCAGGGCACCGCAGGTACACCCCTTCCGCTGCAGAGAGGGAAGGGGAGGGGGAAAGCGGGGTCTATCGCCACCACCAGGGCCCCGCCTGCAGCTCCTGCTTCTGTCTGCAGGTCCGCACCCCTCTCCAGGGGAGGAATCCCCCACGCCTTCCAGCGGCCACTCCTTTCTTTTGCTTCTGTTCCTCCTCACTGAGCACATTTCCCCACTGATTTTTAGACAGAGCGCCAGGGAGCGGGAGAGAGAGAGGAACACTGAGGTGAGAGAGACACCTCGGTGGGTTGCTTCCCACATGCACCCCGACTGGATGGAGCCGGGGATTGAGCCTGCAACTGAGGCCCATTCCCTTGACCCCAAGTCAAACCTGGAACCCTTCAGTCCACAGGCCGATGCTCCAACTCAGTGGTTCTCTACCTTCCTCAGGCCGCGACCCTTGCATACAGTTCCTCATGGGGTGGTAACCCCAACCATGAAATTTTGCTACTGTGATGCATCGTGATGTAAATATCTGCATTTCAGAGGGTCTTAGGCGACCCCTGTGAAAGGGTTGTTCGACCCCCCAAAGGGGTCGCGACCCACAGGTTGAGAAGCGCTGCTCTAACTGTTGAGTCAGTGAGGGCATGGCGGCGACTCTTCAGCGGGCCTCTGTTTCAGCCGCTGTGGGGAGGCCAGCTGAGGCGGTGGCTCTGTGGTCAGCAGTGAGGGGTGATGCCGTGTATCCGATCGCAGTCTCTAGAGCGCCCGTGAAAAGGGCAGATTCCGAAATGAATTCCAGGCGAGCCGCAAGAAGAGACAGGAGGAGGGTCTGGACTGTGCGTGTTAGGACCCCACCGGGCAACTCCTGGGGTTCGCAGGTGCTGCTGGGCAGGATCAGCTTGCCAATGACTTCTGGCTGCTGGGTCTCCCCCATCCCACTTCTCCAGCCCCCCCACCCCATCTGAAGGAGCCCAGATACAACCCAGCCTTCCCTCCCTTCCTCCCCCACTTCCCCGGTGAAGCCGTCAGGTGAACCTTCGGCTCTGCCTGCAGGAAGTGCACCCAGGGCCAGCGCACACACTTCTCCTTTCCCCCGACCGCCGTCTCCCAGTGGACACAGCTCCCGCCCATCCACAGCTGGCCCTCAGCTCCGTCCCGCGCTGCTGTCTTTACCAGCCCCGGAGGTTCTCAACCTGTGGGTCGCGACCCCTTTCGAGGTCGAACGACCCTTTCACAGGGGTCGCCTAAGACCATCGGAAAATGCAGATTTTTACATCATGATGCATCACAGTAGCAACATTTCATGGTTGGGGGTCACCACCACATGAGGAACTGTATGCAAGGGTCGCGGCCTTCGGAAGGTTGAGAACCACTGACCTAGAATTACATGTGCCACATGCGTGAACCTTCATACGCCAAACCGTGAGCTTGCCGCCCCGGGAACCCAGCTCCGCGCGCAGCTCCTGGTACAGGGAGCCTCCCGCACCGGCCCCTGCCCCGGGCTTGCCTGCCAGCATCTGCCTTCATCTCTCCCGGGTCAGGAGGGTGAGGGTACCATTCCTGGCCAACACGCTTGGGCATCTCACTGCCCGCCTCAGGAAACTCTCTCTCAAGAGAACACACTCCTAACCAGTCCTGCACCGAGTTCTAATCCTATTGTAGTTACCAAAGTCTTCTCTTTTCATGGCAGAAAACTTGGGAAGCCCAGGACATGGACTGCAGTATTCAAAGTGTATTTTCTATTTTCAAACACATCTTCCTGCCGAAGCCGGTTTGGCTCAGTGGATAGAGCATCGACCTGCGGACTGAAGGGTCCCAGGTTCGATTCCGGTCAAGGAGCACGTGCATTGGTTGCGGGCACCTCCCCAGTGGGGGGCGTGCAGGAGGCAGTCTCTCTCTCTCATCGATGTTTCTAGCTTTCTAGCCCTCTCCCTTCCTCTCTGTGAAAAATCAATAAAATATATTAAAAAAAACACACACAAAAAAACACATCTTCCAGTTGTAACTTCATTCATTCACTCATTCCTTCAGCAAATACATGCGCTAACAGCTCTCTCCCAAAATAAGCGTGAGGGAGGGAGAGCATGAAAGTCCCAGAGCCGCTCGCACTCCGCGTGGAGCTACATGGTGACTCCAATGAAATATATATCATACTGAAAGGCTCCTTGGGCTCCGATTTCTTCTTGGATGGAAGTGGCCATTAGCAGCCGCTCCGTCGTTCCTCCGTCCATTTAGCTGGAACTGCATTCTGGCCGGCGATCCTCCTGGGCCCGGCGCCGCTCTCAGAGCACACGCTGCCTCTCCGCCAGCTCCGAGCTCTTCCTTCAGCCCCGCTAAGAGGTTTGAGATCCCAGATGCCTTCTCTCCTGATCAAAATCTCTGCGCCCCACTTCTGCCGGATCCATGCCGGCCGCGGCGTCTTCGTCTTCGTTGGCACCTCGCTCTGAGAAGTCACAGCTATTGTGTAGCACGGGGCCTTCAGATCTCGGTCCTGGTGCTGAATTGTAGGCATCTTTTCTTCTGCCTGTTTTTTGCCCCCCCCTCTTACTTGGAAATACATAATGAAAACAGGTGTAAGTGATGACTCTAAAAACAATGGTCCTGTAAATGAGTGGGAATCTACTTCAGAGAGAAGGTGAGCGGTAATGCTTGGGAAGTCTCCGGCCGGCACTGCCCCCCTCCGATCCTATCGGGACCTGGACCTGCAGGTGGGGAATAAACTCCCATCTCCTCTCGTGTTCAAGTCCCCGTGGCTCCGAGCTCTGTCCTGTTCCCTGTGAGGGCATCTTTCTTGCTCATGCAAAGCTCAAGCATCCCAATGATGCTCACGGTCCGCGGGCCTGGTACGTTTGAACCCCAAAGGGAAAAGTCATGGTATGAAACCATTTCCTTCCAAGTGACTCTGCCTCATCCCAGTGACCTTCCTGTCCAGGGAGCTCTGGGTGGGATGGGGTTCCATGAACCTCATGCCTCAGAGCACCAGGCCCCCCAAACATCCCGTTACATCTTCCCACCCGCAGTGGGCACCACAGGTCCCAGAGGGCCGCCTCCTCTCGGGTCTCAGCCAAGCTCCCGGATGTTGTCTTGGCCGAAGCGCTAATTGGCTGTAACCTCTGGCATCCCCTCTCTGACCTCCAGGTTTATTATCTGTAAAGTTGGCACAAAAAGCCGACTGAGAGAGGTAGCCATTCTCAGTGGTGGCTCCTGGAGTGAGAGGGACCCTTTCTCCCCACCGGAGTCAGCGGCGCGCCCCTCACAGGGAGAGGGGGTTTCTGGGAAAGCTGGTCCCATGAGCCCTTGCTCCTGCCACACGCCCTGGGCTGGTCAGGAATGGAGAAGCTCACCCCTCCTTGGGCTTGTCAGGAGTCAGAATCCCAGGAATCGGTGTTAGCAAGCTCTCCAGGTGATTCTCGTGTGCACGAGGTTTGAGGCCCACTGTCCAAACCGTTTTCTCACCTTCTCCTCACCCCCACCCCAACCATTTTGACCCTGAGACCCAGAAGACAACAACAGATGGGGTTTCCTGGCCCCTGGTGGAGGGCCACTCAGCACTGCCTTTAAACCTGCTCCAAGACTCCCTCTAACAGTCATCCTGTCCTTCTCCACAACTCCACTTCCCACCCCCCTCTTTTTAAAAGAATATATTTTATTGATATTTTTACAGAGAGAAAGGGAAAAGGATAGAGAACTAGAAATATCAATGAGAGAGACATCAATCAGCTGCCTCCTGCATGCCCCCTACTGGGGATGTGCCCGCAACCAGGATACATGCCCTTGACTAGAATCGAACCCGGGACCCTTCAGTCCGCAGGGTGACGCTCTATCCACTGAGCCACACCGGTTTCGGCTCCTCTTCCCCTCTTCCGACTGCTTCTGGAGCTCCTCTAGCCATCAGCTTCACCAGCCCCAGCGTCCCTCTGGCTCCGTGCGACTTCCCTCTCCTTCCTGCGGCAGCCCACAAGCCTCTGTCCTTCTGTCCATCTGCGATCCCGCTCCCCTTTCCCAGCCCCTCCCTCCATCTCCTCGCTTCCTGGCTGTGAGACAGACTGTTCTAATTCCAGGCCTGCCCTACGGTGGCGCTGAGATCCAGGCCCGGGCCTTAATGCCCGGGAGACTTGGTTTCCGGCTCTGTGAAGTGGGGAGGGCCGCACCTGTCCCCCACGGTGGTGGCAGGGCTGAGATGAGGTCCTGGCTCATGCCCGGAGGTCCTGGCTGCCAAGCCCTGAGCTGTCAGGAGGTGGAGAGGGAGAGACAGAGTCCACCTCCCGAGGGCACTTCCAAGCGAAGAGAAGGGATAGGGGGCACTGGAGGAAGATCAGCCGCAGGGGTTCCAGGCGGGGCCTAGGTTCAGTGCCCCATCTCTCTCCCACTTTTTTAAAAAATATATTTTATTGATTTTTCACAGAGAGGAAGGGAGAGGGATAGAGAGTTAGAAACATCGATGAGAGAGAGAGACATCGATCAGCCGCCTCCTGCATGCCCCCTACTGGAGATGTGCCCGCAACCAAGGTACACGCCCCTGACCGGAATCGAACCCGGGACCCTTTAGTCTGCAGGCTGACGCTCTATCCACTGAGCCAAACCGGTTTTGGCCTCTCTCCCACTGTCACTGCCAGCCTCACCCCTGGGACATGGGGCACCTGGCAGGTGGAGGAGCCTTGTTTATACACCCATGCTCCCGCGAGAGTCAGATAGTCACCCCCTAAGTCTTCCTGTAACCCGGGGGCTTTGGCTCAGCTGTGAGATCTGCAGTGAGGAAGGAGGGCATTCTGCCTGGAGAACACTTCTCGGAGTCCATCAAGCCTTCCCGTCTCTGGTTCCAAGTTCCGCTGCTGCTGAGCTCGCTGCATGGTGCTCATCAGCTCTGTCCTCCTCTCTCCTTCTTCAGGGCGGGGACTGTGCCTCAGCCATTTTGGTGTCCCCGGGCCCTGGCACAGAGGGCACGACCCATATATGATCCAGAAAGCCCCAAGTTCTTAAATCTACCTTTTTTTTGGGGGGGGGGGTTTGGGAGGAGTGAGGGACTAGGACACCAGAAATTCCATCTTTCTTCCAAAGGCTCTGAGCCCCAGAGGCGCTGCCGAAATTGCAGGGCGGGTTGGAACTGGGGACCTGACCACAGACAGCGTGTGCCCACGGCCGTCCCCATGGGAACCGCGTCAGGCAGAGCTCCAGCCCAGAATGAGCAGCCTGCCTCTGGCCTGAACCTGGCGGGGGCTGACGTGGGCACAGGGCTGGCTCGGGCCACCCGCGGGTCCCGCTTCAGGCGCCCAAGGCAGCCTACAGCTGCAGGGACCAACCAGGTGGGCAGGTTGCCATGGGAACCAAGCTCCTGGCCTTCCCTGGCGCTTGGAGTTCTGGCAGGGAGATCAGACTCCACGGAGCACCCTTGCCCCTGGGCCCCTCCTCGCCCTCCCAGACGGAGTCCAGGGCATGCCATGGGCACAGAGATGGATGGCAGGCTCGGAGCAGCAGGGAAGGTGGAGGGACCTGGGAAATGGCAGCGATTCTCTCCCTTCCACCTCATCTGCTAGGTTCCCGGGGACAGCTATTGCTCGGAAGTTGATGAATGACCCAGAAGCAGTCACCAAAGGCACCGTCGTCACCTTTGGGGAGTTGGTGGTGCCAAGAGCCTTGGGGTAGATATTGAGTTCCCATCCTTGTCCTCATCCGTCATAGCTGGGTGTCATTGGTGAAGCCGCTCAACCTCACTAAGCCTTACTGTTTCCCCACGTAGAGAACCAGGGACCTGTGGTCCCCAGATACTCACCAGGTGGCATGATTCAAAGGTAAAGTTAAGCTACAAAGCCCTGATGTTCCTAGGGGCTTGTTCCTCCAGCGATCTGTGACTATATGACTCTCACCCCTTAAGGCAGTGGTTCTCAACCTTCCTAATGCCACGTCCCTTTAATGCAGTTCCTCATATGCAGTTCCATATGGTTGGGAGTCACCACAACATGAGGAACTGCATTAAAGGGACGTGGCATTAGGAAGGTTGAGAACCACTGCCTTAAGTCATATATGGGTTCATCTTTCTTTTGAACACAGATTACTTTATTCCTTCAATGAGTCTCAGCTCAGCACCTTTCTATCTAGACTGGCCCGGTGCCAGGACTAAGCTCAATGGACCCTCTCTGGAGGGACGCCAGCCTTGGAAAGGGGCTCTTTGTTGACCTACTGTGTTGTCTAGTACGTCCCACTTTTCTCAAGGGGCAGGAACACAATGCAGGGAGGTGAACATGAGACTTACAGCTCTACAACAGCGAAGGAAGGTTGTAACTTATTGGGAAGAGGACTTTCATGGGTGTTTTCAGTCGTGACAGGAAGTCTCTGGGGTGAAGCATGAAAAGAAGTTGAGTCAAAGCGGGTGAAAATTGGTCTCCTTAAAATCGGCGTCATGAAATTCTCTGGTTGTCTGGAGCCAAAGAGAAATGTCTGTAAAGTAGGTTGCTTTGTGGAAAGTAATTGTCCCCTCACTCTGCTGAAAGGGCCCTGTGCACCCAATTCTAGCCGGTGTGGAGGTCGGGGGAAGGGTGTTCCCTCACATCCAACAAGCAATTCTAGCCGAGCGTCCCTACCATTCCACTCAATTCCGACCCTCTCCCCCCGGAGATAGTGTCAGATTCTACAAGCTAAGGGCTCGGCCCTCTGTGTCAGAGGCCAGTCCCAAGCCCAACGGGCTGTAAATGGGAGGTTCGATTCATTCCCTCCAGTGACTCACAGAACTCGGGGACCCCATGGATTCTCTAGATTATCAGGTTATTAGAAAAGGGTATAACTCAGGAACGGCCAGATGGAAGAGGAGTGGAGGGCAGGGTATGGGGAAGGGACACAGAAATCCCTTCCCCTCTCCGAGCACACGTCACTCTCCCCCAATCTCCACATGTTCACCTGCCTAGAAGCTCCCAAGTCTGGTCCTCTGAGGCTTTATGGAGGCTTTACCACCCAGACACGGTTGATTGAAACATTGGCCATTGGAGACTTGAGTCAACCCCAGGCCCCCTCACCCCCCCCACTGTCCCAGAGAGTAACCAGAAGTTCCACCTTCTAATCACAGGGTTGATTCTCCTGGCCACCAGCCCTCATCCTGAGGTGTGGTCCAAAAGTCACCTCCTTCACATCCCAAGAGGGTTTTAGGAGATCTGTGCCAGGAACAAGGACAAGGCGCAAAGATGCATTTCTTCTTATAAATCTCATCCCATAGGCATTCGTTCATTTTTAATGATGTTCTACCTCCCCTTCTGGAGTGTAAGCTCCATGAGAACAGGACTTCATCTTCTCTTTCTAGAACCTCCGTGCTCAGCAGATTAGATGTAGTAGGTTCCTATTAGCATGGTTTGGAGGGTCAGGGAATATAGTCTCAAGGGAGCGATGTTTCGTCTGAAAAAGGAAGGATGGCTAGAGATGAGTAAGTGAAGAGGAGGAAATAAAATACTATAAGAAAACAAGAAAGAATACCATCTTCCAGGCCTCGGCGTTGGGAGACAGAGCGGTATGGTCAAGCGTCTGAAAGGAGCCCAGTATCACTGTCCTTGGAAATGGGGGTGCGTGGGGGCTGTCACCCCTGAGCTGAGATGTTGGGAGAGCGAGCTCATCAGCGGCTGCTGGGATTCGGGCCTCCATCGTCATGGCAATGGGCAACCCGTTAGGGGTTTTCAGCAGAGGGTTTTCTGATCAGGCGTCTGTTATAAAGAACATTCTAGCCCAGTGGTTCTCAACCTTCCTAAGGCTGAGACCCTTGCATACAGTTCCTCATGTGGTGGTGACCCCCAACCATGAAATTTTGCTACTGTGATGCATCGTGATGTAAATATCTGCATTTTCCGAAGGTCTTAGGCGACCCTGGTGAAAGGGTCATTCGACCCTCAAAAGGGTCGCGACCCACAGGTTGAGAACCGCTGTTCTAGCCCTGGTGTGTAGAGTATATTGGAAGAAGCACCGACCTCATTCGGCGGGCGGGGGGGGGCTGTCCTCCCCCATGAAGCTTTCCTGGTGCTCTGACCCTCCAGCCTCCACGCCTGCTACTGAGCCACGCCTTGGAGCAGGGGGCCGGGCCTCCTGGACCCGCCCTTCAGAAGTTGTGGTCTCTTCAGGGACAGGCCGATGCATCCGAAGAAGCAAACCCTAACCGGAAGAAGCTGGTGGTTTTTGTTGGGTTTGGGAGGTTTTCAGTAAAGGAGGCATGATGCAATAAAGCATCAGCAGCTCCCTGTAACGTACACTCCCCTGCCGGCCCAGAGTGGACCTAGCGGCCACCAGAGCAGCAAGCCGGGCTGTGACCCTCTGCACCACGTCCCCCCACTCTGGGTCCTGTGGCCAGGAGGACAGGGCATTTTCTCCTGCCCTTAACCCAAGCTGAGGTTTTATTTTTATTTTTTTAATATATTTTATTGATTTTTTTACAGAGATGAAGGGAGAGGAATAGAGAGTTAGAAACATCGATGAGAGAGAGAGACATCGATCAGCTGCCTCCTGCACACCCCCTCCTGGGGATGTGCCCGCCACCAAGGTCCATGCCCTTGACCAGAGTCGAACCTGGGACCTTTCAGTCGGCAGGACGACGCTCTATCCACTGAGCCACACCGGTTTGGGCCGAAGCTGAGGTTTTAGGACATTCATGGAATTTTATTTCAAACCGTCATTTCCTAAGATCTGGCTGTGACCGAGGACGCCTTTAAGAACGTGAAAATGACTCTGATATGTTTTTCAACTAAACGTATCCAAAAGGCCTGAGATAAAAGTTTTACACGATGGTAGCGAAGGAGAACAGAAACATTTTAATGAACACGCGCGCTTGTTCTGGAACGAGGTCGTCGCTACAAGGAAGGCGCCCCGTGAATGTGGGGGGCCGGAGGGCTGCCTGTGGGCCCGTCCCGGGCAGCCTGGCCCAGGCCTGGGGGAGTCTTGTGGATGCAGGAGGCGTGGCGATCTAAGTGCAGCTTCTCTGCTTCCTCGGGTTTCAGCATCTCCCAGGAGGTCATTTAAAATCACATTTGTTACTTTACCGTCTAATCACACATCAGCCTCCCCCCCCTCCCGCCCCCGCCCGGCTCGCGCCCCGGGAAGGCACTTTCTGGAGCTCCGGCTGCCAGAGCGGGACCCGTGCCGGGAAGTGGGAATGGCACCCCACAAAGCCAGGACCCTGGCCGTTCGGGGGTGAGCAGCGGGGACGCTCCCGGCAGACAGGCCGCCCCGCCCGCTTTGCACAACTGGGGTCTCAGGCTGGCTGCCCCGGCCACGGCCACGGCCACGGCCACGCACTAGCTCTCCGCAGCCCAGACGTCAGATGGAGCTGCTGCTTCGGGCCCGGCCTTGAGTGTCAAGCTGACCGTCTGTCCCAGGAGCCCATGGTGTCCCGTGGAGGCGAGCGGGGACCGAAGAGAGCATCTCTCACCTAGAAGACAAGCACAGGTTTGGCGGTGGGACTCGGGGGGGGCCGGTCTGTGGCTGATGGGGGACAAAGCCACACTGGGGGTTCTGGGGGTAGAAGGACTGGTTTGATCTGTGAGCCACAAATGAAGCATCTTTGGTAGCCTGAGTCCGTTGATCTTCCCGGAACACCCATAGTTCTGAGAGAAAATAATTACTTGTAATCTCTCCCTCTAGAAGGCTCCGCTGCTTCCCTTAGTCTGAAGGATAAAGGGCGGGAGGGGAGGGGGGGAGTGATAGCTAAATCCAAATGCTCCCACTTTCTAGATATCACATCAATGTCAAGTTTGCTCTCTTCAGAGAGCCGAGGTGGGAGGAAGAGATGTTTATGAACAGGTGTGATTTCAGAAATTTTAAATGTGGCAGCCGAGGTCAAACATCCTAGGGGTATGGATGAAGAGGTTAAAACCGGGCCAGAATGGACTCAGAAATCAAAGAATCCGCGGTCTCTGGGTCGGAGAGGGTACATGCCTTCAGGGATGAGTTTTGCTTCCAAATCAAGGCAGAAGGTGGTCGTTGCTGCTCCTGCTCACACAGCAGCATGAACGGGAAGACGTTTGAGAAGCACGGAGTTCTGGGTTTCACGTCAGGCCTGCTGAACCGGCATGTCTAGGGGTGGCAGCTAGAAAGCTGTATTTTTTTTTAAAAAAATCTATTTTTATTGATGTCACAGAGGAAGGGAGAGGGAGAGAGAGGAACATCAATGATGAGAGAAAATCATTGACTGGCTGCCTCCTGCAGGCCCCGGCTAGGGATCCAGTCCACAACCCGGGCATGGGCCCTAAGCCGGAATCAAACCTGGGACCCTTCGGTCTGCAGGCTGACGCTCTATCCACTGACTCAAACTGGCGAGGGCAGGAATCTGTATTTTTTTCAGTGCCCTCCAGAAAATTCTGAGAGCAGCAGGGTTGAGGAACCCTGTTTGTTTGTTTGTTGTTTGTTAAATATTTTTACGGTTTTGAGAGAGGCAGGGAGCAGGAGAGAGAGAGAAACATCAGTGAGGAGGGAATCATGGATCGGCTGCCTCCTGCAGGCCCCACCCTGGGGATCGAGCCCACCACCTGGGCAGGTGCCCTGACCGGGAATTGAACTGTGATCTGGTTCATCAGAAGGCACTCCTCCACTGAGCCACCACCGGCCAGGCTTGAGGAACCCCTGTTTTAAGATTGTGGTGACCAGAGACAAACCCGGGTAAGCGAGGGTGTTTCCCAGGCTGCAGTGCGGCGTTCATGTGCGTGTAGAGCACCTCGGGACTGTCTGTGGTTCTGGCTCTGCTTGGTCTCCCTGTTCCCCGCCCCCACCCCCCAACCTCAAGTGCACTTACTGTAGGTTTGCTTCTTGATCATTATTTCCCTTTTTAAGAGATTACCTGATTTGATGGATGCCATAAAAAAAAAAGAGAGAGAGAAATTCCTATATAATTTAAAAATGCCCCTGGAGTCCACTTTATTGGATGTGCAAAAACGAAGCAGGTCAGATTAACCACATGTATGCGCTCTGAGTAACAGAAGCCAAAAGGCTGGGCTTTCTACCCCCCGGTGCGGGAGGAAAGTGGAAATGACACGGGGGAGAAAGGACTTGCTTTTAGCCTGATGGAAAAATTTGTTTTGAAACGGTATAAAGTTGACTGGAAATGCGAGGAAGATTGCGGAGTGGTCTTCAAAAGGCATTTACAGGTTCCCCGTCCATTTACTTAGCAGTCACGTAATAGCGGTAGGGCTGAAAATGAAAAATGATAAACATTTAAAGCGGCACCAGCCCTTTTTTTTTTCCATAGGCACATGAAAGAGCACAGCTCTGCCAAGATGGCTCGGAGAAAATCATCGTCGGAAGGGAACGGAACGGGAAGCTCTGAGAATGGGCTGTCAGGGTCCATGGCAGCTAAAGAGTCTTTCACACCCAAATATTGCCCGGGGGAAAGGCTCTTCCAGTGGGATCAAAGTCAGGGGTCAGGGCCCTGGGCCGCTGCCGAGTCGGGCATTCCCTGTGCCAAAGCCCAGTCAAGTCCAGAAAACTCCTGAGCCGCAGCCCCAGCGCCCCGGCTCTCAGACGCAGACAGGCCCTAGGGTCCCACATACACACCCAGGCCGTGTCCTGGATCCCTTGTCTGCCTTCTTCCTGAGCCCAGGGAAGAAACGCCATTCCTTCCCCCGAACCCGGGGATTAGCGTGTCCTTCCTCAGGCCTCCGTCATCCACTGGGGTGGCCCTTTCTGCACGCTCCCCACCTGCTCCCATGCCACCTGTCCTCCGAAGTCCTGGCTGGACCGCATTCTCCCGCGAGGCCTACTGCCCTCTCTTCTTCCTCTGCCTCAGCCGCACCTCTGCCTCCATGTTTATTTGCATGGCGCAGGCCTCCTGTGAGAGCGAGGCTTCTGTTTGTCTCTCTTCCCCACTGGCATGTGACTTGAGGAGTCCCCTTGATTTTTATGCTCCTGTCAAAACGTTGTACACAACAGAGACGTGTGCTTCCTGAATAAACATTAGGGCTTGATGCCCTGGATCCTGCGGGAAGATGTGGGGACCAGCACCCTCCTCCCCTTCAGGCCGACGTGTTCTCTCCCCTGCCTGCTGGGGTCTGTTCGCAGTCTTTGTCCTTAGGGAGACGGTCACTTGGTCTACCTGACTCACTGGATCCCACGGGCACTCTCCTTACCTGCCTTTCCCCGGGTCTCCACAGATCACTGGAGCCATAAGTTCATGACCTTGTTCAGAAGGGCAGGAAGAGGTCACAGTGGCCACAGCCAGGTACGGAGGACAGTGGCTAGGAGCACAGCCTGTGGATTGGGCCGGATGTTGGTTGGTGTCCAGCTGTGTTATCCGTTCGCATGTTAAGCAACTCTCCCCATCCTGTTATCTCCTCAGCTGCAAAATGGACACAAGAAACCTGTTTCCCGAGATGCTTGTGAGGTGTACAACAGGGGGATGTGAGGGCTTAGCCCAACCTCTTTGCTCCTGCTCCTATTATTATTTAATTGTATCGATAAAGAAGCCGAGAGCTGGCGTTTTAGTTTCAATGACTTATTTAAGGCTCTGAATAGCTGGTTACTGGCACAGAGTCCCCCACCCTTAATCAGAAGTGTTCCCCAGTACCGCCTGGCACTGACTGGCTCCAAGATGATGGGAGGGGATCCCTGTTGGAGATGTTTTTTGTTCCCATTCAAAACAAATGCATCACCAGGTGTGAACTTGACCTTGCATTAAACACAGTCCTAAGGGCAAAAGAGGTGGAGTGAATCATAGCATTGTGATGATGATGATGATGATGATGATGATGATGATGGTTTTGAGGTGCTCACAGAGTTGATCAGCAGGCCAAGTCAGGGATGCTTTAGGGAGAGGAGAGCTGAGGAAGGCCTTGGACAGTGGGTGGGTTAGATAAATGGAGAAGAGAGGGGAGGTTACTGTGCACCAGACACAGGGACATAGGCAAAGAACGAGGGACACTGAGAAAGTGCTGACTCTGATGACAGAAAGCAGACTAATGGTTACCAAGTTAGCCACTGGGAAGGGACATGGCGGGGTTCTTCTGAGGTGCAGGAAATGTTTAATATCTTGATCTTGGTGGTAGTTAAGACAGGTTTTTGCATATGTTAAAAAAATCAAAGTATAAACTTAAATATTAGTGCGTTTTATAGATTTTGTGCATATATATTATTCCTCTATTTTAAAGACATCACCAATAACACCACTCCAAAATTAATCAGTGCTAATATTTTTATTTTTCACCTTCTGGGCAAAAAAGATAAGAGTAATGACTTAGGTCTCCAATAGACTACAACCTGGGCTAAGCTAGTTCCTTATCTGTAGAAATGGGTTCGTTGTAGGGACAGCTCAGAATGTCCTGGTTAGCCCCCTAGTTCAGTGCTGGTCCAACGCTACTCTGGATCTCCTACTCTAGTCTGTTCCAACCTTAGCTTCATGGGGAATCAGTATGAGGGCAGGAGGAAGGAATCCTGGGGAAACGTCGCATTGGCGCTGGAGTAGAGAAAGCACCAAGTCCCAGCTCGCTGCCTCTTCCAGCTAGAGTCCTTGGGCAAGACCCCTTATCCACTGGGGTCTCAGATGCTTTACCTGTGGCTGGAGGTAGCTGTCCTTCAAGGAAGACAGTATGGTTGGATGCGACATCAGACAGATTGTGGGGCACTTCTGGGCCGAACACTTAATTATTATGGTTCCTTAGGGAATGACATTAACAGCAAAGTTAATATAAGGCTTCTTATGCTCTAGTCGTTGCCCTAAGCATTATGCATGAGCATTATTCTAAGCATCCATTTCATGCTCATGGCTACCTCAGAGTCCTATTATTATGCCTGTTTCATAGATGAGAAAACTAAAATCAGAGCTGTTAAGCGAACTTCCCAATGTCCCACAGCTAATAATTTGTAGAATGAGGGTGGAAACCCAGGTGGTCTGGCTCCAGAATCCAAGAATTTAGCCATGACACCATGTGGCCTGTCTACACATTGGTTTTAACCAGTTTTTTTTTTTTTTTGGAGGAGAGAAGTGATAAGTGTAAGAGTGCCTTGAGGAGATTTAGAGGACTCACATCCTAGACTCATTTTCCCAATGCATTTTGAAAGATCTGAAATGCTAAGCATATGCTATATTATTTCTAAAATGGGATTATTTCACCAAGACTCCATTTTGACCTAATGACAATGTTCCACGCTAGACACTGCCAGGTACGGGGTCAGAGGGCACAGACCTGGGGACAGAAAACATTTGTTTCTGCCCTCACAGGACTTATAGTCTAATAAGCAGGTATTATACAAACAGACAAATACATGTAATTTCCAGCTGTGATACATGTCAGGAAAGAACAGGATTCTTTGGAGAATCATCTTGAAGGCACCTAATTTAGAAAGTCAAGATCAAGAAAGGCTTCTCTGAGGGAGTGAAATGTAAGCAGTGGCCTAAAAGGAGATACTATTTTTGTCCAAAAACTTGCCATTTGGAGGCAGAATTTGAGGACTGAATCAGAATGTGATTTGTGGACAAAAGACAGATTCTTTCAATGTCAGGATCTGCGTAGCCGCCCTGGATTGTCTCAGTCCCTTTGGCTTCCCTGGAATAAACTGATGGGTGGCATTATATTGCTTGGCATTTACATAATACTCATAGTGCTATTGCCTTAGGACCTTGTCCAAAACTCCTTTCTATCTGTCAGAATTTGCATGTTTTTCTTTGGAAACTTAAAAAAGAAAAAGAAGGTTTATTGTTCACGAGAAACATATTTGGCTCTAGAATAATTAATGTTTAAGGAGAAGATTAACAGCCATAGAATTGCCTCATGGAAACAGGTCCCATAGAGGTGCCCCTGCTTTTAGGAGGTATTCAACCAAGGTCAGACACAAAGAGAAGGTGCCCCAGTGGGTGCCTCTGGCCTGGGTATGGGATACACATCCCATAGGGTTGCAGAACCCAGCGTGCACTGCGCCTCTCCAAACCCAAGTGTATGACCATGACACATGCACTCCACACCCAGCTTCCTCCAGGGAGCCCTCACCAGCTCCTCTCAACCATGTCGGCCCTTGCCTTATTCAGTGCCTGAGGCATTTGTCTTTATTGCTCAATCCTCTGTGGTCAGAATCACACCATTTAGTTTTCCTTTTCCTCAAAGTAAGGTTTTCTTTTCTCCCCAAGAAGACTCAAAGGCCTCCAAATCGAGAAATATGACTTCTTGTCAAGATGCAAGAGCCTCAGTCTAATCCAGACCAACCCCCTCACTGTATAGATGAGAAAACTAACATCTAGAAAGAGAAGATTCTCAAAGACTGAAGGTGGCTTATCCCAGATCTGTCTTTGGGACTCCAGTCTTCTGATGTCTAGCTCCATACCTTGTTCTCTCTCCCACACCATCTTCACAATGCCCGATGATGTAAACACACAGTAGGCCTTCAGCAATTACTGAGAATAAAAGCATTTTGGGGCATTTTATGGAATGAGAAAGAGCTAAGTTTTCCTGGCTCACCCCACAACCTCCAGCAGCTCAGTGGGGGCACTTCCAGGCTCTGGCACTTTCAAGAAAGAAGCCCTTGAACCTGAAAGATACAGACTATGTTCACATTTGACTGGCTAAGTGAACATAGATCTGTTGCTTCTCATTCCCTGGGGAGTTGAGAACCAGAATAAATGTGAAGGGCAATCTTCTAGGTCCCCAGACCTTTTATTGCACCTAGAAGGCAACTTTCCAGTTGTGTTAAAGACACATCCTTCTGTCAGGTGCATGATCAAACCCAGCCCTGATGTTTGCTATTGCAAAGTCAACCCATCTTTGGGAAAACTACTTAGCTTTTAATTAGACAAAACCTTAGTCGCCTCACAAAAGCAGACTCAGAAGAGAGTCAAAGCCATAGCATTCCTTCTAGATTCACAAGGAAACAGAACTTACACACGTTGCCTCAGAGCACTTTCTCATCTTCCCCGTGTGCTAACGGCTTCTCAGAGACAACAACAAAACACTCGACATCGGGAAACAAGTCAGAAGAAGGTCCAGGGCTGAACCTGGCCTCTTCCCTCCCAAATCGTAGTTATGGCGATGACTCTCTCTTAATAAAGGTCGCCGAATTCTCCTTCAGTCATCTTCTCCCCCATTGTAGTCTTCTCTCCTCCGTGTACAGCTCTGGGCTTCTCTTTCTACTGCAGAGAAATGCAGTCATGCTCAGCATCTTTGGAAAGTAGGGACCATCTTTTTCACTGACAAGAGAAACTGAAGACTGAATAATTACAGGTCTCATTCACGATGCTCCTCTAAATAGCCTCTCTCTGAGAGAGCCACAGTCATTCACTCACTTATGCCTCTTCTCAACAAATATTTATCAAACACATGTGTCACATTGTCCTAGGTGCTAAGGACACCACAGGGGAATGGATGTGGCTTCGGGGTGCTTATTTCTAGCATGCGAGCATCCACTGGGGAGATCATTGCTGACATAAAGGGCCACCATGAGAGTACAGGCTGCTGTGCCCACAAGTTGCAAAGAAAATTAGTCCAGCCCAGAAAATGCTCCTCTGAAGAAGTGATATTTAAACTGAAGGAAAAATATCAGCCAGTCAAGGGAAAGGGATGGAAAAAGTATTATAAAAAAAAAATACATGTGTGAATCTACCAAAGCAGAACAAAACTTGATGAATTTGAGTAACTGAAAGAAGATGAAGGTAGCTATTGGAAGGAAAACAGGGCAAGGGAGAGGAGGATGGGTGGCAACCAGATCATGCGAGGCCTCTGGTGCCATGTGAATGAATTTAGACATTGTCTGAAGAGTTTGGGGAGCCTTTGAAAAGTTTAATATTGGTTGCTATGTATATAGGCAAAACAGAGATGCAAAGAGACCCATCAATAAGCAAGTGTAGAGGCCAGCCAGATAAGAGATGGCTGTGGTGTGGTGGTTGGAACACACATAGAGATTGAGGGAGAGAGTGTATGGGTTTATGATGTGATCACCTAGGTGCTTGATGGTGCAACTTAACAAAATGGGGGACGGGGGCGGGGGAGCTAAATTAGATGGAGGATGTATCCAAAAGAACAGGGAGCTAGACAGGTCTGGCACAGAAGAGAAGTTTGAGTGGAAGGTGAAACCACAGGAGAAGATGAGATTTCCAGGAGAGGGGATATCGAAGAAGGTTAGCACAGAACTCCAAGAAACTCCAATATTTAATGGCCAGACCCCTCAAAAAAGCCTTCAATGAAGTTTCCAATGGAACAAAGAGAGAGGATGTTAATAAAAATGTAGCGGTCAACTGTGTCAAATCCTGCTGTTAAGTAAGTTAAGATTTTACAGTCTGCCGGTATTTGGCACCCTGGAGGTCATTTACAACTTTATAAAAGCTTTGGTGAGAGGGGCTGGGGGAGACCTATTATTGTGTGTTGCAGGGTAATAACATATTAAAATATTCATTTGTCATGTGTGTTCTTTGTGATATTATGTCATCCAGTTGAATCTGATGCTAGGGGAACCTAGCATTCCTAAAAAACCTTAATCAATGATGAAACCACCTAAATTCTGCTGTCCATCAGGACTTTACAAACGGCAAAGAATCGTCTCTATGGTGATTTCAATATTCTTGTTGAATCAAGCTTGCACTTTCTCCTTACAAAATCTTTGGCTTTCTTAAAGATACCTGGGCGTGTTAAGCCCCAGTTTTAAAATTTATCACTTACAGCGCTTGTCAGGCCCTCTCCCGCACAAATTCTGGAGGTCCGTTAGTGATATATTTTGATGGGGTCCTATTGAATAGGACAGGAATTCTGTTGGGGAAAGGTATTGAGAAGAGGAGGAAGGAATTAAATTCCATATGTTTTGAACAACTCTTATCCACAGCATGGATCCCATTCCAATTCTTGAATCTCTTATAATTTGTGTTACCTCATTAAATAAACACTTTTATTTTAAGCAGCTGCACCATATTCAGAAGTATCACACTAACAATTGGGGCTGGAGCAAGTGGAAACATTATGAGTCTTTTATATTGTGTTTAATTGTAAGTGATCTCACATGTTTACTTAGTTTATATGCTGAGGGTTAGGGATGTGGAATTGAAATAGGCTAAGTGGCTACTGGCTATTAAATCGCCTGCATAATGGGAAATATTCACGTCTATATTGTGCATTTGTACAGCACTTAGCTTACAAAATGCTTTCACGTACATTATTTGATTCTGCCAACAACAGTGTCAAATTAGCAGGGCTGATGTTATCATCTTCGGTTTACAAATCAAAAGATGCGAGGCTCAGAGAACTGAATTTAAAAACCCAGTTAAAGTCAGAATTCAAGCTCCCTGTCACCAAGCCCAGTACTATTTTGATAAAAATCACACGACCTCTCAGGGTCTTGTGAATAATTATAACGGAAAGTCTCTAGATCTGACTCAATCAACCATCCTGAGTTTCTGGGTCCATGACATTCCCAGATCATGTGGTGAGGAGCTTGCTTTCTTCCTTAGGGGAAAAAAAAAATATGTTCCCTCCGCATGGTCTCATTTTCAATGGGTTCAGAGAGAGGAGAGGGAGACAGAGACATCCCCCACCCCCCCACCCCCCGCAGAGTAAGAAATGCCTTCCTCCTCTGGGCCTTTGGATCTCCGTTCTGGTGGGTAGAGATGTTTAGGTTAAATGCCTTTTAGGCTCTTTCCCAAACTGTAAAATTCCTTTCTTCCTTGAATTACTTATTTCTTCCATTTTAATCCCTCCAGCAACTTATTCTCAGCACTTCAGCCTGTACCCTCACTCAGCACCACAAGCAGATCAGTGCCTCACCAAGCCTCACAGAAAACCAGTCCCACTCAGCTCGCATCCAGCAGCTCTTGTTCAGCACCCCGGACAGCTCAGAGCCGCCCCACACACTGTGTGGCTCTTTCAGAACCACTGACGGAGCGTGTACTTTGCTCCGCGCTGTAAACACCTTGGTTATATCCCATCCCTGGGCCACAGACCAGCTGGCTATTATCTCTGGATCATTCGGAGGTAAATTATGTTCATCCAGGATTACCTTAGCTCCCTCCCTTTAGCACCAGAGGCAAGTCAGGACTATTCAGCTTTAAAGATGGCTCAAATGATATTTTTCTGGTGCTGCAGATAGCTAAGGCTCAGTGTCTGACAGCTGGGCAGGATTATGGATAATGTGGTCTCACTTTTATCACCACAAACAGCTCATTACACTTTCCCAGTGGCATAGCTACTTCAAATCCCCTCTCTGGGCAGCTTGCTTACATGTCCAGTGCCCTAATGCTCCAATCAGAAGCCTAACAATTAAGATTTCAGGACAACGGACAGCTCAGCAAGACATGTTATTATCCCTATCTAAATGCTGACATATCAGGGACATTTTTAAAAAAATATATTTTTATTGATTTAGGGAGGAAGGGAGAGGGAGAGAGAGAGAGATAGAAACATTAATGATGAGAGAGAATCATTGATTGGCTTCCTCCTGCACAGCCCCTACTGGAGATTGAGCCCGCAACCAGGAATATGCCCTTGACCAGAATCAAACCTGGGACCCTCCAGTCTGCAGGCTGACGCTTTATCCACTGAGCCAAACCAGTTAGGGCTCAGGGACTTTTCTAAATCTTGTCTGGTCACATCCTCCAATACAGGGGCATTCGATTCCATTTTCAGTAATCCTAGTGCGAAAGCTAACTTATACTAACTCATTCCATGAACCAGAGAGCCTAACCACACTCTCCTTTCACCTTGGAGAACATTTTACCAAATCAGGGTGGATTGGGGGGACTCTAAGACTTAAGTTGTTATTAAACAGAACACGCTTTTTCTTCTTTAATAACATGGGATATAGTCAGTTTCTACCCACTCTGGTCTCCTAGTCCAGGTCCTTGTAGTTTCTCTGTCCTGTTTCCTCCGAACCCTATCCTGGGAGCAGATGAAAAGCTCTAGCAATGTTCCATAAATGTGTGACTGCATGCACATTCAGGATCCCTTGAGTTTATTCATTGATTTATTCCACAGATATTTGTGGATCACCTAGTATGTGCCAAGCACTGTTCTCATGTTAAGAGTTGAACAGTTAACCAGAGACAAAATCCATAATCATAGGGAGCAAAAATTATAGCTGAAAAAGATTGATAGTAAAGTAATAAAATGCTAATGTTAGTTGTTAAGAGAAAAAAAATGAAAAAAGATAAAGGGAGTGGCCAGGAGCTATTGTTTGGGAAGGGTTGGTCAGGGGAGGCTTCTCTAACAAGCTGATATTTGAGTGAGCCATGTGGTTATTAATAGGAAGAGAATACCAGGCAGAGATAATAGCAAGTCCAAAAAACCTGAGGCAAGAGTGTGCTTGGTGTGTCCAAGAAACAGCAAGGTGGTTCCTGTGAGGACTAGGTTCCAGTGAGCAAGAGAGAGAATGATATGAATGGAGCTCAAAGATGAACTTTATGGGACCATACTTGAAGGCATTTTGTATTATTAACAGCATTACAGATATTCCCCAGTTTTTTCCCCTTGCCCCCCTCCTCTCAGTCCCTGTCTCACCCCAGGCCTTGTTTTGAAAAGATCATTCTTACTGCTTCAAAATGTATAGACTGCAAGGATTAGAGAGAATGCTAGCCATGAGATATGTTCAGAACATATACTAGCAGCCCAGGCAAGATATGATGGGGAATTGGACTATAGTAGCAATGGCTGTGATGAGAAGTAGACAGCTAGATTTCAGAAGCAGGGTCATTAGAATTTCCTGAGGGACCAAGTGTGAGATTTGAGAGAGAGAACTAATGTCTAGCTCCACAGTTTCAAGAACTGGGGCTTGAACTACTGGAAGTTCTTGATTTATTGATGACTGAGGAAAGAGCGCAGTTGGGATAAAGAAATTAATAGGCTCTATAGATCAACCAGACATCCTGGTGAGGAACAGTGAGCAGACAGTTGACTCTAAGAATTTAGAATGTAGTTGAAAGGCCTAGACTGGAATACAAATTTAAATTTGTGTTTCAAATGTGATTCAGACTATTCATGTCATCATCATAACTTAAATCTTTTTCTCCTCTGGAAAGTATGTGCCTGGAAAGATGGTCAGAAAAGTTTACTGAGACTCAGAGTTACATAACTCAAAGGTTATGAGTCGATAGCCGATGTACTGCTATACCCCTGGAGTCTAAGGCAATGTGAGGAAATGGCATAGAGGCATAAAGGGCGACCCCTAAGTTTCCACCTTAGAAAAATTGCTATTCAATTGATTGAAATAAGTAACATAGGAGGAGGAGAAGCTGGGATGGGAGAAGATAGAGTGATCATGGGAGACAATGATTTGAGGTATTCATGAAGCATTCAATAGGACATGCACAAAGGCACTGGACTAGTGCAGTGGTCGGCAAACTCATTAGTCAAAGGAGCCAAATATCAACAGTACAGCAATTAAAATTTCTTTGGAGAGCCAAATTTTTTAAACTTCAACTTCTTCTAATGCCACTTCTTCAAAATAGACTCGCCCAGGCCGTGGTATTTTGTGGAAGAGCCACACCAAAGGGGCCAAAGAGCCACATGTGGCTTGTGAGCCACAGTTTGCCTACCACAGGACTAGTAGGTCTGGAGCTCAGAAGAAAGGCCCAGATTTAGGATCACCTGCATGCAAATGATAGCTTTGGTTGGATACAAGTTGATGAGTGCATGAGAAGATATCATTTTACAATGGATGGGGGAGTTGACACTTGCACCTACTAATCAGGCTCTGGAAACACAATAATTACCTGTTTGCCCACTTCATGACTCAACCAAATGCTACAATAGTGGAGAAAGTCTTCTCTTGGATTCTAAGTCTCAATGAGCTGTAAGACAAAGAGGCTGTTCTCTGAAGTCTCTTGAAACCTCACCAAATTTCAATGTACTCAGTTCAGTCCCTGCTTCACTCACTTCCCAGAGTCCTCCACGGATGCCCAAGTTAGTAGGTTCCAGAGCTGTTCCAGCTAGCCAGAACATTGGGTGTGGAATCAAAAGACTCAGACATGTTTGTTTAGTCCAATTAGTATCTTTATAACCTAAAGTAAGCACGGAACCGAATAGTTTTTATTTCTCTCACATGTAAGAAAATACCTTCTAATCCAGCCAATGTAGACCAGTTGGCTGAGTGTTGTCCCATGAACCAAGAGGTCAGCAGTTTGATTCCCAGTCAGGGCACATGCCCAGCTTGTGGGCTTAGTCCTCAGTGTGGGGCCTGAAGAAGGCAGCCAGTCAATGATTCTTTCTCCTCACTGATGTTTCTATCTCTCTCTCCCTCTCCCTTCCTCTCTCTGAAATCAATAAAAGTATATTGACACACACACACAACCAACTAGAAAAGTTAAAGAATTTATTTTATTTAGAACAAAAATTGACAAACACGCTGCAAACCGAGTGCATCAGCTGCCAGCCCACTCTCAGTTGGTAAGTACAGCCATGTATACAGTGAGCTAGGCCTTCTCCTTAGCTGCCTGCCATGTCCAGAAAAACGGTCACTTCTTAAAAGCACTTCATTATAGAATAAAAAGGACAGCAAAACATGTTAGTGTCTTCCAGCCTTCCTGACAAATGCATTTCAAGGGGGAAATTTGGCCAGCATTGTTTATCCCACAGACCACCGATTCGCAGTGCACTGACATTCTGCACAGGGCATTGGGGGAAATGCAGGATTAGACAAATCCTCCCTGAAGGTTCTGAGCGGAAACCTCTGTGACTAATCAGGCGCTGTGAGTGCGGGGGGGCTGCTGGGAGAGGAATATCCGCAGGCCTGTGTCTGGCTCCAGGGAGCTGGAACCAGAGAGGGACCCGACTGCGGAGAAATAAGTACCGGTCCTGCAGCTAACCTCCGCTGCCCATCAGCGTTCAGTAGGAGGGTTGCTTAATCTCCCTCCAGAGAGTCCTACAGGCCCTGGATGATATAGGCTCTTTAGAGGAGCAATAGAGAAAGACCTTCTCTTGCCTGACATTAAGAGGGCAAAGGGAAGCAAATAACCCTTTTGGTTCATCTCGCGAGGGCTGAATGTTCACCAAATAGAGAAGCTGGTTTATTAGTAACAGCTAACTTGGCTGGAGAGAATACACCTGCAAATACTCAGGTGGGTGGGCCATTTCAAAGCCAAGGCTAAACTTGGATTGGCTCCGCCCCAGCTATCAATCCCTGAGGTGAAGCCCAAGCCCAGACTAACTCTACAATACATAGGTCCCATAGGGCTGCTTCACAAGGAGCATGCCTTCCCCACTGCATGGAAATGGACTCAGAAATAAGGGTTCCCAATGAGCCGAACAGAGCCCAGGAAGGCAGCGGTCACTCTCTGCACCTTGCCAGGTACCTTTCAGGTGGTGCTAAGAGAGAAGGAGAAAAGGACAGTGTGGGATCAGGTAAGGAGGAGGTTTAGGAGCATGAAGTTAAGGGAGTTCTGATTTCTTCATGAAGCAGAGAACATGGTCATGGTCTTACTACAAAGAGGAATCGGGAAGACTCAGAAAAGATGAAGAGTACAGTGGTACCTCGAGATACGAGTTTAATTCGTTCGTAACCTTGAGGCGTGGGAAACTATGAGACGCTCGAGTCGAGGTAAACTGGTGGGTCATGTACAGCCGGCTGATCCGCGCGATTACTCGTATCTCAAATGTTGTTCGTATTTCAAAGCAAAAATCGCTCGCTCGACGGCTCGTATCTCAAAAATCTCATATGTTAGGGCACTCGTATCTCGAGGTACCACTGTATTTGAAATCTCTGACAAGAAGAAACTGCTGCCTAGGGAAATCATTAATTATTAAATCAAAATTATTAATTTCTTAATAATTTTAAGAAATTATTAGTCTTTTTATAGATTAAGAAATTATTAAGTTCTTTCCAAGCAGAAATTATTAAGTTCTTTTCCTCCACCCCTCAGCAGTCCAGATTCGGAGAAACCTCAATCAGACTCCTGTAGATGGATACAGGCTTGGTATTTAGGATAAGGACCAGGGACAAACGGTGGGCCATAAGGTCTGATCTGAATATGGAAATAAGTCTTCAGCCAAGGACAAAGAAAACGTCGCCCAGAGTTCCACATGGAGTTCCCAGAGGGGGAAAACATGGACAATGTCAATCAGTAGAAGGTTGGAGTCAGTCTCTTCACCTCCTTTCATCCAGTCTTCCCCACCCGCCTCTCCCCTGAAATCTGTCAGTCTGTTCCATGGGTCCATGCTTCTGGTTCTCTTTTGTTGATCAGTTTAAGAGAGTTTCCAAAGAACGTACGTATATGCATAGTCCATGGACACAGACAACAGCCAGGTGAAGGCCAGAGCTGGGGCTGGGTGGAGATGGGTAAAGCGGGGGGAAATGGGGATCATCTGTAATAGTGTCAACAATCTAAAAAATAAGGTTGTGGTCAGAAAGTAGGATGAGACTAAAGGTAGAATAGATCATGAACCGAAGTCTCTGATGAATGTGGGAGTGCCTATTGCTCAGTAGTCATAGAAATGAAGAGAGAGGGCAGTATGGCTAAATCTGGCGGTGGTGGTGGTAGTGGTTGTTGTTGGTGGTTGGTGGTTATTATTGGTGGTCGTTGGTGATGGTTGTGGTTGGTGATAGTGGTAGGTTGTGGTTGTTGTTGGCGGTATGTTACAAAATGATGAAGAGCAATGACTTAGAAACTCATGGAGAACACAGACTTGCCCCTGTAGTACCTGGAGTAGGATGGAACAAACAGCCCCACACCCCTGAGAGCAGTGCAGGGGCTGTAGGGTCCTGGGGGGAGCTTAGTGAGGGTTAAGGATTGGGAGAGGTGGGTGAGGAGCTGTTTAACAAGAAAAGTGGGAGGGATGGGAGGAAGAGGGCCAGTGGGCAGACTGTTACCTCTCTATGGTGATGTCCATTCTCATAAGAGTCTAAATTGTTCCTAGAGAAGAATGAGAAGATGGAATTCCCCCTTGGGTCCCTGGAAACTACCAACTTCCGTCGATTCACTCCAGAGTCCCTGGTGGAGATCGAAAAGAGAATCGCGGCCAAGCAGGCAGAAAAAAAGGCCAAAGGTAAGCAGAGTGAGCACAAGTGGAAGCCAAAGCCGAAGCAGAAGCAGAAGGACCAAGAGGAGAAGCCTCGGCCCCAGCTCGACTTGAAAGCCTGCAACCAGTTGCCCAAGTTCTATGGTGAACTCCCGGCAGAGCTGGTTGGGGAGCCCCTGGAGGATCTGGACCCCTTCTACAGTGCACACAGGGTAAGGGCTGCTGGCTGGGACGGCTGTTCTCATCTCTGGGAGAGGAAGGCTCTGTCCCCATCCGGCCCAGGGAATCCCGCATCTTGGGTGATGTGGTTGTCAGCTAGATGCAGCCAATGAGAAGGCAATGTAACTCACCTCCTTGATGTTCTCTTTGAATCTGTGTGGTGTTTATGGTAGAGGCTCAGGAAACCTCAAAAGCAGTGAGAACTATTGTGGCATTTTCAGAGGAAGTGGCTGTTCCCTTGGATGAGTTCTGGCCTGGGATCTCTAGAGATGATGGCTCTCTTTACAAAGTGGGGAGTAGAGATCTTGTGGGAGGGTAGAGTAGGCGAGGGGGTCAGAAATGAGGAGATTTAAACCTGTGGTCCTCAAAGAATGATCTTGGAAATCCTGGGGTTCTCTGAACTCTTTTAATGAGTTCTGCAAGTCAACACTATTACATAATACTTAGATGTCTTTTTTACGCATGCTTTTTTGTGAACATATAATAGTAAAATAGAGGTATTGATGGGGGGTGACATCATTAGTCTAACAGCTACTGGAATGTGTGCTTACCTATTCTTGTGTTTTAAAATGTCCTACATTTTAAATTTCTAATAGTATATATACACAAATATGTATGTATACACACACACACACACACACACACACACACACACACACATGGTATGAGCAAAAAGGTATAAATACTACCAAAAGCTTTTTGTAGTCCTTGACAATTTTTGCAATCAAAAGTTTGAGAACTAGTCATTTGAACAAGAGCTGTTCCATGACAATTACTCTGTTTGCATGGTATCTTAAGTGTTCTCCACAGTTGGGAAAAAAAATGGTGTATGAATGTTTGGGAGTTGGGAGGGTCAGGAATCAGCCATCTCCAGTATGGTTTGAAGAGAGAATAAAGGCACTCGACTGTCTTCCTCCCTCCTCTCATCTGCCAAGAGCCCTCACTCTCCTAGATGCTCAGAGGAGGGCTTAAAAGGGAAGACCTAGGAGGTGGAGGACAGAAGGAACATCATGGGACCACAGGTGATCTACTAAGCAGGAGAGAAATTCAATGCCACCAGAACTCTATCCTGGGCATGATGCATGTTAGCTGCTCCCTGGTCAGCTGCCTGTCTTCTGGGCACTTGCAGTGGGTTCATCCTGATGCCCAGTCAGCCACGAGACCTGGAGTCTTGCTGGGAGGATGGGGGTATGGCTATTGGCCTCTGATCTTCTCTGCTTCTCCATTGGGTTCTCACTGATCCACGGTTCCCAGACCCTCTTGCTCATGAGTTTGAGATGATGGCGCTCATGCTCAAAAACATGGTGGTGTGAGGATGTGCGTTTCTCACTGGCGGTGCCCCTTCTGTTTTGTTTTGTTGTAGACGTTCATGGTGCTGAACAAAGGAAGGACCATTTCCCGATTTAGTGCCACTCGGGCCCTGTGGTTATTCAGTCCTTTCAACCCAGTCAGAAGAACGGCCATCAAAGTGTCTGTCCACTCATATCCTTTGCACGGTTGATTCTTCCACATGTTAGAATCAGGCCTTGTCCACTGTGTGTAATACCTGCTTCAGAGGTTAGCAATAGAGCCTTCTTCCAACCGAGTCCTTTTTTCAATCGTTATATGGAAAAAACTGTTTGTAGCTTTAATGTATCCAACACCTGAAAGGCAGAGGAGGTCTTCATGCCACCCGGAGATGGGAGTGGGTTCACCTAGACTAGACTGGCACACCCCTGGATGCACATCTTGACAAATGTTCTCTCTAGGAGGGAAACTTTGCTGATACACCAGGCACATTCTCAGCGTATGTGATCGGCTCTTCCCACAACATGAAGAACAGGAAAGGGGCTCCAAGCCTTCTTCCGGCCAAGGAGATGGGCCTGGTATATCGGTGCCCTAGCCACACTGGGGAGTGGCTGCTTTATTGGGCAAAGGAGCCGCACTTCCCAGGGGGCCAAGAGGACAGACAGCAATGGGCAGAGGACAGATGGTCTCAATGGTTCCCCACTGGTCAGGTGGCACTGCCTATGTCATACGTTACCTCCAAACTACCAGCTGGTTCAGCGGTTCTCAACCTGAGGATCGCGACCCCTTTGGGGGTCGAACGGCCCTTTCACAGGGATCACCTGAGACCATCGGAAAATGCAGATATTTACATCATGATGCATAACAGTAGCAAAATGTCATGGTTGGGGGTCACCACCACATGAGGAACTGTATGCAAGGGTCGCGGCCTTAGGAAGGTTGAGAACCACTGAGCTGGTTAAAATTGTCAATAGCCCAAGGTTCATGCCATTGGAGAATGTAATGATTAGAGATACATTGATCAAATGTCTGTATTATAATTAGGTAGTTTCAGAAGCTGGCTTCAGGTTTTTGTTGTCGGGTTAGGGTATGGGATTTTTTAAAATATATTTATTGATTTTTTTTACAGAGAGGAAGGGAGAAGGATAGAGAGCTAGGAACATTGATGAGAGAGAAACATCGATCAGCTGCCTCTTGCACATCTCCTATTAGGGATGTGGCCACAACCAAGGTACATGCCCTTGACCGCAATCGAACCTGGGACACTTCAGTCTGTAGACCGACGCTCCATCCACTGAGCAAAACCGGTCAGGACAGGGGATGGAATTTTTTGTTTGTATATTCTTTCCAAGGCCAGTCTAACTCATACAAATAAGAGACTTTGGCTTGGTTTCCAAGGATCTTCCCTGGTGACTGTTCAAGTTGGATGTTCCAGAGTTGATTTCCGCTCTGGCTTCCAGGAGGTTGATTTGCAAGAACAGCCTTGCTTCAGCCGCATGGCAGGTGGTAGCCAGCCTCTTCCTGAGGCTCCAGGAAAAGGAGCTCTCGCCCTGCACCCTGGGGCAGCTCCCAGTGAGCTGGTACCCCTGGCACAGCGATCTCAACCTGAAACTGCTGCCGCAGAAAGTGGCATTACCATTTCCCTCTCCGTGCTTTATGGTCAACCAGTGGGAAGTATATTTGCTTAATTGAATCTTGGACTTCTTGATTCTACAGCAAATTTGCATGATAATAGGAGGCTTCCATTTGCTAAGTATCGACACTCATCGGTATGGAAACCCTTGAAGAGGGATTAACCTCCCCATTTTACAGATAATAAAACTGACACTCAGAGGCATTAAGCACAGGGTCCAAGGTCACTCCACTTGTTAAAAATGTCCATCCTCCATCCTGCTTCGGGGCAGTATCCACAATAAGGAAGTCGGCAGCTAATGAAAATGAATTAGGGTAATTTATTCTCTCAGTATGTCATCTCCACTAGGGTTTTCTTTCTTTGTAATTTTATGCACAATTACATAAAATTACAAATAAAGAAAAACAGCAGATACACAAAATTCTCTCCAGGCATCCTGGTTGAATTACATCTAAATAAATAAGAATCAGCTAATTAGAAGTAAAATCACTTTAAAGAACCAAGTGAACAGTGAATATTCTTTTTTTATTATTGTTGACAGTATTACAGATGTCCCCCATTTCAACCTCTTTGCCCCCCTCCACCCAGCCACCACCCTACCCCAGATCTCCCCCACCCTATTGGCTGTGCCCATGGATTATGCATATTCTTTTGATCTTGAAATTTTATGAATAAATAACAGGCTTGTCAGAATCTGCATTTATATATGTAAATCTCAGGGACTTGGGTAACTCTAGCCCCAAAAGATACTCTTTAAGGTCTGGGATTCTCACTGTCCTATTATTACTATTTTATCAAAATTCTAATTCTAATCAAATTCACTATGAATGTTTTTATAAGTAATATTATTCTTCATATATTATATTACTTTTAGAAGTTTATGGAATTGAAGATATAATTTTATGTTTATCCTTGAGTTAACATCCCCCGTCCATGTGAATACATGTCTTACTTTAATTGCAAGTCAACAGGAAAATGTGGCTTAATTAGTAGAATTTCCCTTTTTGAAATAGAAGTGTTCCTAAGTAATTATGATACAGGGCACATTAAAGACAGGTACAAAAAAAAAAACCTGCACAAAAACACACACACTCTCTCACACACACAACTAAAATAGATTTAAATACCTCTGCTCAAGCTGAAATTAGGAAAGCTGAGCGGTTCGCTCTCTCTGTAGGTCAAGTTCATCTTCAGGCTTTCTTTTTCTTCAGGAAGGAATTGTCAAGAACCCAGCTGGTTATGAGAAAAGTGTTCAAAGGGAGACATTGGGTGTTGGGTTTTTCCCCACCAACATTTTTCCCATCTGTTTGCGCCTCCCACTTGCCCTCCTGTTCAGTATCCCCTTCCCCTTCTGACAACCCCCGAGCCCCACATCTCCTCCAGGAGCCTCCTCTCTGGCTGTTCAGAATTCTCCCCACAGCCTAATCCTACTTGGAACCTCCACCTTGAACCAGCATTTCACTTCCTGTGCCCGCCTCCACCATTCCTGGCCAGAAGTCCACTTCTTCAGCTCACTATGGAAAACAGTCCGACGAAGCTAATTTCCATGGAAGCTCGTAGCCTTCCCGCGATTTCTAAGTTCCCGGGAGCATTTTCTTTGTCCTTCAGGGGAAGAGAGACATGGATGGATGAAACTTCAGGGCATATTGTAAAGTGAAGCGAAGTCTCCAGGGCCGAAGGACATTTTGGAAGAAAGGTTCTGTTTCCTTTCATCTTGCTCAGGGTTCTCTAAGCAAACACCTTGAGTTCACACCTTGGCATCACCCTTGACTAGTTGTGTGATCAGGAAAAAATGACCTAAGCTTTATCAGCCTGTTTTCTTAGCTCCAAAAAGTAGACACTAATATCCATCTATAGCAGTGGTTCTCAACCTTCCTAAGGCCGCGACCCTTTAAGACAGCTCCTCATGGGGTGGTGACCCCCAACCATAAAATTATTTTCGTTGCTACTTCATCACTGTAATTTTGCTACTGTTATGAATTGTAACGTAAATATCTGATAGGCAGAATGTGTTTTCCTTGTTACACATGGAACATCATGAAAGCATAGGGATTAATCACAAAAACAATATGTAATTGTATATTGTGAAATATTTATTTCTAATGACAAATAAATGAAATTTTGTCTTGAATCGTGGTGTAGCATGGGTAACAGTCTTAATATGACAACAGTAAACTACATTGCTACACTTTGCTACACCGAGGAGCAGTCTGTTGGTTCCTAAGACCATGGGAAATAAGTGTTTTCCAATAGTCTTAGGTGACCCCTAAAAGGGTCGCGACCCACAGGTTGAGAACCACTGATCTATAGAGTAATTGTGTTAGAAAAAATGTAGATAAAGTACTCAATCCATAGTAGGCACCCAGGAAATGTTCCTGGTTATTAAGCGACAAGACCGTGAAGCCAGTCCTAGCTAAGAGGTACAAATTTCATCATCCAGCATCAAGGTGATCAAAACATGCCATTCGCTGGGTGACTCTCAGCTTTTCCTTAACCCAGCCTCGCAGGTGGTTCAGCACGTTTATCACGGTCACGATCGTGGTCAACTGTGTGTGCATGACCCGCACCGACCTTCCGGAGAAGATGGAGTGAGTAGATTTGTTGTCATTCGCTGCCTTTCCTTTTTGTCCCTCTTCTCTTCCGCCACGTGGCAGCTTTCCCCCCGTTATTTATCCTGTGGGGTCTCATGTGGGTAATGTGGGATGCTATTATTTATCTGACTTTGTAATGGTCATATACCTTCTCTGGAGACTTTGTTTCGGACGATTTTCAGGTTTAAAGAGCTATGCTAGTACATTAGTGGTTCTCAACCTTGGCTGTGCATTGGAATCTCCTGGGGAGATTTAAAAAATATCCATGTTGGTTTCTCAGTCTCAGAGGGTTCAATTTCTGTGGTCTGGACAGATGAGTTTCCGTGGGAACCTCTTTCCACGTCCCGCGTGGTTCAGGGTTCCCGGTTCAGGGTTCGGGTTCTGAAGGAGGCCGCACACAAACAAAATGAGAGACTAGAAAATATTAATTTGGCGATATTGGGGGGGCAGGCGGGAGCCTTCCTCTAGTGGAAAGGACTGCCACTTGCTCTGGCCTTTTTCTCCCTTTTATTAAGGCTTTGGGACACACCCCTAGCCTTTAGGCAGGGAATAACATAAACAGAAATTAACATGAAACAAACAGGTAGAGGCTGCTTCAGCTAACAATGTTTTCATCTAAACAGTGAGTAATTAGCTCTGACCTTTCAGAGCAGTTAAGGTTGACCAGCCTCCTGGCCTCCTGTTTACATCCATTTAGTGAGAACAATATTTGGTTTCCGATAAGTTTCCTGCCAGATATACACCCATTCACCTGCTGGGTACACACATGACTGGACTTTAGGGAAGACCTACTCTTGAAAAGAGAGTTAGGAACAAAATTGAGACCATGAAGAACAAGTATATATTTGGAATATTTTCAGAAAAATAACCCATGAATGAGGCTGGTTAAGTTATCATAACTCATATACTTCAAAGTGACCTGAGTATTTCTGGAGATTATGCTGAGTTAGCAAATGGGAACTATAGTTTCAGAATGTGGGAACTTTCCAAAAGCATCCTACACCAAAGCTTTCTGTAAAGCTTTCTTTTTCCGACTTTCAAAGTTTTCTTGCTGACAATAACATTAACATACACACAGTAGGAAACATGTTCTCTTTCTATTAATAAGTTGAAGTGGAAAATCATGTGATCATCTTCATTGACGCTGAAAAATTATTTGATAAAGGTTGATATCTGCTTACGATTTAAAACTCTTGGAAAAGCAGGACTGTAAGGGAATTGTACTCTGATAAAGGGTAATCACTTTTAAAAAAGCCACAAACGTCATACTTAATTGTGAAAAGTGGCAAGCTTTCTCTTGGAGATCAGAAAAAAAATATATAAGAAGCAAAGATCTCTGTTTTATCAGTTCTATTCAATTTCGTAAAGGGGGGAGAAATAAAAAAGCAAAGGAGACTAAATTCATGACCTCAGTTTAGGGAAAGATTTATTACATAGGAAATAAGAAGCATGAACCATAGAGAAAAAAAACTGATACATTTTAATACATTAAAACTTATAATTTCTATTCACCAGAATACTACTTTTTGAGAGTAAAAGAGCAAGTCTACTGAGCAGAAAATATTCGCAACACATATATCTAAAAAGTGTTTCTATCCAGAATAATGAGCCATATGAATTCACCAGAAATATGTCAGAGGAACCAATTTTAAAATGAGCCAAACTTTAAATAGACATTTCACAAAAGTAGAAATCCAAATGATCAATAAACATACAAAATGTTATTAACCTTCTCTTAATGAAGGACATGTGAACTAAAATCACCCTGAGAGATTACTCTAAGTTTGTTGGAGAGGAAATTTTTTCACTGTTGACAGTGCCAAGTACTGAGAAATATATGAAGCAATAGAAACTCATATACTGCTGGTGGGAATGCACATTTGTCCAACCTTTTTGGAAAGCAGTGGATATTATCAAGTAAAGGTGAAAACACGCAGACACTGTGATCTTCTAATTATACTACTGGAACATTCACTCAGCAGAAATAAGTCCCTCTGGGCCCCGGGATACAGCCATCGCAAGTTTATGAACATTGCCTATAACAGTAATAAATTGGAAACAACCCCGTGTTCATAAAGTTTTGGATGCATTAACCATCTTCATTATGTTCTGAAGACGGGATAATGTGCAGCAATGAAAAGGAATAAACTCGGCTCAACGCAAGGAATGAGTCTCAGGAACATAATATTGAACCAAAAAGCCAGACACAAAAGACGCCGTAAGTAAGATTCCATTGAAACGAACTTTAAAAACAGAAAAGCGAAACTACTGTTCTGTTTAGAGATGAGTACTTAGGAGGTAAAAATGTAAATAAAAAAGGCCCAAAACCCCACGAACGTTAGGAGAGTAGTAACCTCTTGGGCAGAAAATTCTGGT
The DNA here is from genome assembly GCA_011751065.1 of Lasiurus cinereus. Taxonomy (NCBI): domain Eukaryota; kingdom Metazoa; phylum Chordata; class Mammalia; order Chiroptera; family Vespertilionidae; genus Lasiurus; species Lasiurus cinereus. The sequence continues at coordinate 3,097,356 of JAAGEH010000143.1, forward strand.
AAAATGACAGGTGGGAAAATGTGATTTGCAAGGGGCTTGTGGGACGCTCGTATTGTTCCATTTTGTGACATGAGTAGTTTGTCATATGCTGCTATGGACTGAATTATGTGCCCCCCAAAATGTGTACGTTAAAGTCCCAGCATCTCCCCCACCCCCGACCAGATGACTGTATTGGAGAAGGGGACTTAAGGAGGTGATTCAGGTTAAATGAGGTCATTAGGGCACAGCCGTGACCCTATAGAACTGGTACCCACATAAGAGGAGGAATGGACACCAGAGCTTTCTATCTGCCATGTGAGGACTCAGCAAGGACTAGGACCTTGGCCAGCCAGAAATGGGCCTTCACCCGAGCCTGCCCCTGCCGGCACGCTGGTCTTTAACATCCAGCCCCCAGAACTGTGAGAAGATACATTTTTGTTGTTTGACCACTCGACCTGTGGTATCTTGTTACGGAGCTAATACACAAGCATTCATTTTACAACTAATTGATGTTTCATGTGCATTTTTATCGTGCATGTCACATATCGAAATAAGAAGCTTAAAAACAAAGTAATTGAAAAAAAAAAAAGACCAATGCATGAAATGCAGAATACTGAAAACTAGGAATCAGAAGATAGTAACTAGGTAGGGAGATAGAGAAATCACTGTTAGTAAATCAATAATCGTTAGCTTATTGTCCTTCTCTCTCTCCCTCATAGATAGAAATAGAGATAGGTAGATGATATATAGATAGATCAATATATAGAGATAGGGATAGAGATAGAGATATATAATGTAGGTATAGATATAAAGATAGAGGTAGAGATAGCAATAGAGATAGAGAGGGATGGAGATAGAGTTTTGAAATTGCTGGGCTATAGGCATGCAAAATTTCTGGCTTTCTTCTGAGCATTTTCTCTGAAAATTAAAAGTTATTTGGGGATTCTTGTTAAACACAGAAGACAGCATGCATATGTTTCTCCCCAACTCTCTCCAAATGCTGGTAAAATGACAGTCTGGGGACAAGAACGGTATAAATACACACGAACAAAGGCAAGCACAGAGGACACGAGATGTCAAAACAATCTCGGAAGACTGCAAGTGGGGGGAGGCCTGGGAAAGGACCTAGCAGCTCAGAGCTTGTTAACGTCAGTGCCTGCAGAGAGGGACAAAAATGAGGATGGAGGCATTTTACCCCCCCAAACCCCAGGGGCCCTGAAAACGTTCACCTGACACAAATAGCAAAAAATGGGGAGCAGGAAGAGGAGAAAGTATGCGGGAAGTGCTTCTAAAATAGCAAGACGTTAAAGAGTATTCTCTAAAGCTGGTAAGTCAAGGACTGGGAAATAATTATATTTAACGATACAGAGGTATGAAAAAACATATTATTAAACACCATCAGGTGATGGATGAAGCAGAGGGGAGCAGAAGAGAAACAAGATATTGCTTAAAGAGCTAGCACCCCAAGGCCGGCGCATTGCCTAGTTTTAATTGTAATTATAAATTTGTATTTATAAAGGCAGCCACTGGAGCTAAAATAAAAACAGTACCAAATGCAGAAGCATGCACCAAAAATGAAGCAAGTAAAATATACCTGGTAATGAAATATTTGAAAAAAGTATCTACAGCAGCGGTTCTCAACTTGTGGGTCGCGACCCACAGGTTGAAAACTGCTAGCAAGGTCGCCTAAGACCATCGGAAAACAGATATTTACATTATGATTCATTAACAGTAGCAAAATGACAGTGATGAAATAGCAACGAAAATAATTTTATGATTGAGGTCACCACAACATGAGGAACTGTATTAAAAGGTCACAGCATTAAAAAAGGTTGAGAACCACTGATAAAGTAATATAAATAGTAAACTAAAATCAAACACATCTGTCAGGTCAATAAATATAAATGGATTTGATGTGCCTGTTTTGTAAAATTCATATATATATTTTTATAGGACAAAGCTATATCCAACTTCATGTTTAATAAAATATATACTGCTCAAGGCGATCCAGAAAGGTCAAAATTCACAAAGGGCTAAGATAGAAGCAAAGGCAAACAAAAAAGAGCAGGAGGCATGATCTTAATGGAAGAGAAGGTGGAATTCAGGCCCGAAATCATTAAACAGAACAAAATGACACATTGAAATGCTAAGTAATCCACTACAGCTTTGCAACAAATAAATTGGCAGCAATGTCCATCAATCAAAACTTATGAGCACATAAGGGCAAATAGACAAAAAAACATTGTAAGAATAGGAAAGTTTAATTAATTTTCTTCAACCTATGATAGGTCAAATGTATAAAAAATATACATGACATGAGTGATGTAATTAAAAGCTAGATCTGATGAACGCATATTAAACTATATTCCCTGAAAATTAGAGCATATACTGCCTTTTAAATATATATATAATTGAGTTTTTTACAGAGAGGAAGGGAGAGGGATGGAGAGCTAGAAACATCAATGAGAGAGAAACATCGACCAGCTGCCTTCTGCACACTCCCTACTGGGTGTGTGCCAGCAATCAAGGTACATGTCCTTGACCAGAATTGAACCTGGGACCCTTGAGTCTGCAGGCCGACGCTCTATCCACTGAGCCAAACTGATTAGGGCTATACTGCCTTTTCAAATGATCATAAAAATTGACCACATATTAAACCACAACAAAACCTCAATAAGTTCCAAGGAGAAGAAATAATAATAGTAATAAAAAAAACACACACATTCTTTGACCACACTGCAATAAAGTTAGAAAATAATAACAAAATCAGAAAAAAAAGGAGAGGTCTTTTATTTGTTTTGTTGTGTTTGTGGTGTTTTTTTTTTTAAATCTCTTAAAGGACTCTTAGATAAAAGAAAGACTACAAACTAACAATTTCTAGGGAAGAAAAAACAATTCACACTTTAATCAGAACTAACAGCGTGCAGGGAAAGATGTGCTCAGAAAATATCCCGGGCAATGAAGCATAGAATATGCATCAGTCAAAAATGAAAAGAATTATGTAGATGCTTAACATAAAGCTAGACAAAAGAACAAGAAACGAATGAAAGGAAAGCAGAAAGAAGTTAATAACTTAAGAGAAAAATTGATTTGTTAGAAAATAGGAAAATAAATTCGAAAGCTATGGTAAAAAATAGGCCCGAACCTTTATACTGAGAAATGGCAAAACAATATTGAGAGAAATTTCTAAGTACCTAAATAAACTGAAGGACATCTCACGTTGTGATGCCCAGATTAATTTACAGATTCCATGAAATCCCAATAAAAATCCCAGCAGCAGACGTTTTGTAGAAATTGACTGAATAGATTTTACTTACAAGGATGAAGCAAAATTTATTTACCTACTGTGCTATGGACAGGCATTTATGTTGATTCTAGTCAACATAATTCTCATATTCTGCCATCACAGTTCTTCAGGGAATATCCTTACACACGCATCTTTGTGCACATAATGTGGGTAAATGTGAGCGATGAATTCCTAGAAGTGAAAATGCTGAGTCATAGGGACGCACCATTTTAATTTTTGAAATACTGCCAAATTGTTTTCCAAAGCTGCACCAATTTCCCTTCCCACTAATAATTAAACCCATTCTTTAAAAAAAAAATTTTTTTTTAATTGATTTCCAAGAGTAAGGGAGAGGGAGAGACAGAAACATCAATGATGAGAGAGAATCATTGGTCAGTTGCCTCCTGCACGCCCCATACTGGGGATCAAGCCCACAACCCTGGGCATGTGCCCTCACTGGGAATCAAACCGTGACCTCCTGGTTCACAGGTCTGGGGCTCAACCACTGAGCCATGCTGGCCGAGCTTAAATGTATTCTTTATCAGCTTTTGTATTCACTAAATTGTTGACACACTTTTCTTTATCAACCCACTTGGAAAAAAATATAAATGATAAAAATCTACCTAGCTGGTCCTCGTTCTAGAAATGGGTGTGACAGGTTTGGAATGATGTTCAGTATCCTCAGCTTCACGAAAAAAATTTTAATGCCTACTGATTTTTTTTTTTTAATGCAAACTGATAACAGCTCTTGGTGGTTCGCTGTGTTGCTGGGAGCCCTAAGGAAAAAAGCAAATGTCCTTGGGTGGGACGGGGCTACGAGAGCGTGTTGTGTATTTCTTAGAAATTAAACCGCAGCCAGTGAGCAGTCAGAAGCTGATCCTATCGCCGTGTGCTCGATACAGGCATTTGGACACGAGTGGTTCCCATCCCTTATCTATCCTCCCTGACACGGTGCCTCCTTGGAATGTTAGCTTTGCTCTGTTGCCAGCTGATAAAGTCAGCTCCCTGCTTCTCTCCCCCTTCCTACCCCCCGTCCCCAACCACCACCACTACCTGCCCGCCTCTCTGTCTGCTTGTGGGAGGATTTCATATATTTAAACACTACTAGAGGCCTGGCGCACGAAATTCGTGAGCAGGCGCGGTCCCTAGGCTGACAAAATGCAGCCATTTGGTTGCAGGGAAAAGCACGGTGGAAAGAATGTTTTCTCCCCCGGAAAAGAGCAGGCGAAGTGACGCTGAAGCAGCGGAGAACAGGGCATGGGGACCTGGCCCTGCACAGCGTAAAGCAGTGTTTGTGTCTTTGCCGTTTTCTGCGAGGGATACCACACTGTATGCATGCTGTCGCGGAGGCTTTTTAAAAATCAACATGGTGTTTGTGTGTTTGTCTACATGGCTACATGTAGACTTAATTCATTTGTGGGGTTTTTTTGTGTGTTGTTGTCTTTTTACTGCTATGTGATGTTCTATAAAGATATTCTCCTGTATTTTCTTCTAAAAGCCATCATACAGGGTGAGGCAAAAGTGGGTCTTCATTTGTTCCTATGGAAAATAACACGAGCATTAATAAATAATAATACAAGGATAAACTGTGTTAGAGCACTCACAACTGTAATTTTCCTTTTGCTCCACCCTGTACTTCCTTCTTTGCTTAGGTAGATAGTGCATCCTCCTTGACGGTGTGTGTGTGTGTGTGTGTGTGTGTGTGTGTGTGTGTGGTGCATGAAATAGGCTTCTAATATTTTTCCATGTGTATTATCTTTATGACTCCACTTTTAACAGGTCATCATTTCCCAAGTCATTCATTCTACTCCCTCAGTCTTGCACCGGATTTCCACGCACACTCAATCTCTTTCTCCCAGGAATTTATTTGTTGCTACCGGAGACAACACCACGCAGATCTAAAACGCTTTCTGATCTGGTCCGACCTGGTTGATGATGGCAGCCCTTCCTGTGGTCTCCTTGAAAATAGTACTTGGTTCTTCCTGTTTCTTTGCTTCCCCGTATCAATGTAAGGGTCAGATTTTCCAGCTCTTTTCTCACAATTTTATTGGAACTTTGATTGTAAAGGCCTTGAATGTCTTTATTACCGCAGGGGAAATTGCCACATTTATAGTATCAAGCCTTCTCCCACATCAGCATGGGGTATATTCCAATGTACCCAGGCTTTTTTTTTATATATATTCTTCCATAGAGTTTTATTATGTCTTATGTAAAGTTTTTACACGTCTGATCTTACATGATCATTTTGATATTTATTTTTTATTGCCAAAACCTACTAATGTTGTTAACTTCTCTATACAGTATTGGTTTTGCATCCAACCTTTCTGAACTCTTTAACAAGTCTCAGCGTTTCTCTGTAGAGTCTCTGGGGTTTTCCGTTTAAACAGTTATATCACCTGTAAAGAAAAATGATAATGAGCTTGTTTCCTCTGTCAGGATTCGTATGCCACTGGGTCACTTCTCCCGTCTCATTGAACTAACTGGCCAGGACCTTCAGCAGCATGCTGGAGCTATTCAGCTCTTTTTCTCTTTTTTTAAATACAATATATGTCTAACGTTTCACTGTTATCACGATGACATGGGATTCTCATGATTATAATCCTTTATCAAGTTAGGGAAATTTCTTTCCACTTCTGGCATGTTAAGAGTTTCATAATGAATGGGTATTGGTTTTTTTATCAACATTTCGGTACCGTATTTTCCGGCGTATAAGACAACTGGGTGTATAAGACGACCCCCAACTTTTCCAGTTAAAATATAGAGTTTGGGATATACCCACCCTATAAGATGACACCCAGCATATAAGACGACCCCTGACTTTGGAGAAGATTTTCCTGGGTTAAAAAGTTGTCTTATATGCCTAGTCGCCGGAAAATATGGTATTTATTAAGTTTACCTTAGAGTCTTTGGTCTGTTAATATCGTAACTTACCTTAATTAATTTGCTAATCACTTTTTAATGATTCTATCTTGATCACTTTTTAATGATTCTATCTTGATCATTCAGCTTGCCAATATCTCAACTGACCTATCTTGGTGACGAAGGCGGCCATAATCTTCTCTCATAAACTGTCCCTTTGGCATGCTTTCCCACCTCCCTGCCTCGCTGTCTCCCTTCTGTATCGCCCCTGGGAGCTCCAATTCTTCTCATTCTGTTTCGCAGAGCAGTCCAGCTCTCTCCATCCCCTACACGTTTCTTTCTCAATAAGGGATCTATGGATCTCTCTTGACCACCAGAAGTCTCTCAGTATCCTCTAAATCATCTCACAGATTCGGAAGAAAAAGTTATGCAGTCATTTATGCACAGATAATTTTTAAAATCTGAAATGTAAGGTTAATCATAATTTCTATAGAATTTCTCACTTTTCTTGTTCTTAAAAGCACTGTATTCAAGGATTGGCTTAGTTCATACTGGTGTCATTTATCTTTTTTTAAAAAATATATTTTATTGATTTTTCACAGAGAGGAAGGGAGAGAGACAGAAAGTCAGAAACATCGATGAGAGAGAGACATCGATCAGCTGCCTCCTGCACGCCCCACAGTGGAGATGTGCCCACAACCAAGATACATGCCCCCGACTGGAATCGAACCTGGGACCTTTCAGTCCGCAAGCCGACACTCTATCCACTGAGCCAAACCAGTCTCGGCTGGTGTCATTTATCTTAAAGAATGTATTTATCTTAAAGAATGTATTTTATTGCCATCTGACCATTATTGTTTCCATTTGTTAAACCCACATTTGTCGCTGTTGCTGTCGCAGGGTGTAATATTCACAACCTGAATCAGCATTTTCCACAGTAGTTTGCAGAATTATAAACGAAAGTAGAAAATAAATCCTAGAAGTGACATAAGGTCACAAATATAGTGGTAAGTGGCTCTGTCACAAAAGGGAAAGCTTGAATCTGTAGGTCATGTGACAAGTGGACAAGGGATGTGGCTAATCTCACAAAGGCAGAGAAAAAAAGAAGAAAAGAGAAAGCATTCATGGCAATGAAAAATGAGAATCAAATTGTGTTGAATTAGTGAGCCTTTTGTCCTAGAATGCAGCTTACCAGCCCTTAACACTTTGATCAAATAATAATATCAAATTACCAAAACTTGCACAATATTTCCCAGTAAAGCTTACCAACCTCACTTTTAAACCATTTGACTTTCTCCAGTGCAAACAAAAACTAAGGCTTTCTCGTACAACGTTGTCAAACTTTAATGTTAAAGGTTGAAAAGACATGAAAACTATAGTTATCACTCACCATTGTAGCAAAAACAAATGCAATTACCTTCTTGCTGGTGAAATATGAAACCAGCTTCAAAATCAATAACAAATATTGTGGTTGGAAAGGAAGCAGGAAACAATTGGTAGAGTTTCTTTATCAGAATTATTGGATTTCTCTAATGTGACTGGCATTTAAAATCACTGACTATTATGTTTGTAGACAACCAGACAATTCACTTTACAGTTTAATAAAACTCCGAACAAATCAGTGTCAGTCTATATTTGCCATAAACATGAGTGATTTTAAAATAGATTTCTGGTTTCATTATAGATTAGTTTGTCAACTAGGAGGTAGGCTTTGAACGTTATGTTGAACATGAATGTTCCCGTGGCATTATTGACAATAGCCAAAAGGTGAAAACAAGGCAAATGTCCATCCACAGATGAATGAATGAACAAAATGTGGTATATCCATTCACAATGGATTTTTAAAATATATTTTATTGATTTTTTTTTTACAGAGAGGGAGAGGGATAAAGAGCAAGAAACATCAATGAGAGAGAAACATTGATCAGCTGCCTCTTGCACACTCCCTACTGGGTATGTGCCCGCAACCGAGGTACATGCCCTTGACCGGAATCAAACCTGGGACCCTCTAGTCCGCAGGCTGAAACTCTATCTACTGAGCCAAGCTGGTCAGGGCCATCCACAATGGATTCTTAGCCTTAAAAATGAATGACATTCTTATACATGCTACAACATGAATGAACCTTTAAAAAATTTTAAGTAAAATAAGCCAGACCCCCAAAACAAAAATGGCATGATTCCATTTATATGAGGTCCCTAGAGAAGGCCCATTTATGGAGACAGAAAGTAGAACAGAGGTTTCCAGGTTTCCAGGGAGGGAAGAATGGGGAGTTGATGTTTCCTGAGTAGAGAGTTTCAATTTAGGAAGATGAAAAAGTGCTAGAGATGAATAGTGGTGATGGTTGCACCATATTGTGAATGTACTTAATGTCACTGAATCGTATACTTTAAAATGGTCAAAGTAATCAATTTTACGTATATTTTACTGCAATTGGGGGAGCGGGGAAGATACATTGACTTGGGGTGCATGCAAAGACGTCACTATGCCATGGCAAGGTTTTGCTTCCAAATGCAGACCACGCCTTACTCATGGAACACATCTCATTCATGGGCATCCATCGCATGCCTCCAGAAACGAGAGGGTTTACAGTGTTGTAAAAAGAGGAATGAAATCTTTTTAAAATGCTCATTGAGGATTTAGCATAATATGGATCTTTGACTTCAGGACCAAAATATTAGGATTTTTAAAGGATCAGACCTCAGAATTTCTTAAACCTGAACAGTGGTTGAGGGTCAGCAATTGGCCCCATGGCTGAGATTTTGACTCTTTCCCCAGAACCCGATGATTTTCTTCAGCCAGCAGGAAGAAACACGTAGGCTATGTCTTCTGCATATTACAAATCGCACCCAAATGCTGCAGTGGAACACAGAGACATATCTCGCAAGCCACCTGCCAGCAGAGAGAGAGGGTGTGACTGGCAGCTGCTGTCTCCGGGTTAGGACCTCTGACACCTCAGCCCTCAGGGGTGCTGAGCTGGGGCGCTGGTCTGCTGACGAAACACTGAACATTGTCATTAGTGGGAATTCTCTCCATAATTTCGGGGTCTGCATTGGATCTGAAAAGCTAGAACTATCAAAGCTTCCCAATAACCTGCAATCCTGAGTTCAGATTTCCTCCTGCAGAAAACACAACGAGTATGGAGTTCAGAGGAAACCAACAAAATATGGAAGCTGGCAGCTCATGCAGCTCATCACAGAGATGAACAACCAGGACTGCTCTACACGTTTTAATTTGATTTTTACTTTTCTTGAAGATATACAGGTTTGTGGCATCAAAGGTCGCCCTTCTATAACGAGTCTTCTAACAGAAACAGCAATTTCTTTTTGCTCATCTTCTCACCTCTAATTCCATATTTCTGAAGGCGAACCTCTCAACGTTTTTACTTCTTCTATCTCCCTATTTCTAATGATATCCTCATACGACTATTTTTTTTCTTCCATTTTAGATGTTATCTATTGGCTTTCTGTTATTGGGGGAGCGGAGAATTAGGTCCACAGATGCAGACTCATTCCCTCTCGCACTCATGTCCCCATTAGTTGCACCATAAAGTTTCGTGAGATCATTAAAATACTGTGTCTATTGTCTGGCTGCACATATGGTGACTAGTCTATAATGTTTGCTGAGCAAATTCTGTTCACAGCTGAGCCGTGCAGTGTGTTTTGATTACGTTTCCTTTTTTGCATGTTTTTGCTCTCTCGGGAGTTAATAAGGGTTTTATTTCTTCATTTGTTCACCAATTTATCACTAATTTGTTCCCAAACTCTTTAGAGGTTTAATTATTTATCACTAATTTGTTCCCAGAGGTTTAATTATTGTTTCAATTTATTCAAACACATCAGGTTTTCCAACAGTTTCAGATCTTCTGGGGGAAACCGCTCTTGGAGTGCTCCATCTCCTGCCTCAATCTAGTCTCAGTGTTCTCTCGGCCTGATGCACATCTCTTTTTCCAGAGATTATTATTTTTTCCTTTCTCCATTCTTTTTTTGGATTCCATTGATCTTTCCCCTACATCCCATATCTTCCTCTTTATTGATTACTTCCTTGGTTGGGTGGAGCACATCCCCTAGGAACCTTCTTAGAAGGGTAGATAGGAAGGACATTTCCGGAGACTTTGCTTATCTGTAATTGTCTTCATCCTACCCCTGACAGTTGAGCTGGAGAAGAAATTCTGCATTAGACATTACTTTCTTCAAAATGCTGAAGGCTTTCTTTTATTGTCTTATAACCTCCAAGACTGCGCTTGAAAAATGGGATGATATTTTGATTCTCAGTCCTTGGTGTGTGTGTGATCGTCATTCCTACCAAAAGAGAGGATTCTCTTCGTGGACAGTGCTCTGAATCTTCGATTGTATGCCTTGATATGTTCGTTTTGTCTTTTAGTTGTAGTTTTAAAATTGTTATGCGAGGCAGCAGTTTAGGTGTTTACCTAGGCCGCCATCTTGGTTTCTCCTACTTTTGATACTTTTTATCACCTCTTGTCCATTTCCTATTGTTCCACTTTCTGAGGGATTTCCTCAATTTTATCTTCAGCCCTCCCATTCATATTTTACTTTCCCTATGACATTTTTTTATTTTAAAAGTTCTGTTTCTTCTTTGAATATTCTTGTTTCTATCCTTCTGTCCTTGTTTTATGTATCCAGTTTCTTCCCATCTCTTAACTCTCTAAAATATTAGTGACAGGGTTTTGTTTTGTTCTTTTTTTTCCTGCTCCCTGCATTGCCTCTTCTTTTCTTTTCTTTTCTTTTCTGTTCTTTTCTTTTTTTCCTCTTTCCTGTTTGGTCTCTTTAATCGTTGGTATTAGAAGCATCCTTAAAATTCCCGACGCTTGCTGGCTGCCTGTCCATATGAAAAGTGCAGCATCTTGGGCTCTTAACCTGACTACCGGGCTTCTAGGAGCGTGCTGTGGGGAGGAAGCAGGTGGGTGGGAGGCTTGTCTGCCTTTCAGTGTGTACGTTTTTCCTTTATCATCCTGTCTTGGTGTGCATCTCCCTCCCTCGTGTTCACCTTTCAAGAGGATGAACATCCAATCCGTTTCCAGTGCATGGGTGGCATGGAGTGCCATCATAAGAGCTCAGCTGCTTCTTGGAAAGCCTCTCAAACTGTCCCAGCCCCTGCCCGCCACCCTCCCCCCAGACCCCAGGGATTGAGCGTCTCTAAGTTCTCTGTGGTGCTGTTTGTTTTGCTTCTGGGAGCGCCCCGCTCGCAACTGAGGTGTTGGCTTTCTTGGGTCTTTTCAATTTATTCAAACACATCAGGTTTTCCAACAGTTTCAGATCTTCTGGGGGAAACCGCTCTTGGAGTGCTCCATCTCCTGCCTCAATCTAGTCTCAGTGTTCTCTCGGCCTGATGCACACCTCTTTTTCCAGAGATTATTATTTTTTCCTTTCCTTGGGTCTGCTCTGTCAGTTACCACGCATCCGTCTTCATGCTCACCTCCAAAATGATGTCGCGTTCTCTACTATCTTTGTCCTGGTGAGCTGATGCTTTAAAAAAATCCTCTTACTGACATTTAAGAAGAATTTTAAAAAAGGTAGAGGTAAATACCTATGTTCAAAAAAAGTCTTCCCTTTTGTAATGCCAGTGTTTTATAACGTAAAACATTTCATGTGTCCAAGATTATATGATTTGGGTGTGCATCTGGATTCCTTTAGTCAGCGGTTCTAAAGGGCAGTTCTCTGGGCTGGCACCATTAGCATCAGCTGGGAACTTGTTAAAAAAAAGTTGGGGGGCCTTACTCCAGATTTACTTAATTAAGAATGCTGGGAGAGGTTGGGTGCAAACCCAGAAATCCATGTTTGAATGAACCCGGAAGGTGCGTGCTGGAGTTTGAGAACCACTCCTGTAGGTGATGGAGGGAATCTGGACATTTGAGAAACACCACCCTCCTCCCTGCAAATCCAACCAATGAAATAAAAGAACAGGTTTGAGAAGGTGTTTGTGGACATACATGCATGTTCCTCCAGGACACCCAGCTGTTTCCTGCCTTGTGTGACTTAGACTGGGATCCCCGAGATGGGGCATGACGTGAGAAGAAAAGACAGCCGAAGTAGGGAAGTTTGCGGAGGAGAAATACAGTGGTACCTCGAGATACGAGTGCCCTAACATACGAGATTTTTGAGACATGAGCCATTGAGCGAGCGATTTTTGCTTTGAAATACAAGCAACATTTGAGATACGAGTAATCGCGCGGATCGGCCGGCTGCACACGACCCACCAGTTTACCGCGACTCGAGCGTCTCATAGTTTCCCACGCCTCAAGGTTACGGAACGAATTAAACTCGTATCTCGAGGTACCACTATTGCAGGGTGAGGCCCTCTTCCACCTCTTCAGCCATCCACAGGTTGGAAGAGGAGCCTCTGGCTTCCCTCAGGGCAGGGAGCCTCTGGGAACCTGAAAACCTGGGGTGTCCATGGCCCACCGCCTACCATCTGAGCAACAAATACTGCCAATCGTCTTAACCACACACATTCGACCCATTCTTCGGAGTTCTTCTATCTGCGTCTTTTCTTCCTTCCCTTCCCCATCTTGGGGGGGATCTTGTCAGGCTTTCCTTTGGAACCACCTCAGCATCTCTCCCTCTGACCTCTTTCCACCCTCCCTCCAGGTACGTCTTCACTGTCATTTATACCTTTGAAGCCTTGATCAAGATAGTGGCAGGAGGGTTTTGTCTCAATGAGTTCACCTACCTGCGAGATCCTTGGAACTGGCTGGATTTTAGCGTCATCACCCTGTGGATGTGCCCAGGTTCACACGCTGGGGGTCTTTCCTTACCTCTATCTAGCTTCCTCATTGGAAACTGCATGGCCCGGGGGTTTGTGGCTTTCGGGGTCACTTTCCGGGGTTAGTCCCATATCCTCAAGGGACCTCAAATCGGAGCTGGTAACCGGCCTGTCAGAGTAGATTGACAGGGCTCAGCCTGATATCTACCTGACAAGAATGTCTTTCCCTGAGCAACTAGTGTGTGTGTGATTGGCCAAGCCCCCACATGTTTGAATGCCCATCCATACGTGTAGCACAAGGGACCCGTCCTCCCCCTCCTCCCTCCCCCCCCCCAAGCCCACAGAACATCTTCTCTAAGGGGCCGTTCGGAAAGGTATTATGACAATTCAACCCATGCTATAGGTGGAAGTGCTATTAGACGCTCTGTCCGTTCTGGGTCCTTCCTAAGCTCCCGTCACCCCCAGGCGTCCTTACCTACGCTGCATGCAACCCCAGGGCCCCCTCCGTGCAGAGATGCTGACTGACTTCTGGTCCCATAGGTATGTTAGCACGATGACCGATCTCCAGGGGATCTCAGGCCTGCGGACGTTCAGAGTTCTTCGAGCTCTAAAAACAGTCTCTGTGATTCCAGGTGAGCGGCTTTAAGCAGCACATCTACTCATGGGGCACGTGCTGGTGTCCACAGCCTGGTGTCCCCCTTTGGCTTTCACCAGAGCTTGGTCCAGCCAGCGTGGCTCCGTGGTTGAGCATCGACCTCTGAACCAGGAGGTCACGGTTCGATTCCCAGTCAGGGCACATGTTCAGGTTGGTGGCTCCATCCCCAGTAGGGGGAATGCAGAAAGCAGCCAATCAATGATTCTCTTTTATCATTATTTTATCTCTCTCTCCCTCTCCCTTCCTTTCTGAAATCAATAAAATATCTCCTTGCACACCTCTCTCTCTCTCTCTCTCTCTCTCTCTCTCTCTCTCTCTCTCTCTCTC